>JAGKQE010000052.1:0-191579 GCA_022609375.1 Xenosphaeropsis pyriputrescens
CCATCCCAAAGTGTCGTTTTGCATGCTCTAACGGCGTTTCTTAAAAAAAAAAAAAAAAAAAACACCCACCCAAATAAAAATTAAACCCCCCCCCCCCCCCCCCCCAGAGAAACGTATCGAGATCAAGAGGCTGACCTGTTTGCTTCTTCTGCAGTCATACCATGACCCTCGATCAAATGATGCCGGTGCTGCTCAGCACTCCGGACACTCACACGCCGCGTGAACTGCCCTTCAAGTTCGTGGGCGGTTTCGGTCTGCCCACGAAACAAGTCGGCATCATCCTCTCCATGCAGGGCCTCTACTCAATGGTTGCGCAGATCTTCCTCTTCCCATTCGTCGTCCGTCACCTGGGCGAACTGAAGACCTTCAGATTGATTGCCATGTCCTACCCCGTCCTGTACTTCACCGTGCCATACCTGGTCCTCTTGCCGGACAGCCTGCGCCTCGTCGGAGTCTACGGCGTGCTCATCTGGAAGATCACCTTTGCAGTGCTGGCCTACCCCGCAAACGCCATCCTGCTCACCAACTCGGCGCCTTCGCTCCTCCTGCTGGGCACCATCAACGGCGTGGCCGCGTCCACGGCCAGTCTCTCGAGAGCCTTCGGTCCCACCGTATCCGGTCTCCTGTACACGGCCGGCCTGAAGCTCGGCTACTCCGGTCTGGCCTGGTGGTGCAGCTCGCTCGTCGCCATCCTCGGCGCCGTGCTGAGCATGTGGATGTCGGACGTTGGTGGACGCATGGACGAGAAGGCCGACGACGGCGACCAGGAGGCCGCCCATCTGGATCATGCTCTCGACCACACTGCCCTCGAGCAGGCCATCGAGGCTGCGGATCTCATGCTCGATCGATCGTCTGAGATGACGAGGCGTCCGTCCATGGTCCTCCTCCAGGAGTACGAGGAGGGTAAAACCTACTAAGGCCCTGCTGTGCTAGGCTGTAAGCCTCATCGTCCGGCATGGATGAAACACCTGCCTACCTATGCATAGGTACATTGTGCACAACAGCCTGTGCAAGAACGCGTTCTTGCAACGACATCACGAATATCTCTTATTGGAACTTCATACATGGAATCAACCGTCATGGGGCTTTGGCGCACTTTTTCTTTCTTTTTCTTCCGGGGGCATTCCCAACATCATTTCCTATTCCGCTAATACTTCTTGCGCCTCTTTGTTTTCCTTGACATCTCCTGCTCCTTCTCGATCCTCGTCGCTCCGCCCTGTTGATTCAGCTCTAAAAATCATTCCCGGAGTTTTTCTTTTTCCCCTTCCTTCCTTGATTTTCATGGGGAAGTTTCTCATGCCGGGGGGAAACGGCATGGGGAAGAAATGGAAGACAAAAAAGGGAAGGCAAAACAAAACAAACCTTTCTATTATTATTCTTTTCTTTTCATTTTCATTTTCCATCTGGATTCGGGGGTCTTCTCTTCGGGATAACAAAAAATCCCATCATGTATTCTTTTTTATCTTTTTATTCCTTTGGATTTTCATTCGGAGAAGGGGGAATATGGGGGGTGGGGGTTATCCTAGGTAGAAAAAAAAGGGGGGTGGGGGGGAAGGGGGAGGGTGGGAGGACGATTATTTTATCGTTGGGCCCTTTCCTTCTCCCTCCCCTACAATACGGCGTCAAATTCTTTTTGCTTTGTGTTTTTTTTGAAAGGCGGGGGGGTTTATGGGAATCTGGGACGTGGGATCGGGGATTTCGGGGTTAAAGATAGATACCACAGCATTCATCAGGAGTCAATCATCATTCATCATCGTTATTGTCATCATCACCATCAAGCATATTTTTGGGTTCTTTGTTCTTGTTGCAACTGCTCTTGACTCTGCGTGATCGTCGTAGCTCTCTTACATATGGTCACCTACTACTTATTCCTTATTCCCTCTATGAACCTGCTCGGCCCCGTTTGCAGTACATCTACCTCTCCTCTATCCCCTTCCTCTGCCGTCGTTTCAACCTTTGGATGTCGTATCCTCGAGGAAGAACTTCCCATACTCTCGCCCTTCTCCACGAGAATGTCCTTGTCTACATGCGTGTGTCACCGCCCTGCCTCCATTCCACCTCTGCAAGACCATATCGCACGTCAGAAGCCGTTTCATCTCATCTCATCCCATCCCATCCCATCACATCACTTCTCATACAAAGCCTCATCAAACGACCCGCAATACTCATGAGCAATCTTTGTAGGTGGGCTTGGATCGTCTTGGATAGGTGAGGGCTGGGGTATGGGTTGGGAGGTTGAGGATTTATATGCCATCTTGCTTTTGATGTGTGTTTATGTAGGCAGGTAGGTAATATCGAAGGACTGCTGTTGTTCAAGATGTTGGATTTTGAGGGGGGAGGGAGTCATGGAGGTTTAGGATTGGTGGATGGGCTGTGAGATTGTGAGGTTTGTGATGAGAGATGTGATTTGTTTATGGATTTACTTATTTATGGATTTACTTGATTCTTGATTGGTTGCTTGTTACCTGTTATCCTATTAGTCGTTACTACGGAGAGCTTGACTGTGAGTCGGTTGCTTGAGCGATGGGAGCCAGTTGATGATAAGGAAAATTTGGATATTTACAACCAACAATGCATTTCAAGCTGTAGAATCTAAAGGATTTGCTTTTACTGGATGTGGATTATAAAATCGAGTGTATCTCCAAGTGCGTCTTCGAGTGTATCTACTTACCTACCAATAAAGCACCTCTCGCACCGGAATTGTCGTCGTTGATATTCAGTCGGGGTAGATAACAATCTCCATACCCTTACAGTCAGCTTCAACTGATAACCAGATAACCAGCCGTATGTTGGTCGTTAATAATGTCAGCGCTCTCCCCGTCACATACATCCAGATCAAAAATACGAGGATAAAGACGAAAGGGAAAATACAGGGGATTTTATAGATATATACCAAGTTTTCTGATGTAGAAATGCCCTCCTCATGAAGCAATTATGTAACCATCTCTGCCGCTGTCAGTCAAGAATACACCGTCCCTCGGTCGTGCATCGTGACCGAGCACTGACCAAAGCGCGCAACGAAAGATACCTATCACCCAACGGCCCGTCGCAATCAGTCAGCCACCAAAACCTAGAACATAGGTAGAACCTAGAACCCCGAAAAGAAGTCAACACAACTCACCTCGCATCAGCACTCTCTCCTCTCCACGAAAGCGCCAGGACGGTCACTCGATATCGAGAGGTGAAGGAATTGACCTGGTCGACAAGCTCAGCAAAGACGATGGAGATGGTCGAGGGCACAACCGCATAAGAAAGGCGCCACTCCAGCGCACACCATGAATCCCAGATCGCCCACATCGTCAGCGGCCGGAGGAGGCTATCCATCCAAACGTCCACGCCACTCGCCGCCCGACTCCAAGTCGCCCATTGCCGCCGTGCAGGATGCGCCGGCGTCCTTGACGGGCCCGTCACCACCAGCCGCTGATGTGTCGGCCGCAGCAGTGCCTGCGGCTTCGGTGGTCACGCCCACGACCGGCGGGCAGAGCAGCTCGTTCCGCAACGTCAGCGCCTGCAATCGCTGCCGGCTGAGGAAGAACCGCTGCGATCAGAGACTGCCGTCGTGTGCCAGCTGCGAGAAGGCCAGCGTGAAGTGCGTGGGGTACGACCCGATCACGAAGAGGGAAATCCCCCGAAGGTACGTTTTTTTGCGCGCTTACTGCGCTTGCGACGTTCACTGATGTTACCAGTTATGTTTACTACCTGGAATCGAGGGTTGGCTATCTCGAAGACCTTCTCAAGTCGAACGATATCAATTTTGCGCCTGCCGAGGTCCTCGATACTGGCGCGAAACCCAGTGCTGAGACTGCTCCTACCCCTACCGAGGAGGTGCCTCCGCAGAATGGAGAGCTACAACAGTCGGGGGCTTTGGTGCGCGCGAAGGCGCAGAAGGAGGAGGCATGGCGTAAGAATAAGGATGAGTCGGAGAGGGTGAATAAGATGGTGTCGAATATTGGCATGGTGTCAGTGCAAGGTGCCTCGGATCCACGATATCTTGGTTCGACATCTGGGATATCATTCGCCCGAGTTGTCTTTGCCGCTGTGAAATCGAGCGTTTCGGGTTCGAATAGTGAAAAGGGAGGTGTACGGCCTTCAGCAGGCCCAATTGCTGCTAATAAGGCTGCAGCCGGTGCCACTGGTGGAGGCACTTCGATGCGAGATTCTTTCTTTGGGCTCCATACGAAGCCCACGATTAAACAAGCTCCATTTCCAGATAAGGATGTGGGTACCAAACTCGTGGATTTGTATTTTGGCCACGCGAATCCTCAAGTGCCCATCTTGCATCGTGGGGAGTTCATGAAGATGTTCCATAATGCTTATGGGCCGGAAAAAGAAAGAGTCAGGGGCCCAAGAGAGTTATACATGCTGAATATTGTGTTTGCCATTGGCGCTGGTATTGTCCTTGGAGATTCGGATTCGACCGAGTCTGAGAAGCAAAAGAAAGGAAGCCCAGATGCAAAACGTGCCAAGCCTTCAAACCAGCAATGCCAGCCAGAAGAGTATCATGCAAGCGCTATTGTGCACTTGGAAGCATGCCTGGCCAGTCCCGGAGCAGTGGATAGACCCGATGGCTTCGGAGGTGGTCTGGAAGAGCTACAAGCAGTCTTACTACTGGCTGGATTTGCATTGCTTCGCCCTGTTGCACCTGGATTGTGGTATATCATCGGCGTGGCAGTGAGGCTTGCTGTCGATCTTGGACTTCATTACGAGGATGGAAAAGACATTGACACTGGACTTGATGAAGGCTCCAATGTCAATATCAAGATCGAAGGAGACAGCAAGAAGGAACACAGCTCGCGTGAGAGAGGTCGAAGAGAATGGATACGAGATTTTAGAAGGAGGTTGTGGTGGTGTGTCTATTCACTTGACCGTCTAGTCAGTACTTGTGTGGGCCGTCCATTCGGTATCACAGATCAAGTCGTCACCACCGAATTCCCTTCACTTCTCGAAGATGAATTCATTACCCCGACCGGCTTCCTTACTCCATCTCCGCCGCCGGATAATCCTCCAAAACCTACGTACAAGCTCGTGGCTCATCATTACTTTCGTCTCCGTCTATTACAATCCGAGATCCTGCAGGTGTTGCAGCATCAGCAAGCGAGTGCTGCCCGTGCTGGAGGCACAAATATACATAATCCCTTCATGCACACCCAACTACCATCGCCATTCCTTTCAAAATTCGATTCCTTCCGCTCCTGGCGTATTGATATCGATCGTCGTCTCTGGCAGTGGAAGGAATCTGCACCGACAAAGGCACAGACTGGAGTTGCATTCTCCATTGAGTTTCTGGAACTGAATTATTGGCAGGCTGTCATCATGCTTTATCGACAGAGTTTGTCTGTGCCTACGGCTTTTCAGAATGAATACGATATGGAGGGCGAAATTGCAGCGGGAAGTCCAGGAATGAGTGGCTATGGAGAGCTAAGAGAAGACGAGGAGAGAGTGTTCCTAAAAGTGGCTGAGGCAGGTCAAAGAGTCTTGAGATTATATAGGATGTTACACCGTGTCTGCTTGGTCAACTATACTTTCCTAGCTACACATCACCTGTTTATGGCTGGTATCTCCTTTCTCTACGCTATCTGGCATTCCCCGATTGTCAGAAGCAGATTGGTAAGTCATACCCCTTTACAGCTATCGGATATCAACACTAACAACCATAGACTATGGACGAAGTAGACTTTACTATTCTCGCAGCGACGTCTGTCCTCGGAGATCTCATCGATAAATGTCCACCGGCAGAAGCCTGTCGAGATGCCTTTGAGCGAATGTCCAAAGCCACGGTCCAAATGTGTATGAGTACGACAGGCTTTAGCTCAAGCACCGTCTCATCTGGATTGAACAGCCGTGCCCATCATCGTCCCACAGCCCGCCGCACAAACTCACATACTGAAGTAGACTATTTCGGCGGCTCTCAACAGCCGTCATCCCAACAACGGCAATTCACACAATCCGCGAGCATCGGTCGAGCCCAGCAGCAGCAACAACAATCACAGCCACAACAGCAGCAACGGCCTGCGAGACAAAAACCACAGTTTGATATGGGACTCAACGATCTTTTCCCGCAATCAAACAGCCAGGCGCCAAGTCCACTGCAACAAACGCAACAGGTCTATCAGCAGCAGCAACCGCAGAGACGAGAAGGAAATGGTTACTCGGAGCCGCAAACCCCATATCAGCAAATGTCGCATCACTATTCCCTCTCTCCAACCGCCGACCCCCATTCCGCCATCGATCCCAGTCTACTCCCGAGTCCAAGCCAGTCACACGGAAGACTCCAAGGCGGTCAGCAAGCGCCATCAGCGCCAGGCGCACAGCAACAGCAACAGCAACAGCAACCGCAACAGCAGCCATATCCGCAAAGCCAGGCGGGCCATACCCCTACCTCCAACCCCGACCTCTACCCACAGCACCAGCAGATGTCGGAGCTCGCGGACTTCCAGATCGAGGGCTTCGGCGGTGGTATTGCCGGCCAGGAATGGGGCGGTGGCATGGGCACCGGTGTGGATCTCGGCTTCGGACTCGGCTGGGATGGCATGGATCATGACTTCAGCGAGGGGAACCAGGTCGATCTCTTCGATGGCTTTTTCTTTGGGGGGAGTGGCGGCGGTGGATTTCAGTGATTGTAGGAGGTGCAATGGTGATTTGTATGTGTTGGTGAGGCGGTGGACTCATGGACTCATGGACTTGTTGATTCGCGGACATGGGTGAGTGCGGGCTTTGTACTTGTGTTCGCGTATACCATCTGCGGCTGGGGTCTTGGATGCATCCTCCTCTGTGCCGCCCTTTTTGATTTCTTCTCTTTCGTTGCAGGTTCGGATGCCGAGGCGATGAGGTATGGCCTTTCATGATGGATGGAAAAGTTTGCTGGCTGTTTGGGGCCGCTTGGTCGGATGTTGAGGGAAGAATTATAGATGAGCATTGGTTCCTGTTGCTTGTTCTGTTGTGCGTGCGATGTGAGATGAGATGAGATGATATGATATGAGGGTTTGTTGAGTGTTGAAATTGCTGTGTACACACCCACGTCTGTTTCTTGTAATTGTTGATTAACGTGTAGCCGAGTCATCGTCTCGCCTCTTGCTCGCATGCTTTCGTGGTATATATCCCGCTTGACCTACTATACGAACGGGCTTGTGTCGAGGCAAGTCTGTCGTATATACAAACTTTATCGAGGTCACGTTCACATGCTGTGATACATGCCAGAGCGACGCAATGATAAGTCTAAGTGATAGCGAGGGCTGTGATAGTAGAAATCATAATTAGTGATGCAGTTCTGTGCAGGGATTTGAAGAGTGGTAGTAGTGATAGTTGTAACTTAGGAGATGTACGTTGAATACAGCGATCCAGAGAATCTCGATCGGAAGTAGATTTGGTGTTTGTGAATCGGGTATGTGAGATTTTTGGGATGGTGTTCGGGCTGCTTTTCTTGGTGGTGTGTATGATGATCAGAGATTGGTTTTGGCTATCTAGGGGGTGGTGATGACAAAGAGTACCTTTGGGATTTTACTATAGATATAGCATATACATAATAAGTGCTATACTACATGTTTTACAGTGCTTTGTAGACTGTTAGCTTACTATACCAAATATGGAATTGTTATATTAAAAGATCATATGTCTACTTTAATGCTATAATAAGAAGGAGCTGGAAGATCTATAATCTATGACCTTTTGATGCTATGCTCAATGTTTTGTGAGCATGATGTATGAAGGCACTGTATCTACTGAATGGAAGTGGCATCTAAAAGGTTGTAAGACTATATATACCGCAGGTCTTGGCTAAACTTATATAATTACAAGTAAAAAGACAACTGGTAGGAGATACAAGAGGGAGAAATGACCTACTTACGAGCACAAGACCTCACTGCACTTGCTGTCTATAGTTATAATGATTGTTCCTCACAACTAAGTGTTTTATGAAGCTCTAGATATATGCCTCCAGTCAAATCAAGTTTGTTCTTGTTTTAACGAGGTTCCTGTTCACTTATATGCCAGGATCATGTCAAGGCTGTGTAAGTGGAAATAGCAAAATCAAGGAGATAACAACAATGATTAGACAATAGCGAGGAGCGTGAAGATGATGAGAGCTAAGAGAACGGTAGTAGAGCTTCACTCGAATTGTGTGTGTACTCGACATGCTCAGCCTATAGCGCTGATAGTCAAGTATAGCAAGAGAAGATGCATTGTTCTCCGAACGTCTCTTTGGATATTATAGGAACTTGGGGACTATATGTGGAGTTACATATATATAACCTATCCCTTTTAGCATATCTGCTATGTGACTCTATACCTCTAAGGTGATTGGATAGGTAAGCTTTGTCCACAGGCTTTCTTTGCCAAGTCATACTTATAATGCCAACATATGACTCTTGCTTTGATGTGCAGCTTCGTGTTCTACTGCCAGCTTGAAATATTACTCTGTTCTTTCGATTAAATACTAAGAAGTAGAAAAGCTGAGGCTTGGGATGCTCAATGGTTGTAGGTAAGAAACAATGACTTCCAAGCCTGTTGATTGTTAATTTGTTATATCGAATCGACTGTCTTCGAATACATCTGAGTTCTGTATCTGTATTTTCTCAGGATTATTCATCTTCGCAGAGATCATTCGACATCATTTGAAATCGTCGAGCGAGGTGAATATTCCATGCGATTAACTATCCTACTATCCCAGTCTTTTATATTAATCACCCATGCACTTGACTGGCAAAGCAATTTGATATGGACGATGTTTAATTCGACGTCTAATGTTTCACTCCCACTTTTCCATTTACTCATTGCGCTCCCGCCACCGAGGCTGTGGGGGCCGGATAGCAACAGCCGTTGCATTTATGATGCTGGCTCCCATAGCCTACCCCGCATGATAACGGAGAATAACCGGTGATAAGCATTGCGCATTGGCTCTCTTGACTTGACTCCCACTCTCACCCTCACCATCTCATCCAACCGGAGCTGACCTATTTCTCACTGTTCATATAAGAGTGGCGTAAGCCTTCATTCTATTCCTTCAACGTTCTCTGATATTTATCGGGAATCAAGTCTGGCTGGCGGTGTATACTACTGACACAATATTGACGAGTCACAAACACAATCCCAAACACAATATAAAAGAAGGCAATCTTATCATCTTATCATCTTATCATTGCACACTCTATCATTTGTATCTTACCAGTCATCTTCGTCCAGCAATCTCAGAACCCATCTCGAAAATGGCACCTCCATCAGCGACACATACTGATGAACTTGACCTGGGAGCTACTTCCAATGGCCATAAGAATGAAAACGTAGCCACCGGTGTCACACACGAGCCAGGTGTAACTCAAGAACAAGCAAACAAGATCGAAGGCCAAACCTCCTTCCCCAAGCCACCGACATTCGACGACAAGTACAAAGAGAGGGAATACCTCAAAGGAAGACTCGCACTTGCTTTTCGTATTTTCGCCAAGAACGGCTTCGATGAGGGCGTTGCTGGCCATATTACCCTAAGAGTCCGTCCTCCTCATCTCCTCAGAATCAAATAGGATACAATTGCTGACTCAACAACTCAGGATCCCGTCGAGCCAACTTCCTTCTGGGTCAACCCCTTCGGCGTCGCCTGGCCAATTATCAAAGCCTCAGACCTGATCCGCGTAAACCACGAAGGCAAAGTCGTCGACGGCGGACCATGCCGCCTACTGAACACAGCGGCATACATGATCCACCACGCCGTGCACACGGCACGCCCGGAGATCAACTGCGTGGCACACTCGCACTCCATCTACGGCCGCGCCTTCTGCACGCTGGGCCGCGGCATCGATATGATCACGCAGGACTCGTGCTCCTTCCACAACGACCTGGCCGTGTACGATTCCTTCCGCGGCATCGTCCTGGTGGCCGAGGAGGGTCGCGCGATCGCTGCTGCGCTGGGCGGTCGTAAGGCGGCTTTGCTGCAGAATCATGGCTTGCTTACGACTGGGAAGAGTATTGAGGCGGCGGTGTTTTGGTTCATGAGCTTGGAGAAGTGCTGTCATGCTCAGCTCATGGCCGATGCGGCTGCGGGCGGAAGGGGTGGTGAGACGGTCAAGATCGATGAGGAGGACGCGGCGTATACTTTCAAGGCGATTGGTTCGGAGACTGCGGGTTACTTTAGTGCCAAGCCGGCATTTGATATGATGGAGCATGAGAGTGGGGTGGATTATAAGTGGTGAAGTGGGCTTGGAAAGCATAGGGGGAATAGATGAGATTGTTAGTATTGAGCGTCTCATTATGCTGAAAAGCTACAAGCTCAGAAGGAAACCATATGATTGGAATAGTCTATATTATGGATTGGGAAAAGCTATTGATGGATCTGTATGCTGGATCTGAGATCTATAGCAATGAATACACCCTCGCTTTCAAGTATAAATTTGATCTTACCGATCAGATAATATGTGAAGATTTACCTTGGCGATTGTTAAAATCATTATTGGAAGAATATGCGCGATATCTTATGACTGTATTATCTATGAAATATAAATAACTCTGAAAATAGCGTTGTTGATCTATTAGTAGTATAAAATAGGACTTTATTTTCACCTCTGATTTAAATAATTCAAACTTTTGCTAAAGCAATGGTAGTTTGGTACTTGACTCTACATAGAAAGGTAGTTATAAATCCTAATATATCCTTGCTCTCCTGCCTTTTATTCTAACGTCACTCAAGTGATATGCACTTGAGATGTCGAGTGCATTTAGTCTTGATGTTATAATCCTCTGCTATTTCTACCCTCTGTCTTGTATAATTAGTTCAACAGAATTTCCTTGAAAATATGTCTGCTAATAATAAAGGTATAAAACCAGTCCTCTTGGATTCTCCTGAGTAGAATATAGTAGAATATTCATACATCAATGCTTGATTGCTGATCAAATTGGTTAAGGATTGTCATGAACGAGGTGTTGTAGGCCGTGCCGCGCACTTCTTCGCTTGAGTGTCGTGCTGGTAATCAACACGCGAAAGTGCTCCATCTAAGTCGCGTCAACCAGATATCGCGACTGCATTACCAAAAGGGCAGCAAATCCACAAGCACAACCAAATCCCCACAAAACACAAACATTCGACCGTCACCGGCATTCTTCGAGTGCCAATTCAACCATCAAGCTCATCGACGCCACACACGAGCATATATCCTCACATCAATATGGCAATCCATCGCCGATAGCCTTCAACGTGATCCAACTTTACGCGTCTTTGCGTTCGTGCGTGCGCGCGCGCCTGAGACGAATGCTCGACAGCTTCCTCCGCACACAGCAAAGCGCACAGTGTCAATACTCTTGATACTCAACCACGCATCCTCACTCTCCGCGGCTCGTCCGACCGAACGACCATGTACCTCCCGAGGTCGCAGATCTCCACGCTCTACCTCCACCTCCAGAGAACCCGCCATACATTATCGCCGCCGGTCCTTATTCTCGTTGCCCTCGAACCCGACGCCCTGTGTGGCTGTCGCATCCTCACCCACCTCCTCAAGCGCGATTATATACCCCATCAGATAGTACCGATTGCAGGCTATGGAGACCTGGAGAAAGCGGGTCAGGAGGCTGTCAAGCCGATGGTGGAGGGGGGTAGTGGTGGGGTGGTCGTGTGCTTAGGGGTTGGTGGACTGGTTGACCTGGGTGGATTGATCGGGCTGGATGAGGAGAGCGAGACGGGATACGGAGGCGTGGAGGTTTGGGTTATCGATGCGAGACGGCCTTGGAATCTGGGAAATGTCTTTGGTGGGGTTCCGGCCTTGCCACCTGCTGAGGGCGAGGACGTACCGAGGCAGATTGCAGGAGTCGATGGGGGCAAGATTGGTAGGGGATATAAAGGAGGCAAGGGGGGTGTGGTGGTGTTCGATGATGGAGATATCGAGGAGGAACTGGGCAAGGAGAGGGAGGCGTATCTGGCCCTGTCGGAAATGCCCGAGGTCGACGAGAATGATGAGAGTGATGGCAGTGAAGGCGGAGATGAAGATGACGATGAGGCACTTGTACCCAGTTCACGGTCAAATCGAAAAAGAAAGTCTTGGTCGGATCGGGATGAGGAGGATAGCAGTGAAGAGGACGATGATAGACCGCGACAGAGAAGACGTAGCAACTCTTCAAGCCCTATACCCGATTCACCATCACGTCGACGAAGAGGATTAATGTCCGTCAACGGTCCCGACGCTCTCATATTTTCAGACGATCGTTCTGCTTCTCCTACACCCGCTCAACCTCCCAAACAACCATCGGCTCGTAAATTACGACGGCGTTTGCTCCAACTTCGACGAAAACATGAAGCTGTTCTTCGAGCATATTATTCACTGGGAGCATCGTATTCTGAGCCGATCTCTTCAATGATGTACTCACTCGCATCTGAACTAGGAAGAGAAGACAACGACCTGTTATGGCTTACGATTGTTGGTGTGTCTTCTATGGAATTATACGGTCGGTCATCGGCTGGTGTAGCTGTCTCCTCACGATCTACTGCTACCCACCCAACAGGATGGCTTGGCTCTCGAGGTTCAAGAATTAGGCAGATACTTCGCGACGAAGTTCGCCGGTTAAATGTAGAGGATTCTGGTCAGGGCAACGGTATTATTCCGACAACAGCACGAAGTCCGACAGATACGAGTATTCGCCTCTCCCCCGAACCAAAATTTCTTCTCATCAGACATTGGAGTTTATACGATAGTATGCTCCACTCGCCATACCTCTCTTCTCGTCTACATATCTGGTCTGAGACCGGACGCAAACGTCTGCACAAGCTCCTTGCCAAGATGGGCGTGAGTCTTGTGCAGTGCAAACAGTCATATACGCACATGGATATGGACGTCAAGAGAGATTTACGAGCTAAGCTTCTCAAGTATAGGGAATTATATGGGTTGGACGATCTGGTACCGGGTTCAGATACTGATAATAGCTCGGGAAACAAAGAGGGATGGGGATTCGTGAGGAGTTGGGGGTGGAGAGCGACACTGAGTGCTCAGGATGTGGGTGTTGTGGTGGGGTCTATTCTAGAAGTCGGCAAGAAGGGTGTGGCGACTATCGAGAACAACGGATGGGATAGAGGAAAGGAGATCGAAATATCTGATGAGGAGGGTACAAAGGAGGGCGAGGAGTGGGTAGGCAGGTTCTGGGACGCCTATGATGCTCTTGAAAAGTAATGCCCCCATCCCAATCAGCCCATAAACCTGCACAGAACTTATTCGCTAATCGTCCCCAGCATCGAGGATCTGAAAGCTGCCTTGCCGACCGCCCAACACCTCTACCGTGCCATCCTTCGCACCGGCACCTCACTCATTGAAAAACGCCAGATCCGACACTTACGCGCCTTCCGCATGTGCGTTGTTAAGGAAGGTCCTGATGTCCCCCTATTCACGCACCCAGCCGCCCTCACCAAGCTCGCCCTCTGGATAGGTGAGGCCATTGCCGAGCAGGAGCGCGAAAACAAAGGCAAGGTCGGCAACGGTGGGCGAGGCACACCGCTTGTCGTCGCTGGACTAAATGAGGCGCGGGGTGTATACGTCGTCGTCGGCATGGGCGGTGGAGGAGGCGGAGCCGGATTCGCGGACCCCGAGGCCGTGAAAGCGCGAAGGGAGAAGCGGGAAAAGAAGAGCAAGCTGAGGGAGGAGAGGAGGGCTGCTAAGGTGAAAATCAGGGAGGAGAAGCGGGCTGCGAGGAGGAAGATCTCGGGTGGTGAGGGCGAGATGGAGAGTGAGGATGAGACGGAGAGTGAGGCGAGTGAGAGTGAGAGCGAAAGCGAGGATGAGGATGAGGACGAGGACGAGCCCAAGGAGCGTGGCTATGGCCGCAACAAATTCGGGAATGCCTTCCAGGAGGTCGTCGAGGAGACTAGTGCCAGGGTGCGCATTGATTCCTTCGAGCACTGCGTCGTCGAGGTCAAGAAGGAGGATCTCTCGGGCTTCTTCGAGAGTCTGAGTAGTAAGGCCGTGGTTGGGTAGGTAATGAATAGTCATGTCGAGTTCCATATGGCGTTTTTTGGGGGGGCCAGGCATGGTAGATACCGTTATGGAATTATTTTTTCTCTCATGTGAGGTGCATGGGGTTGATGAGGTGGTTCTGTGTGATTGTTGGGCCTTTACTCTGATTTTGTCACTTGTGATTCTTGTGATCATTGAAGATGCTCTTCTTCCTATTGTAATTACTCTGATTTACAACTCTGACTTATAAGTCGTGATTATGGGACTTGGCTTTTGTTTGAGTCTCTCTACTGTTGACTATCAATCACTCTGCTGTCTTGAGATAATGTTCATTGGCAGGATTCCTGGATCTTGGGCTATTGATCCTTGCATCGACTCCAGGTAAGGATAGAAGTCTATGATTGTTTTACGAGATCAGGACTTCATCGCCTGGGGTTGATAAGTATACAATTGCTTTAATAATGGAATTTTCTCTGGATTTGTGCGATCTGTCTGGCTGACATAATTGTGATAATACTGAGGGTTATATTGTTACCAAGCGCGAATCCAATGAAATTATACGACACCATGCTAGATATCTACAGTATTATCACGAACAGAGACATCTTGCCAATTGATGGTCCCTTGCATTCCATACTTATATTTAGAGTCGTTTGGTCCTTTTTATATATCGACTGTTTGAGTTGAAAAGGAACAAAAGTCTCAGCCTTCTCGACATATGCTGTTGCGCCGACTAAAAACAATCATCTCAACTCCCAATTCGCTAGAACACTTCATCCATGCAACGCCATCGACGCCCACAAGTCCAGTCGCAGTCTCTCTACATCCTCCACATCCTCCACTCATCAGCGTCCTCACGACAAACCCTCGTCGTCTTCAACCTCGTTGGCGCCCATCCTCAATCGCCCCATGGTACATCACCAGCTGAACTGCCACCAATTCGCTATGTCCCAGATCTCTCCCTTGCAACTTCGCGCATGAAGGGTGCGCTTTAAGCTTACTGCCGTCCTTTGGCGCTGCAGCACCTTGCACCATCCTGCATACTTGTACATACTTACTGGGTAGGCAAAGCCTGGAAATCTCGTGTTGTGTTACGGTAGGTAAGTAGCCTAAACAGGTGGCCCGAGGATATCTGCAAGTACTTCTCTTTCGCTCTCTTCTTCTTTCTTCTTGTTATCTGATCTTTTGTTTGGAAAACAATACGACTGCTGAGTTTGTTGAGTCTGTTGAGTCTCGATTGTTTGTTCATCTACACTCGTTTGCTTGCCATATTGCTCCTACACAAGAAGTCTGTACATACTTCTCTCTACTCTTCAAACGCAATCAATTGCTTTCTTTCCACTTCAAAGCCCGTGTTACACGTATCGAAGCATTGAAAACTGATTGGCGATGCGTCCTCAAATCCTTCTCTTCATCCTTGGCGCATATGCCTCCTCATTAGCTGAATCGAGCGTCGACTCCTGCGAGTCAGAGTACACCTTGTGCGCGCCATCAGATGCTACAACGACAGTAACGCCACAGATCGGCGACAGTTCGATGGAAGATCTCTACACGGACATCCTGTCCTCGTCTCTCCCAACCTTCAAGCGACGATCCCTCCTCAGCCGCGGCAGCGCCTCACTCTGCTGTATCAGCAGCCTAAGCTGCCTCACGATGGACAACCTCGGAATCCCCTTCTGCTACGACGAGTTCACGACAAGCTACTACCTACCGGATGGCGCATACGGCACGCTCGTCGGCGGTTCCTACTGGTCGGTGCTAGCCGACGAGGCCAATCTGCTGAGCGGCGACTACACGTTGGCGAACGGCACCACCGGCAACATCTACGCGGCCGACGAGGCCAAGAAGCCCAATACCGCGACTCTGTCCATGCCCCCACAGTACACGGGCACGGGCATCGGGGGCGCCATTCCCGCGAGTGCGCTCGGCGATATCGTCACCGTCACGTATACGACTACGCTGCCGGCGAGCACGCAGCTGCCCACGACGATTGCGGCCACTACGCTGCCTGGTAGCACGACTGTGCTTTCGTCGGTTTTTATGCCGACTTCGACCGTCACGACGGTGGTTTCTAGTCGGACCCTCACCACGGAAGTTACGAGCTTGGTCACGGCGGAGATCACGTCTACCGTTCCTGGCACTACGGTGCCGGCGACAACGCTGGAGTTGAGTACGAGGGAGAGTACTGTCAGCGTGGTCACTACGACTGTCCATAGCTCTGCATCAAGCCTGGCTCAGAGCTCCACTTCTAATGCAACTGCTGCTGCCACGTCGAAGAGCAGTGGTGAGAGAGTCAGGAGGTCCTGGATGATGGAGGGATCATTTGGTGTGCTCGCAGGAGTTGCAAGTGCTTTTGTATTATAATGCAATCACGGTACGAAGTAATGTCTAGTTATGTCCTCAAAAACAATTCACATCAATCGAATCACCCCTTCTCCATCTCCCCCCAAAGCGGCTCCCCATCCTCATCAAAGACAGCCCACTTGAAGAAGTCACAACCCTTCTTCCCAGGCACATTCCCAGCATGACACATCCAAAAATACCGCCCATGGTTCTCCGTCTTGCGCTGCACGACGCGCAGAACCGTCGCCACGCCACACTGACACCTCGGCGTGCGTCCGGGATGCAGCCCGGCCTTGTAATCGCGGTACGTGACATTGATCCGGCGTCGCCCTGCCACGGGATGCGGCTCGATGGCCGCGGCCGCCGCGATGCTGTGCTTCCACTCCTCCTGCATGTCGGCGTGCATGACCAGCAGCGAGTTGTGCGGCAGGTGGATGGCGATCTGCCCCTCGGCGTCGCCGTCCTCGGCGCTCTTCGCTGCCCTGTCGCGCGTCGGCGTCGACGTGCTCGGCTGCGGCACGATGCGTCGGACCCGGAACTCGCGCGCCACGCCGAGAGAGAGGCTGCCGATTGTGGCGTGTGGCCCGATGTATGTCAGTTGGTCTGAGTGGTAGCCTACGCTTTCTTGTCCGCCGGCGTAGCAGTTCACGAAGGCTGCGTTTGGGATCCAGGGGTGCGGTGATTGGTGTTTTAGCTTGCGGCCGTGGGGGTAGTGTGTTTTTATTCGGGCCTGGATCTCAGCGTTGACGGCCCCTTGGACTTTGGGGGAGATTGCTTTCATGAGGGGAGTTAATTCGCGGACGTCCTGGGTTTTGTTAGTGAGGGTTGAGAATTGAGGTATGCTAGACGGCGTGAAGGATGGCTCTTGACTGTTGGAACTGAAGGGGATAAGTTAAGGATCTTTGATTAACGTTGGTGTTTTGATTAACTCTGACTAAAGACATCTTTGTTACACTTGAGGCTGTGTGTCAGAGGTGACTGCCTTTTCAAGTGTCATGAAGCCTTTTCAAACTGTGATCCACACACAGATAAGCGTCGCCATAGACTTGCCCAGCTTGTCAATCTAGACTTTGGAGTTCTTTGTTCTTTTATTGCCCAGTTCTCTCACTCGGGAGTGTTATTTCGTATTCGTTCCAGAAAACTAATTCAAATGAAAACATGAAAATTGTGAAAGGCCGAACCTACCGTCAAGAGATCTCCATTGTAAATGTACTCAGTCTTCTGTCTGATTTTCTCCTCTTGATCCTTCACATAGAAGCAAGCAGTATGAGGGCTCGACACAACGTTGTCAAATAGCTTGAAAGTCATCTTCTCAAAAGTATGAGCTTCTTTCAACAACTCTGTAAGGAGGTCGTTCGCTTCCTGAGGGGCAAGGAAATTGTGGATGATCGAACACGGAGTTTGTGCTGCGATATCCTCAGGAGAGTATAACTTTAGTGTCTTTCCCTTCTTCGACATGGATTTGTGCTTCTTGCTCGATGAAGCGCTTGATTCTGTCAAGGTGGCGAAACTGATCAGTGAGCTTTGATATCCTGGGCCTGAAGTCGGTTTAGAGGGAGGTGTTTGAGGCCGGAGAATAAGAGACTTCGAAGCAGAGTCAATGGAGCCGTCATGTGCAAGGAGAATGTCGAGCAAAGTTTGTTGAGCCACGCTGGGATGCAAAGATGAGAGCATCGCTAGTTTGAAATCTGTGGACTCATCTTCCTCGTTCGCTGATGACATTGCTGCAATTCCTCCTTCATGATTTCCGCTTGGTATTCTCGCAGCTGGAGAAAGTATTCTCTTCCTAGAGACGAATTTATCCATTGTGGTGAAGTGCTGTGTTCCCTCATGGGAGGAGTGTCGGGGGGGGAAAGGAAGAAGGAAATAAGAAGAGAGGTGATTAAAAGAAGGCTTCGATGGCCCTATCCGTAGCATTCTGGTCTGATACGATGTCAAGAACAGCCCTTTTGCTGACCCTTTTGTTGACTCTTTAATCGTTCATGGCAACATTCGAAGTGATCTTTTCGAGTCTCGAATTAATATGTTCAAGAGATCTATGTCTTGACTCTTGAGTCATGTACATGCATTTCCCCAGATATCATACATATTCTGCCAATGCTCACCGCCAGTTATCACAGCTTAATCGCCTCGGCAGCGGGGCCTGCCTTGCATCCCACCATCCAAACCGTCACTCACATGCTCCAAGCTTCACGATACTTGCATAATGTACAGCCATCGACAGCGACACCTCTCATGAGACCGCCAACATGAATGGCATGTTAGAGTATCGTACCAAAGGGTTCAATGGCTACGCCGTGAAATATTCTCCCTTCTTCGATTCCCGCATCGCCGTCTCCGCTTCCGCAAATTTTGGCCTCGTCGGCAATGGCAGACTTTATATCTTGGGGTTGACGGCGAATGGCATTCAGGCTGAGAAATGGTATGTTCTCTGCAAGAACGTGAGATCGTGATGCTAACGCCCGCAGGTATGATACCCAAGATTCACTGTTCGATGTAGCATGGTCCGAGGCGCATGAAAATCAGATTGTCGTGGGATGTGGTGATGGGTCAGTGAAGCTGTACGATATCTCTGTTGATGATTTCCCCGTTCGATCATGGCAAGAGCACAATAGAGAGGTGTTTTCGGTGCATTGGAATCTGGTTACGAAGGACACATTTGCGTCAAGTTCATGGGATGGAACAATAAAGATTGTATGGAGCGCCAATTCACCCATGATATCCGCATATTTGCTGACAGCTTCATAGTGGTCACCAGAGCGTCCTGCCTCCATCATCACTCTGCCGACGCACTCTTGTACCTACAGTACACAATTCTCTCCTCATTCTCCATCAGTGCTCTCCGCCGTCTCTTCAGACTCCCACCTGCGAATCTTCGACCTCCGCACTCCAGCCTCAGCATCTAATCACCTCGTCACTCAGATCCCCATACATGGAGCCGGGGCAGCCAATCCCCTTCAGCCGATAGGTTCGAATCGCCAAGCATTCGCACCGTCTGAGGCCCTTACGCACGACTGGAACAAATACCGTGATACCATCGTCGCAACAGCCGGCGTGGACAGGTTGATCCGCACATTCGATATCCGGAATCCATCAGCCGGCCCCGTAGCAATCCTACCAGGGCACGAATACGCCGTTCGAAGACTGGCGTGGAGTCCGCACCTCAGTGATGTGTTACTGAGTGCAAGTTATGACATGACATGCAGAGTGTGGACAGATGGATCCGCCGTGGGTGCAGGAAATGCTATTCCCACAGGACAGCCAGGGAAGGAATTGGGACGTATGGAGAGACATACTGAGTTTGCTACAGGTGTAGATTGGTGTTTGTTTGGAGCTGAGGGCTGGTGTGCTACAGTTGGTTGGGATGAGAGGCTGCTTGTGTGGGATGTTAGAGCTATTATGAGAGGCTAATGATGATTACGGTTTGGTCAGGCGTTCCGATGGGCATATTTAGCGTGAGCGAAAAGTAGACTGTGGTAATGACAGTTATGATATCTTATACAAATGTTACTTTGCTTTTCTTTCAAGTGTTCTCCACTGATAATATCATCCCATGGCGCTTAGAAGCTGAACATGTGCACTACTTTGAAAGACACCTGAATGAACGTTTGCCAAGTATCGACAATTTCCGTGTTCTTTTGTTTGTGTCTTCTAGTTTTTATAGAAAAGTGCATCATGACTTTTAGGAGAATACCGCAAGCATCACCGTCTTTCTACGCATCAATCTTCCCTCGCCGATAATCACGCCCTCAAAATACTCCTAACAAGCTGGAATTGCCCTCACAATGAAAGCCCAAGCTACAAAAATGGCATAACTACTAGCAACAACCACCTCAACACAAGCTGTCCAAAATTCCCTCCACGAAAGACCATCCGCCAAAGCCAGCCCCCTTTCTCTCCCTCAGCCGTCAACAGAGCACATCCAAGCACACTCACCACCGGCAGGCCTTACAAGTCCTTCGAGATGCTTCATCTCCGGTTTGGATGTCCGATTCCCAATTTACAGGCATTGAATCGTGTCTGAGTAGATGCTGCAAAGTCATGGGTGATGCATGCAAGCACTGTCTGCGAAACGTGCATTCGAGGAATGTTTACTGCTCATGTCTTCTAAGTATAAATTGAATTAACAGCAGCAGAATATGATCTTCGCAGATAAAACCCCAACCCGAATCCGCATCTCACTTGATGCCGAGCCCTTGGTTTTCGGGCTCTAGACAGAATAGGATGCCAGACGATTGCCTAGCTGAGATAGAGCATGTAATGAAGGTATTATAACGCGCAGGAGGCGATTTCCGAGAATCTATACGCTGATTGTATCCAATGTAAAGATAACCAAGCCACTCATACACTCAGTAGCAGTCCAACAGTAGTAGTTCAACCCACCGAGTCCAAACAGTCTCAAGGACCGACCAAAAAAGATAATATACCCGCCAAAATGCAACAAACTAAACAAAAAACGCCCCAGCTCCAGTCCGAACCCCAGCTCCAACCCCAAACCAGGCTAATCATTCATAACCATAAACGCCGCTCCACCCACAATACAACCGACACTGAGAACCGTCAAAATGGCTGCACCAACCCGATCCGCAGTGTTGATAGTGGTAGTCTGCGTCTGGACCGTTGAACTAGAACTACCGGCGCCAGCAGCAGAGTCGCCGACACTGGTGCCGCCAGTGGCGTTCGTGACGGTGCCGGAAGCCTGCTTGACAAGCAGGCCCTGGATGACCTCGAGGGCACACATCTGCTGGCCGACGCCGTAGGTGCCGTCCCACGTGGAGTTGTCGAGCCACGAGAAGCCGCACGTCACGCCGTCGGTTCCGCCGTCGCACTGAGCGGCGGCGGCTTGCGCCGATGTCTTGAGGAGCGCCATGATGGTCGGTTCCGTGAAGGGCGCCAGGCGGGTGGTAGCTGCTAGCCAGCGCGAGAAATAGGCTTTGAAGGAGAGCTGGTCGGTATCGCAGAGGGAAGTCTCTTCGCAGGCCCGCTCGTACATGATGCCATTTTTAAAAAAGGTTTCTATGGAGGAGTTGAGCACGCCTTGGACACGCGTTTTCCAAGTGTCGGCGCCATTCGTCTGGGAAAATCAGTGGGGATACTCTTTGGGGAATGGGAAAGGAGGGCTTACATAGTTGTACATGGCCGCTGCTCCCATGAGGTAAATTCCGGCGTTGTAGGTCCATTGCCCCTGATCGAGCGAGCTGCAGTTGGTGGTGTCGGAGGTTCCATCATAAACGGCGTATTCGCTGCTCATGAGACCTACGCTTTCTATCCAGTCCCACGTCTTTTCTGCCCACTCGGCATATGTTGCGTTGGCCGTGTAAACGGCCAGTCGTGCGCCCAAATTAAAAAGTCCTCCATTGGCAATACTGTTCTTGTAATTGTATCCGCTGTTGAAAGTAAAAATTTGCCACCTCAGACCTCCTCCACATGTTGATGTATCCCATCTCGAAGCCATGTCGTTGAAAACTCCCTGTGCTAATGCTAACCACTGTGGTTCATCCGAAGGAGGATTTTGAAAATTGACTTCGGCCGCCGTCATAGCTGTCATGCCCCAGAACGCTTGATCATCATTTCCTTCGGTTTTCGTTTGGTTGGTAGGCATGAAATCCTTGTCGTCACCGACCTGGTGGATGATTGCCGCTTCGACTTCGTCGTTATATGTGGTGTCATTCGTGTAATACCAGTATTCCACCATGGCACCGAAAAATGCTCCCGCTTCCCACCAATAATAAGGATCTGGAAGGTTACCCGGTACATCGCCGGTATGGTTTCCAGTATAGTATTTCATCATGCCGTATGCTATCGTACTTGCTGCGCTCTTGATGGATTCTTCACACTGGGAGGTCAGATGCGATTCGTGGTATTGAAAGGTTACAAAGAAATATAGTTTCCATACCGTCTGATTCGACATCCAGATCAATGGCAACAGTAAATTGAACCCATACTGGAAGCGCTAACAACCAAGAGATCTTCATGTTGCCGGCTTTGTGTGTATAGTGTTTTCTTAGAAGGTATGATGTGTTCGTGATTCAACAGTGACGCCGAATACGGCGATGGTTGTGCTTGTCCACAATAATGATAATATCAAGCTTGCATATTCAACAGACAGGAAGCGATAGACTCGATGCAACAGGTATTCGATAACGATAGAGAACAAAGATAACGAGTGGTACTTCTAGAAGCAAGAATGAAGCAAGATAATAGAGAATGAGAATGAGAATAAAGACGGGAGGAGAGGAATACGAACGAGGATGTTTGAATAGGATAAGTTATTGGAACACCAAGCATAATTCCAAAGCGAACATAAGCCATGATAGTATGATTTAGTATGAAATGAGGACCACGTAGGGGAAATAAAAAAGATACCCACAACCTCACCAAGATTATACATAGCAAGGTACAGCAAGGTAAGGTAAGGTGAGGTGAGGTGAAGCAAGGTAGGGAATTAAGACGGGCATGAGAAAGAGACTTGAGACTTGAGACTTGAGACTTTCACTTACTGTAGAGGGTAGCAGAATAGTCTTGATCGTACTTGTACAGTATGAGCCATAGACCATGTAACATTGCTAATAACCTCATACACATGTTCACACATATGTCCATACATATTCTAATGAGTGTCCATGTCCATATCCATGTCGGTGTTTCGTTGGCCGTACGATGTTCGACTTCTTGTCTGCGTCGGACGGGGCTGATGTTAATGTGATAGTAGGTGACGAGGACAAGCGCTATTACGCGGGCGAGCTTACGAATATCGCTTCATGTTGTAGGAGGAAAATAAAACATTGTCGGTTCAAGCGGATACTAGTCTTGTCACGCCGCACCGGACGAATTCCGACGACAACGTCCCTGTGGGGATGCCGACAAGGGGCAGAAACCGAACCTAGACATAGACATAGCCCGACAGACAGACAGACCTCTTGATGAGTAGATGGTCCGGAGATACTCCCTTTGCCTGATCGGACGACTGTCCTCTCATCAGCGACGGTATTCTTGTACGTTTCTGTAGTGATGGTTGTCGTGTGTGAAGACCGAAAGATGTTCATGATATGGATAGAAAGAAAACAACATTCTTTAGGTCGGGAATGAGGCTATTCCGCACCACGGTATTTCGTTTTTCCGAGACGAAATCTCTTGACGCTGCGTCCAAGTCCAAGCCCAAGCCCAAGCCTCCTTTCCGCGTCATCATTGGCAATGTGACAATACTTATGTAACTCTCACTCCTCTCGCTTTTCTTCTTCCTCTTACCGCGCACTCCACTTTCACTTGCACCAAATCAAAACTGGCGATGGCTTCATTCCTTCATGAGACAGCTTCTGAAACCCTGACCGGGTCCTGCGCAAGCTCTTGATACCCTCTCGTCTGCAGTCTGCAGTCTACGGTCTCCAGTCTCCAGTCTCCAGTCTCCAGGGCTGAATGTGTACAAATATGTACAAGTACATATGTATCCAGTCTCAGCTGTACCTGGGACTTGCTCTGACTCGCTGGGAATTGCTCACAGTTCATGATCCTTCCCGAGCCCTTCCACGCGATCATCCCTCCTCCCGAAAAGCTTAGCATCGACGACAAAAAGTCCCCCGCCTTCCTGCTACACTACACTTCCCTCACTTGAACTTCTCCGCCTTCACCTCTCACTCTCCCATGCCTTGTCCTGTTGCTTCGTATTCCTTCACTTCACGGATACCAAGCCTCTCTCGTATTCTTCTTTATTTGCCCTTCGTACAGGATTTTATAGTTAATTTCGCCCGAAAACCACATGGGCGCTCGGGCTCTTCTTTCGGCAATTATATGCGTCCTTCTCGGGATACTTAGGGAATACACAAGATCTGCATGGGTTGTTCTTCTCAAAGCGAGCATTTGACCCCTTCTTCATGACCTTTTTTCAATAATGAGGGTATCCTTTTGGAGAGACTTTGATTGCCGAAATCGATGAGAGGTCCTGAGCATTCTGAGAACCTCCCTGCGAGGATCTGTCGGGGAATCTTGTCTCAGCTCGACCAGTACACAGGCCATAATGTTCCAGAGTGGATCTTGTAACTCAAATTCCCTCAAGACAAGGGCACCGAACAGTTTGGATTCAGAGGACGTTCGGAGCATATAAAGGTTTGAGGCCCGAATGATCTTTACGAGCCATAACTTTACATGGTTGTGAAGAATATCGTCGGTTGACAAAATAGTGTTTGAAAGAGTGTTTGTTGGCAAATTGGGTTGGTTGAGTAGGTATTGTTTTGTTGTTGCTGGTCAATCTGGTATTAAAGCATAATGGCCTTCGTTTGCATGAACCCGATCCTACTATTTCTCTATGGAGGTATCTGAATTATAATAAACTAGACTGCTAAATTCTGGCAGGTAAGAGATGAAAGTGACTATTTATTTACAGACATACTTCAGGTATAAATTTCACATAATATTTATGGATGCTCACGATAAATCTCGACTCATGCCGCAAGATATCCCTACAAATCTCTAGTCAAGTGTAGCACAAGACCCGACTCTCTCAAGAGCAAGAATAACAACAGTCCTATAATTAACTCCGAGTAGGAAGTCCAAACTTTATGCTTATCTACAAATAATAACTCAATATTACTTATATTCGCATGAAATAGACTAAATATCCCTATTTGATTGAAAAATCACTAGTTCTTCCATAGAAGCAGGGACCATGAAATTACCCATCTCTATCAATATTGGAATATGTCTAGCAACACAATTTACACAATTTCAAATAGACGCTTTATAAACTCGGAAAATAAAGGAACCAAACCTTGATACACCTACACGTATCTGTAAGATGTGAATATAATCTTTCTACAACATTAAATGTAACAACTTCTATTTACTCACTACCGCCAGATTCAACGTCGTCAGCTGAAATAACCTCCTTCTCCTCCATAGCCAGGCAGAAATACAACAAACCCTCCATTCAACTCCTTTTCAGCAAGCAAAGAGCGAGGACAGTAGGTAAACACACACAGAGATTTTGCAACAACTAGATAGCCTTTCATTCACCAGTATTTATAAAGCCTTATGCCAAACTACACACCTACTTACCTAGTAATATCCTCCTATCAATTCCAACCTCTCAAAACCCACCACCAAGCCTCTACGCATTACCCACTCTCCATAAACACCAAAACTCCAGAATCTTGAGCATCATGTGCAGAAATCCTGAGCCGGCAGCTTCTAAGACGCCGAATTGTAGTATATTCACAGCCACTCCGTCCATCTCACAGAAAGTAATCTGCACGAACGAATAAACTGTTCACCAATTTGGGGAGTTCTGTGAGTGGATTGTGCTTCAATTGACATAAAGTAGTTCGCTACTATATTAAACCTCGTCTCTAAGTACCTAGGTATTGAATCATTTTCCTTTGCAAGATATTTCCTATTGAGAAACCGTATAGAAAATCAAACCCCCAAGACAGACGCTTCGCTTCTTATTTCTCTAAATGTATCTTCGTAGAATTTTCGATTTCTTGACCAATATTCCTGTCGTTCGTCGCTTCTTGTAATATTCTTTCCTTGAAGGGTAGATTGCATGAGTATTGTAGCTACCATTGTGACCATGACCATGACCATGACCATAAGGTAACCACATCTTCAAGAAACCCATCTTCTACCAATGTCAAAGTCATAAGACAAGATGAGCAGAGACGCAACTCTAAGCCCCCAAAGTCCATGAAAAGCGTGCACAACAACCAAGAGAATGCATGCCAAGTGTTCGATACACACACCATGAAAACTGCATCCCTCAATCCATCAGACCGAACCTCACAACGACAGACAACAAGACACAACCTTCCCACTATACCCATCTTTCTTCATTAAATTTATTCTCAATCTACCTACACACTCTCAATCCTCTGCACGACAACAGCAGTAGCCGCCCCACCCCCATTACAAATAGCCGCAACGCCATACTCGCCCGGCTTGAGCTGATGCAGCAGCGTAGTGAGGATGCGGCTGCCCGAGCTACCGAGTGCATGACCGAGCGAGATGGCGCCACCGAGTAGATTGACCCTGGCGCCCTCGAGTCCGAGGATCTATATTGTCAGCATGGGTTATTTATCCTTCACCATCACGCCCAGAAACACCATTCTAACAACCAAATGATATTAAGCAATACGAGGACGTCAACTCACCTTCTCATTCGCCTTAATCACCGCCGCGAAGGCCTCATTGAATTCCCAGATCGCCACATCCTCCTTCCTGATCCCCGCCCGCTCCAGCGCAAGCGGCACGGCCTTAGCCGGCGCAACCGGGAAGTCGACCGGGTCGACAGCCGCATCAGCCGACGCGACAATGCGCGCGAGCACGCGGGATCCCGCGCCGTACTGCTGCGCGACAGCCTTGCTGCCCAGCACGAGCGCACTGGCGCCATCGTTGAACGTCGAGCTATTGGCCGCCGTGACGGTGCCGGAGCCATCCCTCACGAAGGCCGGCTTGAGGCCCGCCACCTTGTCGAACTTGACGTCGAGGTAGCCCTCGTCCGTGTCGATGACCACTTCGCCCTTGCGGTTCTTTACCGTCACGGGTGCGATCTCGTCCTTGAATGCCCCGGTCGCCCATGCTGCTTGTGCGCGTTCGTAGCTCTGGATTGCGTACGCGTCCTGCATCTCGCGTGTGATGCCGTGCTTCTTCGCCGTCGTCTCGGCGCACACGCCCATGTGGAATTGGTTGTAGACGTCCCACAGGCCGTCCTTGATGAGACCGTCTTCGAGGCTCACGTTCCCGAAGGCGGGCAGTGAGGATGCTCGTGGCACGTAGTACGGCACCCGGCTCATGTTCTCCATGCCACCGGCAATCTGGGCCTCCGAGAGCCCCAGCTGGATGTTCTGGGCGGCTAGCACGACGGCTTTGAGGCCTGATGCGCAGACTTTGTTGATGGTTGTTGCTTCGACACTGACGGGTAGGCCGGCGAAGATGCTGGCTTGTCGGGCGGGGGCTTGGCCCACGCTGCCTTGGAGGACGTTGCCCATGTATACGTCTGTGATTTTGGAGGCTGGGACACCGCTCTTGCTGAGGGCGGATTTAATTGCTACAGCACCGAGTTGAGGGGCTGGTACGGATACGAAGGAGCCATTGAACTGGTGGGTTAGCTTGGTTTATCTGATGAATGAGGGGAATGGAGATGGATACTTTTGCGGTGGGTGTTCGGGAGGCACTTAGGATATATGCTTCTTGGATCTCTTGTTTTGATGCTGGAGAGATGTGGAATTGGCGTGTGAGTTGCGAGAGGCGTTGCTTGGGTATTGTGTTGCTTCGGAGAGCTGACATTTTGGCCAGTCGTAGAGACATTGTGAGGTATTATGGGGAGGTGATGAGGTGATAAGGTGATGCTCTCGATGATATATATGTACAGCAGATATCTTGACGGTGAAAAGATCTCAGAGGAAAGCTGTATATTCGTATTTGTAGTTGGATTTGTAGAGGAGGAGGAGGATGAATCTTGACAATAGTAGGTTTCAGATTTATTCCATGTTGACAGCGAGAGTAAGGTAGTCGGCGATGTTCTAAGTTGCATTGTACCTTGGGTATGATCTTATCCGCTTCGGGAGCCGGGGAAGCTCAACAGCCTCGGGAATGCGGGGGAGTAGCTAAGGTAGTGCCCGTGATGACCATCATCATGTGATAGAGAATACCTGCATGTATATAAACAAGGGGAGATATGTTGGAGTAAATGATATAAACAAATTTCAAGTGTTTATGAATGGGTATATAAATTGAGTAAGTAATAATAACAACATGTAGGACACTGTATTTTCTAGTATCAAGATAATAAATATATTTACTATATGCACTGCACTACTAGTACATACACTTTATCCCAAGAGTATCCTATTAACATTGACATTGCAATTCACTATAAGTAATAATTATTTAGTAGCTCTCTATTTATTCGAAGAGCCTAGATAAATCTTGAATTTTATATCAAATCCCCTACATAACCTCGATTATTTATAAAACCTAGGTTTAGTTAGAAGAGACAACAAAAGGATTTGTTAATCAGATAAATAAAGAATGAATTATCAAATGCATAAAGAAAGGTAGGACGAGCGACAGTCAGTCACGACACTTGCTATTGCCAGCCCAAAGGGGAAATAAAACCTTACACCTTACACCTCAGGCCACAACAAATACCCCACCACCAATGATTACCTAGTCCAGTGACTTGGATCATGGTCAATAATGGTCCCTCCATGAATGAATGCCCTTTCGACTTGCTGATTCATTACTCAGGTATTGTTCCCTCACCATTCACATCCGAAAACATCAACAACAACAACAACAACTTCAACTCTCACATCTCACCTCAGCATCAAATCCAAGATCACATCGCCAAAAAGACATAATCGCCTCTTCTGTTCATCTCGTCGTCCTTTCTTTTTCCACACACAGAAATTCCAATACTCATCGCCAAATCACAATGTCTACAGCAGCTCGACGCCGCCTCATGCGCGACTTCAAGGTCCGTGGCAATTGCCCCACCATTCCACCCTGCGACCCTCATCATAGAACCTCAAGCTGACCGATAGCAGCGCATGCAGACAGATCCTCCAGCTGGTGTATCAGCCTCGCCAGTCGCAGATAATGTCATGACCTGGTAAGAAAAGCTCCCCTCGCCGGACAAACGCTTCATGAATCACGCGGGAACTTACCGCCTGCTTTAGGAACGCTGTCATCATTGGCCCCGCCGATACGCCCTTCGAAGACGGCACCTTCAGACTCGTCATGCAGTTCGATGAGCAGTACCCCAATAAGCCGCCGTCCGTCAAGTTCATCAGCAAAATGTTCCATCCAAACGTCTATGCCACCGGCGAGCTGTGCTTGGATATCTTACAGAACAGATGGAGTCCGACATACGATGTCGCCGCAGTATTGACTAGCATTCAGAGGTACACTTGAAGCCCACAAACAGACTGTTGTCATTTGAGTTTGCGGGATGACGGAAGGCTAACTTTGTACCGCCCAGTCTCCTGAACGACCCAAATACCGGTTCGCCCGCCAACGTCGAGGCCTCGAACCTCTACAAGGACAACCGTCGCGAATACACGAAGCGCGTACGCGAGACGGTCGAGAAGAGCTGGGAAGATTGAGAGGCGCAGATATTCCAACAGATGAAAAATCCATTGCTGGCGAATGTCCTTGCACGAGCTTCACGAGGTTCTGATTGGGGTTCTATGAGGGTGGGGGTTTGGCGTACCGGATGTGCTTTGTTCGAGGGGAATGCTTTGCGATGATGTTGCTGTACATGGTAGTGTATATAGGCGCTTTTTTCCCCTTGTGATGCACAGCAAAGCGATTGATGGTTTCGAGAGATTTAAGAGATTTGAGAGGTGCTGGTGTGCTGGTGTGAGCGATGCTGTGCGTGTTTGGTTGCATGTGTGATCCTATGATGATGATAATGGGAATTGAGAGGAAATGGGAAGAACTAGGCAGTCCTTGTGTACATATATGTGTGCCGAAGATTTTATACTTATGAAAAAGAACGAGGTTGAATCTTGGGGGTTGCTATAAATATGTGGAGTATATGATCATGGATATGACGAGGAGAAGGGCAAGGGAGGAAGAATATGGAGTGGATGTGAATAGAGCTGGGGATGGATATGCAGACAGACGGACATGCAGGTCAAGCCGGAGATGAAGATCAAGATGTACATTTTTCTGAAGTACTTGGCTTCTTCAAATATGTTCAGCTCATGCCTATGATACAAAGCAGCTGCAGCTGGTGATGAGGAGAGGGGATGGTCAAAATTGAGACTCAGAATCGGACGTAGGAAATATAAGGGTTTGTTTATGCGTAAAATGCCTTTCAACTTTAGGGAGTAGATATGATTGAACAAGGGGAAGTATAAGTAGCCAGATGGCTAGGTAGGTTGTAAGGTGATAATTTGATGCCCCTCGACTCTTGACTTATTATGCATGGACTCTACCATCCTTCAATATATAGTTTCACTTGAGTATATACTCTGCTCCTCACATATAATCCTCATACTTAAAACGTTCTACTAAAAGCTGGTAGCTAGATAACTGTAAGGTGATCAATTCGATGTCTCCCCCCTCGACTCTTGACTTGTTATGTATCCTTTCAACATATAATTCCACTTGATTATGTACTCTACCCCTCATACATAACCCTCATACATAAAACATTATACAAATAGCTGTCCTCATCTCTCTCGAATCTTCTTTATCGCTCTGCATGGCCGTGCATGACTGCACATTGCCCGCATCGCCCGCATTGCTCGCGCATTTCCATCCGGCCTTACTCCAATTTATCGGTGCGGAAGAAGATACGCGACCACCAAAAGCACCGCTACTCGACGCACGCGGTAAACTCCTAATCAACAACCCCATCCCCATCCCCATCCCCATCCCCAATTCCACCACAGCAACAAAACATTCAATCAACAAAAGCTCACGATCCTCCACTTCAGCCACCCACCCACGCTGTTGTTGCTCTCAACGCTGGCTCTGGACATATGACTGATTCTGGATAGTATCTCGCAACCATGGCGACCTCTAACACCATCAAAGTCGTCTGTCGTTTCAGGCCACAGAACAAGATCGAATTGGCTTCCGGGGGTGAACCCATTGTCAGCTTTGAATCCGACGACACATGTAAACTCGATGTATGATAGCCCCTTGATGCTCGAGACCTCTTGCAAATTGGAAATGGCCTGCTGATCAACCCCTCCCGACAGTCATCTGAGGCCTCCGGGTCCTTCACCTTCGATCGGGTCTTTGACATGAACTCGCGGCAAAAAGACATCTTCGACTTCTCCATCAAGCCCACGGTCGACGACATCCTCAACGGCTACAATGGAACGGTCTTCGCATACGGCCAGACGGGAGCGGGAAAGTCCTACACCATGATGGGCTCCGACATGGACGACGGTGAGGGCAAGGGTGTGACGCCGCGAATCGTCGAGCAAATATTCGAGAGCATCCTCGCCAGCCCCGAGACCATCGAGTACACGGTGCGCGTCAGTTACATGGAAATCTACATGGAACGCATCAAGGATCTGCTCGCGCCGCAAAACGATAATCTGCCCGTGCACGAGGAGAAAAATCGAGGGGTGTACGTCAAGGGGCTACTCGAAATTTATGTCTCCAGTGTGCAGGAGGTCTACGAAGTCATGAGGAGGGGTGGGAACTCTCGAGCTGTTGCTGCTACGAACATGAATCAGGAATCTTCGCGATCTCATTCTATTTTTGTCATCACCATCACGCAGAAAAACGTTGAGACCGGGTCAGCTAAAAGCGGTCAACTGTTCTTGGTCGATTTAGCTGGTAGTGAGAAGATTGGAAAGACTGGTGCCACTGGCCAAACTCTGGAGGAAGCAAAGAAGATCAACAAGTCTTTGTCTGCTCTTGGAATGGTCATCAACTCTCTCACCGACGGCAAATCTTCACACGTTCCATATCGAGACTCGAAGCTCACCCGTATCCTTCAAGAGTCCTTGGGAGGTAACAGTCGTACGACCCTTATTATCAATTGTTCGCCATCCAGTTATAACGATGTGGAAACCCTCGGCACCCTCAGATTCGGTATGCGAGCAAAGGCGATCAAGAATAAGGCAAAGGTCAATGCGGAGCTATCTCCTGCGGAGTTGAAGGCTCTTTTGAAGAAGGCACAAACACAGGTCACCACTTTCGAATCATTTGTTACAGCGTTGGAGGGAGAGGTACAACAGTGGAGAAGTGGAGAGTCTGTACCAAGAGAGAAGTGGGTGCCGCCTCGGGAGGGTGGTGTTGCCAAAGCAGCCCCATCAACTCCGAGATCATCAACACCCTCAAGACTTCTTGATCGAGCGGAAACCCCGGCCATCTCCGAGAGATCGGGGACTCCAAGCATCCCACTTGATAAGGACGAGCGTGATGAATTTTTACGACGTGAGAACGAACTTCAAGATCAAATCGCCGAAAAGGAAACTCAAATAGCTGCTGCCGAGAAGGCCTTACGTGACGCAAAGGAAGAGCTTGCATACCTTAAGGAACATGATAGCAAGAACAACAAGGATAATGAGAGACTGTCGGGAGAGGTTAACGACTTCAAGATGCAATTAGAAAGACTTACGTTTGAAAGCAAGGAAGCACAGATTACGATGGACAGTTTGAAGGAGGCCAACTCCGAACTCACTGCCGAGTTGGATGAGGTTAAGCAACAACTATTAGATGTGAAGATGAGTGCAAAGGAAACGACTGCAGTGTTAGATGAGAAGGAGAAGAAGAAGGCTGAGAAGATGGCCCAGATGATGGCTGGTTTTGACCTCGGTGGAGAGGTGTTCAGCGACAACGAGCAGAGCATAAAGGAGGCTATTGAACAGGTTGATGCCATGCAGCAAGCGATTGCTGCCGGCGTCGCAATCGATCCGACTGAGTTGGCAGACTTGAAGGCAAAGATCGTCGACACCCAGGCTATCGTCCGTCAAGCAGAGCTCTCTATGTACGGTTCCTCGACTACCGACGCTGGCGCCAAGCGTAGAATCGAGCTCGAGGAACGTTTGGAGGCTTTGGAGCGCGATTACGAAGATCTCCTTGAGCGTAATCTCAGCGAGTCGGATGTCGCCGAGGTCAAGGAGCGTTTGGCCCAGGCTTATGCTGACAAGCAAGAGGTGCACGGCACCATGCTGGAAGACCTCAAGAAGGACATTGCTCAGAAGTCTGCCGAGAACTTGCGTCTTAAGGCACTCAGCGATGAACTTCAAAGGAAACTTGCAACCAGCGGCGCTACTAACGGCTCTGCTGTACCAAATGGCAAGACTGTTCAGCAACAGATTGCCGAGTTCGACGTCATGAAGAAATCTCTCATGCGCGATCTCCAAAACCGCTGCGAGCGTGTTGTCGAGCTTGAGATCTCTCTCGATGAGACCCGTGAGCAATACAACAACGTCCTGCGATCGTCCAACAACCGAGCACAGCAGAAGAAGATGGCCTTCCTGGAACGCAATCTTGAGCAATTGACTCACGTGCAAAGACAACTGGTCGAGCAGAACGGCAGTCTCAAGAAGGAGGTGGCCATCGCCGAGCGCAAGCTCATTGCACGCAACGAGCGCATTCAGAGCCTCGAGAGTCTGCTAGGCGACAGTCAAGAGAAGCTCACGGCGGCAAACCACAGGTACATTGCACCCCACCCTTCTCCCATCCTAGCATCACTGACCACCCTGCAGATTCGAGGCACAACTCACAGCCGTCAAGGAACGTCTGGAGGCGGCTAAGTCGGGCTCCACGCGCGGCCTCGGCTCCTCCACCGGCGGCTTCAGCTTCGGCGGCGCCGGCAGCAGGATAGCAAAGCCGCTGCGTGGCGGCGGTGGTGAGGCGGCTTCCCCCGCCGTCACCGGCCTGCAGAATGAGGCCTCACCCGCTAGCAATAAGCGTAGTTCGTGGTTCTTTTCGGGTCAGAAATAGGGTTAGATAGTGCTAATGTATACCCATGCTTTTTCGCCGCTCTGCTGCTTTGCCGCTTCGTCGGGTCGTCGGGTCGGTGGCTTGGTTGTTTGCTTTTGCGTATGTAGATGGTGAGATAGAGGGGTCTTAGAGATTATGAAGAATGAGCGTTTGGAATTCTATCTATGTACATGATGACTCTGTTCCACTCCCACTCATCTAGTCATCCATCATCCCGCTGCCTCTAACCGTCCCTCTTACCAATTCTCATGACTCGATCCTCCCCTCATTCTACCCCCTCTTTGACCCCCTCCCGACACTCAACAAGCCCCCTAACCTGCCTCCCATCCACGAAATTCCCCTCATCAAACCACGCCTCGAATCCAGCACGCACGCGGGGCCACTCGCCATCGAGCAGCGCAAACCACGCCGTATCCCTGTTCCGCCCCTTGACGACCAGGTGCTGACGGAAGGTGCCCTCGTACGCGAAGCCGTAGCGGCGCGCGGCCGCGCAGCTCGCCGCGTTCAGCGCGTTGCACTTCCATTCCACGCGCCGGTAGCCCAGCTCGTCGAACGCGTGCCGCAGCAGCCCGTACACGGCCTCCGTCGACGCCGTGCTGCGCTGTATGCGCGGCAGCAGCAGGATGTGCCCGATTTCCAGCACGCGGCTGGCCGGGTCCATGCGCATGAGCGCGATGTAGCCGGCTGCTGTGCGGATTTCCTCCGATGAGGAGGGGGATGGGGGCGCTTCGATCGCCCAGAATAGCGGGTCCTGGGAGGCGGACTTGTTGGCGATTAGCGAAGGCCATGTCGTCGGCGTGGGCGGCTCTTCCGGCATGTAGTCCCAGAGCCAGGCGGTGCTGGGATCGGTTGCTTCTTGCATCGCCGCTGCGTGCGAGGGTGTCAGGGGGGTCAGGGTGACGGTTTTGCCGCGTATGGGTTTGTGGATGGGGAGGGTCTGGGGTTTTGGGGGCACGAGGGCGCCGAGGGGGCGGGGGTTGGCCATTTTCTTGTGATATGTAGGAGTTTGAGGGGTTGGTGTGGGGATTGGGATGAGGGTTTTGGGTGAGGTTGTTTTCTGGGTAGATGTCAGTTTGGGGAGTCAGTCTGACGGTGCAATGATCTACTTCACTTGCTGTATGCTCTTGATCCTTTTGGTTCCTGCAGTTGTTGTTTTCAAGTGCTTGTTTTATGGTTCACTTTGTTTTCCAACGGATATGAATCATGTTGTTTGATATCGATTTGACGTCGACTTCTTATATTCCCCCTCGTTTACCCCACTTATGCATCTCCGGATGATTCGTGCCGTATGAAGGTTAAAGTTGTTTCATTTCATAAGATAGTCTTTCTTGGTTATGAGTCACGGCGTCAATGGCGATGTTGGGGAGTCAAGTATCACGTGCCATGTCATTGTATTTTGGTACTCTACTTATCATCAAGAGCTCATTGGAGGACATTGAACTGTACTCATCTTTGAGGTTGCGGGATTCTCCATCCCCTACAGATCAAGAGCAAAGCACTTATCATTGTTCATTTGAATTGAGGGTTTTCAACTGACTTCGACTGGCTTGACTATATGTATTCTTGCTTGATATTTCTTTAATTACCTTCGGGCTGTTTGTCTCTTTTTTCGCTATCATTGGAACTGTATTCTCCCTTTTATACGTATAAAGTAGTAAGCTTGATTGTTTCCAGCACCCTTTCTACCATTATACTGTGGAATAATTGCCTCTGAATAATATGCCATCACGAAAACAGTTCTTGATATCCTGTTAATCTTCATGAACGATATATCCGGCCTCATCAAAACAAATCTTTAATCAAGTTCTCATTTTTATAAGCATGATCCTAACTTCACTTGGCCTTCTTTCAACTTGCCAACATCAGCTTTGTATTTCACCCAATTCATTACTAAATCGCCCTCAGTCCGTTCTCACTTGGATATATATAGTACGTAGTCCATTCCTGGAACAGTTGCAATCTATTATTCCAATTTATAATTGTTTCCCTTGACCTGTTTTGCTCCAATGGAACAATTACCATTTGAGAGAATCACGTGTAAGCCTTCCCCATACTCATGTAGTGCTTATTCCGATCGGACAAGCCTCAAAAGCCTCTAAACTCAACGCAGTAGGCGGAGAAAAGGGGCAGATCCACAACAAAACGACAAGCGTCTGTCAAAGGGCGTGTTCTTGACATGTTGCGGAGAAGCCGACCTCTCTTGAACTACGTACGGTAGTATCTGATATTATGACTCTTTCTCTTGCGCTCCTGTAGGTTATACATCAAACTCTCTTGATACTCTTGAAGTCTCCTCATTCTTTTCTATAATCTTTCCATAGTCACTTATGGTAGCATTGTTACGCATTTCCAAGTCAAGGAAATCATATGTGTTTTGCCCAAAGCAACTCAACTGGACCGGTTGATGAGAGTCAATCATCGCACACGCCTTATTGTTGATTTCTCTCTGCACCTCCTCTTCAGCTCCCAACATCTCATCTCATCTCATCCCCTCCCTGCCTTGCATAGGTCCCGGTAACTACGCCTTTCCATTCACATCAGGCAAATCAAGAACGTTGTCCAAGTCACGTAATCAAAGGCTCTCGTCAAGTACTTAACAACTATCCCAAGGATGGACGAGTTCTTTGATTTTGACGCTGCCAACTCTGGAACCTCTATTCAACCCAATCAAAATCACCAAGCCCCTCTTGGTATGGAATTGGATGATACTCCATCATTTCCTTACGACTACCGAATGCTCGAAGATATGGAGAGCGACCCAGACGCCTATAATGCTTTGCAACAGTTCATCACTGGTGTCTCTGGTCCAGCCAACGATGTCTTGGACTTGGACATGCAATCATCCTTGCAAGATGTCGGTCTGACAGCTGCTGATGACTTCAATGACTTCTCTCGTTGGATTGATGGGGCTCAGAAACCTGCGAATCCGTGTGACTATTGTCGCAGCCGTCGTCTTGAGTGTCTCGTCATACAAAAAGATCACTATGACACCCACGAGTGTACTAGTTGTGTTGCACTTCATCGTCTTTGCAGCTTGCAAGATTCGGATTTTTTCAAGGCCTTGAACAATGCTTCAAGGAACAACTCCTCGAAGCAACTCGACAATCTCAGTGGATCTGAAGACCAAAGCGGTGGTGGTGCTATCGCTTCACATATGGCAAGGAGAACCAAATCCAATTCCAGTCTACGTTCCGGTGCGGCTACTCCAGATGACGATGCCACCGATGGCCAAGCTGTCAAAATCGGTTCGAGATTTACTCGGGAATCGGTTCGAGTGCTGAAAGCCTGGCTACAAGCTCATAGCCGTCATCCATATCCGTCCGACGAGGAAAAGGAGAACCTTCGGAGAGAGACGGGTCTGAACAAGACTCAAATCACCAACTGGCTCGCCAATGCTCGGCGTCGCAACAAAGGACGTCCATCTGGAACAGTCTCTCCCAAGGTTGATATGACGACTCATCCCATGGACATTCCGCGGAAGGGAACACCTGCTACGGAATCTATGAATCCCTTGGAGAGATGGCAACATTCTCCTCCCGAGAATGAACCTGCCTCTGTGACTGCTATTGCAAGAGCTGTCACATCCTCAACTCTTTCATCGGACATGGCTAGTCCCTATAGTCATATACGATCAGACGATGGATCTGCTCGATCCATCATTCGGGCCTCTTCCGAAAGCTCCCTCAATACCAGTCAATCTAGTACTGGTTCCTTCGCCTCAGCCTTCTCACATAAATCTAGAGGCTCCATCGGCTCTTTTAACTCTTTTGGAAAGAAGACTCGTCGTCGCCGTCGTCATGCTCCGAAAACGCCTTCTACTCACCCACTGACAGCCCCTCGACAGTTTCAATGCACATTCTGTACCGAATCATTCCGCACAAAACACGATTGGCAACGGCACGAAAAGACTCTGCATTTGTCCCTCGAGCGATGGGTATGCGCACCTGATGGGCCTACATACTACTGTACGGAAAATAACTACACTTCTTGTATTTTCTGTGGTCTTCCCAGGCCAGACGAAGCTCATTTAGAGACCCACAATTATTCCGCTTGTCTTGAGCGTACCCCCGAAGAGCGCACATTTTATCGGAAAGATCATCTGAGCCAACACTTACGACTTGTTCATGGATGTAAATTCGTGGCATGGCCAATGAAGTCATGGAATGTCGCAATTCCAGAAATAAAATCTCGCTGTGGTTTCTGCAAGACAAATCTGCATACTTGGCCTGCGAGAGTTGATCATCTCGCCGATCATTTCAAGAGTGGCAAGACCATGGCAGAATGGACAGGTGACTGGGGATTCGAACCTCATGTTGCCCGTATGGTAGAGAGTGCCATGCCTCCTTGTAAGTTGCGAACGGTGCCTTTCGAATATTCATGAAACTGATATGTATAGACCTTATCCACAACGAGAGAGGTACACCATATCCTTTTGTGGTAAATGAGAGACATCAGTTCGATGAAACACATACTCCGATATCTAAGCTCAAGACATCCCTGATTGATTTTATTCGAAAAAGCGTCACCAACGGTCGAAACCCAACTGATGCAGACCTACAAGCCGAAGCTTTCAAGGCTACCTTTGGTGCCAAGACCGAATCAGAAATACCCAAAGAGGAACGAGATATATGGTTTCAGAAGCTTATCATCTCCAGCGATGATACTGGATGGCTCAGTCAACTTCGTCAAGAAGCAGACCTGCTTTCATCCGCAAAGTCTGTGTCGAGTCCTGGTGGCCTCTCTCCTGCAGCTGCCATTGATCCTCAGTGTCAACTTGACATCCAACTTATGGCATATGTGCGATGCCAGGCTACATTATCCATTGCTCCTACGAACAAAGAGTTGCAAAGCGAATCATATCGAATCATCGACAATCTTGTTCACAATTCGACTATCAACGAGGATGAAGCTACTGTATATAGGCAGAGATTACTGTCTGAAAGCTGGGTACCTTCGTTTCGGGCTCGATCAGGACTGCCTCCTGAGTCAGAAGGCTTCAGAATCAAAGGAAGATCTCTGGAGCGAATCCTCAACACTAATCCTAATCCTAATGCGGTAGCTTTTGAATATCGAGCTCTGGAGAAGGAACTTGCCGATTTCGTTGCTGACCAGAGATTGCGCGGTATCAAACCAACTGATGAGGAACTGCAAAGGCGTTCCAGGTACATTCAATTCGGTAACGAAGATACATGGAACCAAACGGCCGCCGATAGTCCAGACTGGCTGTTAAAATTCAAGAGATGCAACGGTCTAGCACAAATTGATGAGATGAGTGAACCTGCCTCTGACCAAGGGGATGATTTTCCAAAACACGCACCAATCTCCAGCCTTTCGGCTGCACTCGCTCGGGAACCATCTTGGAACCAACCTCTCAACACATTCACTACAACCACTCTCAGCTCTCTCCCTTCATTATACCAACAAGCTCCAATCCCACAATGCCCACCATATTTCTCCGGCCCTCAAAGCGTTCCGAGTCGATTTTTCATCAACGACGCAAACTGTTACCGACGCCTGGAGCGCGAATTATCCCGCTACGTACAATCATGCCTCTCGCCCCACAACCCAAAAATGCACGTTCCAAGCGACGCCGAAATGCAACATCAAGCCCGCTGGATTGTCTTCGACGATGACGACCCCTGGAACACCACCGCCGCCGACAACGCCGAATGGATGACGCGCTTCAAGCGCTCCCACGGCCTCGCCAACACTGCCGACGGCCCCGGTCTCCCGCTCGAGAACTTCCCGTACGAAGACAAATGGACCGGCACCCAGGAGAGTGGCTTCATGCCGCCGTACATCAACCGTTCGCCCGCAATACTGGGCTACGGCACCGGCAATGGCCTCGTGAACGTCTCGCATGCGTCGGCCCTCACGCCTGGCGTGCCAGCCATGTCTGACTCCCAGCTCTGCTCGTCGACTCTCAAATCCGCGTACGAGGCCCCCGCTACCGTCTTCTGCAGCCGCGCCCTCGAGTCCGGCCTCGTTGCCTATGTGCAGAGTGCGCTGGCGCTGGGCTGGACGCCTACTGATGAGCAACTGCGGGCGAAGGCCAGGGAGATTGTGGGGACGGGGAGTACGGCTGCTGATGACGCGGAGTTGTTGGGGAAGTTCAAGGGCCTCTGTGGGATTGGTGATGGGAGCGTTCCATTTGGTGCCGATTTCCAGGGACTGATGGGCTTGGGGATCGGGAACGAGGGACTGCCTGGTACTCCTCTTGCGGCGAACACGGCGGGGAGTTCGGGAGGGAGTGCTTTTTAGGTTGGTGTGATGAGATAATGTGTGATGGGATCAATGGCGATGTTAAGTGTTCAGGTGCTGATAATGGATTGATCTTGATGCTGGTCTTATGCTGGGTTTCGTATATAAATAACGCCTTTCTTTATGAACAGTCATTATGATGTAGATCAATGAAATTTCAACCCTGACACCGAAATAGCTGCTGAATGATTCCCTAAACCAATTTCCCACTGATTCTATCCCGAACTTTCAGATGTTGATACAACTTCTCTTCCACTAGCTTCCTTGTCTTTCTTGTCACGACATTTGTAGACGTGAGCTAACCAGGTCTCCGACAAGACACGGCTTAAATGTCCTTCCTTCAACACCCGCTGTCTTATTCCAACTACCAGCTCAAATAACGCTATGCTCTGCTCAATATCGCCACGCTCAAAGTAGCCTCTAGCTAGTACGTGTTGTGAGGCAAGTCGATCAGAGTGCTCCTCATTCAACGTGCTCTCCCGTATCCTAACTACTGACTCGAGCAGCTCTATAGCCTGATCTGTGTTGCCACGCGCAAGGTAGGCTCTAGCTAGTGCATGCTGTAAGGTAAGTCGATTGGGGTGCTCCTCGCTCAATATCCTCTTATTTATCCCAAGTACTAACTTGATTAGCTCTATAGCTTGATCTGTGTCGCCACGCTCCAGGTAGGTATTAGCTATTTCATGCTGTGAGATAAGTCGATCAGGGTGCTCCTCACTCAATGTCCTCTTCCGTATCCTAACTACTGACTCAAGCAGCTCTATAGCTTGATCTATATCGCCGCGCTCTAGGTGGGCTCTAGCTAGCTCGTGCTGTAAGCTTAGTCGATTGGGGTGCTCCTCACTCAATGTCCTCTCCTGTATCCTAAGTACTGACTCGAGCAGCTCTATAGCTTGATCTGTATCGCCGCGCTCCAGGTAGGCTCTGCCTAGTTCGCGCTGTGAGGCAAGTCGATCAGGGTGCTCCTCACTCAATGTCCTCTTCCATATCCTAACTACCGACTCGAGCAACTCTATAGATTCTTGGATTTTTCCTAACCGATTATAAAGTAACCCTAGATCGTACTGAATGTACAACAGATCTAAAGTATCAAGCTGATGTGAATGTTGCTGCCAAGAATATATAGATACAAGGGCCACTTGACATGTATTATCACTTTCACAATGTAGTAACAGCCTCCCAAGCCGCCATAGAATTTGAACCAACGGGATCGAGAGTGGTAGTGCTAGCGACACAGATGACAGTAATTGATTGACATATGTCTCTGCATGAGGTTGAAGTTGATACCAATTTGGTCCTTCAAAAAATGCCAGAGTACATCCGGTAGCCACCTGTGCATCTTTCCTCGCATCATTGCCCAATCGTTGTCGTGCCCAGTCTGCAACAAGAGGATGCATAGACATGTGACCAGTTTCTTTGCGAACACCAATTATTGATAGTGACTTTAAGCTGGAACGGGATTCAGATAGAATAGCAACATCTTGGGTCCCTTCTGCGATCTCTTTCAAGACAGTTGGCAGTTTTGAGAGGTGCCACCGCGTCAGAGGCCCAAGCTGTCTCCTAGGCTCATCAGACTTCTCTGACTCTTCATAATCTTCGATGGTGCGCAGAGCTCCCTCGCATGCCCTTTCGATGATGGACAGAGGTATGTTCTTAAAATCCATATGAGCCAGTAACGGAAGTAGGGCCAACGCGACCTTGTCAGCTGGATTTCCGGAGTTCTCAAGGTAGAGCGCAGAAACTTCGAAAGTCGCGAAGACATTTCCATAGGTTGATTCCGCCTGTGTCGGATGAAATTTCATAAGCTGGTCTTTTCGGCGTTGGAATTGAGGCAAGTATTGGGTCAGGGTGCAGTTCCCTTGTTGTACATAGGCGCCGGCGTGGACAACGGCTAGAGTATGCGAGCCAAGTTTCTCAACGATAGCTTCAGCCGTCTTTGTGTTCTGCTCGCTGACATCATGCTCAGCAGATTTTAGTAGCAACTCGATTGCTTCAGCGGGGCCGAGCTGGTCAAGTCTCTGAATTCCCACGTTGCCGTGACAGTGGCAACTCTCCAACCTTGTTGTCATGACTATGCTGCCGCAAGTACCAGTCGGAATATACTTCGAGTAATCTGTATCACGACCATCGGAGTTATCAAGGATAAGAAGCCATGTCTTCTCGGTGTTGGACAACCAGCTCTTCACTGCCTCAAGAATATCAGGCCCGCCACTGACTCCACATTTCTCTCCTATCTCTTTAAAATCACGTTCAGCGTTTGCTGTGGTATTTAAATCAACCCAGAAGACACCCCAGAACCTATATTATTAGCATAATAATGGAGTTGGCACAGGTTATAACATACCTTTGGCGATTATCTTCTGCAAACTTCAAGGCTATCTCACTCTTTCCAGTTCCTCCAATACCGCTGATAACGAAGCGTTTCTGCTTGGATGAGTGCTCTGAATCTGTCGGAGAAAGAAGATCTCTCATACGACCGAGGATATCTTGTCTCCCAGTGAATATAGAACTGCTGCTTCGTGGTACTATCCATTGGGCTTTTTGAGACTGTTTAGGTTGAGGATTTGGACGAGTGCTTCGTCGTCCAACATTGAGTACCATTCTCTGCAGCTCATCACGAATGAGTATAAAGTTTGGGTCTTGAAGCCCAAAAAACTTGTTCAAGCCAGAATGATCAGCTTCCAAGTAAATCCTTCTTTTTCCTATCATTGCAGCAGATTGATCATCTACTACTATTGTCTTTAAGATGCTCGTGATGTTCTTGGCTTTCGTCTCATAAAAACAAACAATATCAAGAGTACCATATATGTTCCAAAAGTCCTAAGAAATATTGTGAAGCTGCAAGTTTCTCGTCTCAAGTGATTTGAGTAACCCAGTATCAACAAGGCGCGCAAACATCAAAGGCCGGGAAAAGCTGGCTGCCAACTTCGCAATTTCTGCGCCCTCGTGAGGAGTACCCAAAAATATCACACCTGCGGTTTTCTCCTTGATGTCTTTATACATGTCCCCATTTGCGAGCACCAACGCCTATTAGGATGTCAGTGCATTGGCTTGAAAACGCGATTCAACATCACTACCTGTTTGACCACTAAACCCCCCAAGCTATGTCCAATGAAGATTATAGGACATGGCTCCTTTGGATGGGGGTGTTTGCCCTGGAATTGCAACAACAAGTTGAGGAGCTGCTCACTACACTGGCGGATCGTTGTCTTTTTGCTCTTCTGCCATACATCGGAAGGATAAGAGTATGTTGCGACCAAAGCGTTAGGGATTATTTCTGGAAGCAGATCCCGAAGCCATAGCACATTCCCTTGTTTGTGAATCCACGTATAATCCGGATCTGATCCTAGACCTTGAACGGCGATGATACTACTCGAGATGTTAGTAACAGAGGCCATGTCTTGCATAGATACGACAAGGCTGAACTTACATGACTTCAATTTTTTGTTCTTTTTCTGTGGGATTAGCTCTGATAGTGAATCCGTGGGAGCTTCTTTCCATTTCCGACATTTTGAGTGATAGCAAAGATAAAATGAAGAAGATGTTGTTGTCTATAAGGTCTGCTGCCTGTTGTATTCGCGCGCTGGAGGCGGGGCTGTGAATCTCTCGATTTGGAAATTCAGTATCACAGGATCGCTTCTAGAACCAATGGAGAAGGGGAAAAATTACGAGGCGGTCAATGAGCTGCATGAGCTGGAATAAATCATGCCTAGGAACAATCTCAAGAGGTTGAACTTCTGGAAAATCAACTGTAATCTCAACAGCTTTTGCATTCACGAAGTTAAATTTGGAGGCTTACAAATCGGAGTCAGCTTGTATGAGGCTCTGGTTATAGGAGAACCGTGACTAATTGCGACTCGATAGACAGAGCCATCTTTGCAGCTCCTGCTGGCGGTACGACCTAGCAAGAGCATGTCCAGCTGCTTGAGCATGGTAAATGAATGCGCTATCTCTTGAAATCAGCCGTGAGCGCCTCTGGATCTCTTGCCATATAGTCTCCTCCACAGCAATTGCATCAAGCTCCTGATCCAAAACCCTGTAGTCCGTTGAAAGTTGTCGAACCCAGCAATAATAACCATTCATCATCAGCCGATGATTTCTCCAGATGTGCAGTCTGACCTCCAAGGCATACTCCATCCTCCACAACCGCTTGAACGTCTGAATCAAGTACCTTGACCAAGCAATGCATTCCATCGTTGTGGGATCAAGAGCAAACACTACTCCCATCTCCACTTGCGCTGCAGTATCCTTCAATCTCTGCTGCAAATATGAATGTACGAGGCGATGCGCCCACTCTAAACCGTTGCTGATCAGAAGATCCCCTCGCTCCAGATGCATGAGCTACATACGATTCTGGAACACTGCAGCCTCATCATATCGTTTTTCTCTCCAATAGCCATTAGAAATCTGCATAGCCCACTTCGTGAACGTGGTGCTCAATATAGGCAAGCAACTCAACTTGCTCCTGAAGGGCAAAGGCGTCCTCAATTCGTCCATGGTTGCGATAAAACTGTGCTAAAAGCCGGGCAAAATCCTGGTTCGGAGGCGTCAGATTGCTGTTTTTTTGCAGTATCGTTTCCCAAGTCGCCTCCACAAAGAAAACTGCCTTTTTTGATTTGGCCTGCTTGCTCGTATGCAAGTGCTTGCAAACCGTCCAGTTCAACGGGCACTCTCGACGGGAGGATATTCGTGAAATAGGTCCATACTGCTTCATATAGGAGCACGGCATCGGCTTGCCGATTCGTAGGGAGGGAGTTGATATAGGCTTTTATCTTTGTGAAAGTTCTATATCCCACCTTGCCTTTGAGATGTCTGCGAACCCGCGAAAGATTTGGTCGAGAAACACTGATTTGATTATGAGGGATCGACGACTCGGAACGTAGTACTGAGTGGAACTTCGAGTGGGCTAGTAGGATGGACGAGAACGAATTAAGCTGCAGGGTGCAAGATAAAATATCAAAATGGACATCAGATGAGAGTGATGTTATTGTTAGATTTTTAGATTGAGCGATATAATATCAGACAGATGAGGAAATCCATGAATTTTATAGATGTGCTGATAGTCGTTCTGTGAAAGACAGTACACGCTTTGTTAAGAACCCTCAAACGGCAGTAAACAAACGAGGCCGAGATTAGCATGAACGGCTCATCCGGATATCATTATTCGCGCCAGCCATGACTCTGCCAATCTTACCTTTACTGAAAACATTAAGTCATAAAATACATATTATTTGAAGTATATGATTGTTGTTTTGGAAAGAATACACAGCTCATCATCTTTTTATTGGAGCTGAGAATATATCCATGATATGCATGGAAGAATGGCGATGCGAGATAGTCACGGCCAATTGATGAGGTTATCAGAGATTGAAGCAACTGCCCCAAAGATGATTACAAGTTGATACAAGCAGAGGCAATCATGTTTGATAAAGCTATCAAGTAGTTGACATAGAACAAAAGTATATACAAAAGCCTATTGCTTCAAAGCCAATATTAAACACAGAAAAGAATTCCGAGTTCCCTCCAGCGCGACATCATATTCAGATACACTAGAGCAGTCAGTATATTTCCATTCAAGAGGCTCAAAACATCGTACCTGAGAGTATTCAGCATTCTGCCAAGTACACACACTCCCAGCCACACAAACAGCGCTCCCATCATAATCAACCCCACCACACTGCTGATACTGCGCAACAACCGCCGGCGCCGCAAGAGCGAGAATCAGTTCCGAGGCACGTTCAGCAACGATCATGATTGGCGCCGAAGGATTGGTGCTGGGTTCGCCGGGGAAAATACTGGCGTCAACGACGAAGAGGTTGTCAGTGCCGTAGACCTTTGTGTTGAGGTCGACGACAGAAGTTCCGCCCGAACGGCCGTCGTCCGTGCCGATTTTTGCTGTTCCGATCCAGTGGTTTGCTCGTCGTAGAGCAGCTGTCACGGGGGTCTGGGAGGTTAGTGATGTAGGGGAGGGGGAAGGGGGAGTATACATTGTTGACGTAGTCGGCTACGGTTTCGTTCTCATTTGGGTACAGCCATGTTAGTCCGTCGACTGTGTTGAGTGCATCGACTACGTGCTCGATGCCACTTATCACGGCGGCTAGATCGTTGGCATCGTGAAGGTATGGGACTGTTGAGACGGTCATGTCGAGGCCGGAAGTTATCGTGGCTCGACCTCGAGAGACAGCACCACGTCCGAGATATTGTGATAAAGTCATCGTCACTACTAAGGTTAGCTCATCTAAGAGGATAGTGACAGATGAGAAGCACACTGTTGTCTGAAGCCCCAAGAGCACCTTCAACTCGGGCAGTCCATTGAAGCTGGCGAACAATACCATCTGCGCCTGTAATCTCTTCCCAAAACATAGGGCCGATGTTTGGTGCGGCTTGGGTCAAAATGTGAGTGCGGTTGTCTATAAGTTTCAGTCAAAATTCCCTTATATCAGTAAGATCTGACATACCAAGATAAGCCTCCATATCGCTGGTAATTGGTGAATCGTAAGCAGTATAGAAATCGTAGAAGGTAATGTTTGGGTGAGTAATGACAGTATCAGTCTTGGAAAGTAAGCATTTTGTTTCTCGAAATACGCCGAGGAAGTACTTACATTGACATGATCATCCAGGTTTTCGCCAACAGGGAGCTCAATCCATTGATTGGAGTTTATCATAGTTGGTCCATCACTACTGGCGTTGACGATAGCAAGCTGATCAGCGGGACCAATACCACCTATTGACAGTCAGCGATAACGGTCCTGATAGAGTCGTCAAAGGAACTCACTCCTCATAAGAATCTTTGCTGTCCCGAAGGTCCCAGCTGATAGAATTACACGGCCTGAAGTCGCTGTGACGTTGACGATTCCTTCATACCCGCCATCACCATAAGCCTCAACAACAACCCCAGTGAGGTGCCCAGCGGTTCTGATGACCTTCGAGACAGTGGTGTTGGTCCACATCTCAAAGTTACTCCTCGCAGATGCAGTAACAAGATAAGTAGCCATAGGACCACCTCTCTCACCATGCGAATACATATAAGGGGTATGTGCATAAGTCCTATTCTTCTCACTGGGAACATCATTGGCCACAACGCTAACCCATCCCGCATTCGCAAGTCCTTCACTAACAACATCAAAGCCCTGTTGATTATAGAGAATGCCATCTGCGGACGGGTGATCCGTGCCGGGGATACGTGAGAAGACTCGCTCAGTGGCGGCAGACATATCGGACGTCTGCCAGCCTGTGGGGAAATTGACATCCCAGTCAAGAGTGTATGGTTTCCACCATAAACCTGCGTTGACAGCTGTTCCGCCACCGAGAATACAGCCGGCCATTTGATCCATGTCTGAGCAGGCAATTCCTGCAGAGTCAACCCATATCTCGTTGCAGAGACCTGGGACGTCGAAACGGGTCAGATTGGTGCCGTCAAGCCAAGCGGGTTTCATGTCACCTCCCCATCTACCAGATGATGGAGGACCACGCTCAATCAAGAGAACGCTTGCACCGCTTTCGGATAGTTTATCTGCAATTGTAATCCCTCCTGCACCGCCACCAACAACGACATAGTCGTACACCGTAGTTGGAACAGGTATGGAAGAGTAACTTGCAGTGGCAGTAGTAGTGGCAGTAGCTGTTGCAGTCGCTGTGATGGTTGGTGTTGCTGTGGCCAGACTCGCCCAGGCAGAATAGCTTGATTGTAAGGCGGGAGCAACACTTGCACCGAAGATGTCGTAACCATTGTCATGTTCGACAATTGTAGAATCGGGATTCGTTGGATCTTCAGGTGAGGAAAATGACTGTGCCCAGCCAATAACTAATACTGAGCCAGTAGTAGATTGAGAGCCTGTTGTGCCATCTTGATCCCAGTCAAAACAGTCTTGACAGCGGTAGATGAGTGTCCAATGTGTTGAGTTGACACTGCTTGATATTGGAGTCAAGGTGGCGTTGCCCGTATAAATATCTGGGGCAACATAGCCTCTGCATACTATGAGCGATTTCGAACATATAAAAATGGGTTCACCTACGTTGCATAGCGAAAAGATGTGACAATCTCGTTTCCGTTTGCCCATCCCATAAGCAGCAATGAAGAAGGCATGCCTCCAGCGTGACTGATGCCAGACCATCCTGTTCCATTGTTGATGGCACCAATCTAGATTGTATCAGTAAAAGTTTACAAGGCATCATATTTCAAGAGACTCACCATCAACCCGATATATTCAGTCGACGAAACAGTAGCCGCATCAGCAGGCAGCGCGAGACCAAGAGTGAATCCTCCCGTAGTTTCCGAATCCGTAATCGTTGTAGTAGAGAATATAATTCCAGTATCCGCATCGGTATATGTTCCGCTAGTCTGCGATAATACACCACGGAGGACTTGAATTTGTAAGTAACATTCTTGCCTCAAAACTGGGACTTTGCAAAGATGAACCTACTAGAAACCGTCACAGCCAGCGCGCCCGAAATTATCTGAGAAGCCCTCATTATCGATCTTTTTCACACCGGATCAAGGATAAACAATAGCCAGAAAAGAGTGTAAAGAATGCTTGGCCAGAAACCTATGCCAAGCTTTTGATATTCATAAGAACAAGAACGAGGGAAAAAATATAGCAGAAAAGGGGGAATCAATAATGCGGGTTATGATCTTTTAGATCCTGGATGATAGTACTAGATTAGAGTGCTATGAAGACCTACGTAAAACATATTTGACTCCTGTACTTTATATGAAAAGATTCTGCATTCCCGATATATGATATGTGCCGTTAACATAGACACAAGACGTTGGTTACTTTGCCAAATAAGATCATGGCCATTTCAAAGATTCCAGGTCATACTTCTCATGTGCTCTGGGTAAAACGACAACTCATCCCATTTTCTATTGGCAATATAAATGGTGCTGGTGGTGTAGATTGAATAAAATGGTCGAGTTAATATTTTTAGGTTCTCCACATAATCGACACGAACCAGCCATGCCGTCCATAAAGAAGAAGAAGAAAAAGTCCCGAACCAGGATGGCCATTGTTTCCATGTTCCTGTACATCACCGGGATAAAGGAGAAAAGTCGATGAAGGTTGAGGTAAGATAGATGAGCTGTATCAGGGTTGATTACCCGCAGTTAGATATTGATGATGGGAGTGAAAGTAGCGACAAGCGAATGGACTGGCAGAAATAGTAGGATGATATCCTTTCAGCCTCCACGCACATCTACCTCCCCACTTCAACTCTAAATTATCCAAACAACGAATTTGTGTCGAATAGAGCATTTACCCCACAGAAGCACTTCTGAGCACTCGAATATCATGGACACATGATCAAGCACTGAGATTCTGGGAACCAATATGCATCGACCGATTGACACGCTTCATTGTTGATGCCACGAGTCCAAGTCCCCGCGCTGTAAAGATGCAACATCCTGCAGGTTAAAAGACGAGGAAAAGCCGATTACGACGTTGCATGTCTGCAGTCACGATGACAGCAAACGCCAAGATGTCGCTGGCGGTCTTGCTGTGCTTCATATATATCAACAATAGAGAATTCAGATGACTTGTCGGCTGACTGATTTATCCAGGACGGCCTTCTATTTCTGCCTTCGGAGGTTCAAAGGCCGTAAAGTACATTCATATGGCTATAATCAGAAGATCAGAACCAGCCGTACAGATATATTCACTATGGAATCTCTTGCTCTCTTCCGTTCCCTCAGAATCCACTCATTGAAATTTGATCTCTAGCCCCTCCAATTTCTTTCGCTGGTTCTTGATCGTCACTGTCCGTTCGATAATCGACAATCATCCCAGTATGAAGTTCCCGACTCCTCTTTTCGTAGCTGTTATCACCAGCTCGGCATCAGCACATACCATCTTCACCTACATGGACGTCGAAGGAGATACATATCGTAAGTAGAGCATGTGTTGGAGTATCAATGTCTGACAATCGCAGCCGCAAGCTATGCCATCCGAGACCCATCATATGATGGCCCAATTCAAGACGTGACCTCCCAGTACATCGCCTGCAACGGAGGCTCCTCCCAACCCACAACACCATCCAGCGACGTAGTCGACGTCAACGCAGGCGATGTAGTCCAAGCCATCTGGCGTCACACCCTGACCTCAGACTCCAGCGACGTGATCGACTCCTCGCACAAGGGCCCGGTCATGGCATACCTCAAGAAAGTCGACGATGCCACGACCGCAAACGGGACCGGCGACGGCTGGTTCAAGATCCAAGAACAGGGCTACGATGCATCGGCCAACACGTGGGCCGTCGACGATCTCATCGCTTCGGGCGGCAACCAGAGTATTACCATCCCCACTTGCATCGCGGCTGGACAGTATCTCCTTCGAGCTGAGGTTCTTGCGCTCCATGCTGCTTCGTCTGTTGGTGGTGCTCAGTTCTATATGGAGTGCGGCCAGATTAATGTCGTTGGGAGCTCTGGTGCTGATACTCCTGCTACTGTCAGCTTTCCTGGAGCGTATAGTGCCACTGACCCTGGGATTCTTATCAATATCTACGAGACTTTGACGAATTATACTATTCCTGGCCCGAGTGTTTTTGCTTGTTAGGTTGATCTTGGTGATGGAGAAGATGCTCCAGAATTTTCTATGTTCTTGAGAAGCTGAAGAACCATAACGATCAATAGCGACGACAGTGTTTCATAGTCAGCTTGAATGAATGATGTTTATAACATTTATGACCATTAATCCAAAACATGACATTCATACCTAAATTATCGAGCCTGAATGTCTATAGGGTGCTTTGGACCGGGTGCGGTTTAGACTTAGTACCTAACTTTACCAAACTTTACCTAACTTCACCAGATTTCTGATTTCATACTGATTTACCAACACATACAAATGTCCCAAATCGCTCTACTATTTCAGTCTATAAGAACGTCTGATATCACATTAATTAGACGGAAAGGTTTATTCTTGTATTTTGCTTGTTCGTTAACAACCAATCGAGTGCTCGTCAAGTGAGGTATGAGCAAGTGGATTTATATTGGTGCAGTTTTACCTGTACTCATTTCTTCACAAAATGTTTGTAGCTTGTCCAAACTTGATCAAAGTATTGGGACGAACCTTACTGATTTACAGCATTTACAAATCTTATATTCTGAGGTGTATTTACGGAGCCGATGTCGTGTAAGATCGAAGGATTGTAGACTGTCACTTATGCAAGTCCTTTAAACCTCCTATACACTCCCATCAACATTTGCAAATGCTACTTTTTTTTATTACAGCACATGTCTAAGTCGAAGATGCTCATCGCCAATTACTTGCTATCCTGCCAGTGAAGATATACAACGAAAAATACAGGGAAAGGCGTATACAGAATAGCTCTGATGATGAATTCCTAAGAAGATGATAACGAATACCTGCGTGGCCGGTTAAGGCGGAACAAGATCGCCAGAGCCTCTCAATGGACACTATGACGCCAGGCCCATGAATAATTCCTATTGCGAACTGTATTTTGAGAGGCAATGAGATGCTCTTCAGTTCTTAGCAGTTCTTAGCATTACTGCTGCCTAAAGTAGCGATAATTCTAGAGAGAGTAAGACCGAGAGGATCTAACATCCCAAGATCCAAAGACAAGCTTGAGGGGGCAACTCTACTGACGTGAGCTTTCCGGGCACAAGCTGCGCAACCCGAGATGAGCGGGTTTTTAAGGGGTCCATATCCGAACCCTGGGATTCGGGACGGCTTCAACGTCCCGTCGACATCGCCGAGAAGGCACGTGATATAGTAGCACGGTGTTCTGCGCAGTAGGTCTAGATCGTCACGTTGATAAACAGGTGATAAACAGGTGATCTTTCAAGCATGAAAGTCCGAAGCTTCAAGTTGTGGTCTCGACACAACGCGGGATCTAAGTATCTGCCTAGTATCCCCTGTTAAGTATGGATGATAACGCTATTTTAGGCACGGAAGCTTTACTGGTACTAGCGCTGGTGACGTCTCAGCTGCAACCTAAAATATTCCCCGGCTATCCCAAGCGTTTTTGGGGTTTATATGTCACGAAATGTCCTTGTCTATCCCAAAAGTCAATTCCTCAATTCCTCAAATTCTCATTACCTCACTTCCCTTCTTGTTGATAGACGTCCCGCTTGAGATAGAAACTGCCTACAGATAGGAATCTCCCACTATGACAACAGCAGCAATTTTCGGCTGCACAGGAGCCGTCGGCTCTCAGATCCTCGCTACACTCCTCGCCACAGACGCATTCCCATCCGTCAAGACCATCTCCCGGAGTCTCCCAAACACACAGTCCCCCAAGCTCCAAGCCCTGCAGGAAGGCGACGTCTCGAAATGGGGCGGCATGATCGCCGCCCTGTCTCCCAAGCCATCCGTGGTCTTCAACGCAGTCGGCACCACGCGAGCGTCGGCCGGCGGGATCCAGAACCAGTGGAAGATCGACCATGATCTGTGCATAGAGAACGCCAGAGCGGCCAAGGAGGCCGGCGTGAAGACGTATGTGTACATCTCCAGTTCGGGCACGCGGGGGCTCCTCTCTGGCTATGTGCCCTACTCGCAGATGAAGGTTGGCGTCGAGGATGCCATCAAGGAGCTCGGTTTCGAGCATGCTGTTATTGTCAGGCCGGGTATGATCCTCGGTAGAGAGAAGCCTAAAGTTGCGTGGTTGGAGACTGTCTTTGCAAACCTGAATAGGCTGGGACAGGGCGTCCAGGATATGCTAGGTATGACCAACCTGATTAATATGTGTACTTGAATGCTTCAAGGTCCTTGATACTAACTCGTAATATGCAGGTCAGGATCAAACTATCATTGGTAGAGCAGCTGTAGCAGCTGCTCGTATGGCCGAGGAGGGAAAAGCACCGTCTAAATATTGGGTTCTGGAACAGGCTGATGTCGTCAAGTTTGGCAGAGACGAGTGGAAGGAGTAACGCGCTGTTGGATAGCTGGGGGTTTTTTGTTTGTTTTTATGGCACGCACTGTTGCTATTTTCTAATCGAGACGAATATCCTGTGGCAATAATGTGCAATGTTTGGCAGGTTGGGAAAGTATAACCTCTGTTGCATTTGTATTTTGGGTTGGCTATATTTTGATTGCTCAATATTGTGCTATCATGTATATAACTATAAGATACTACAAGACGACAACTCATTTTCGCATGAGAAATAGCTGTTTTCATGCAAAATTACATCCTATAACAAGATGTTTAACACATCTTAGTTCTTGACACTAGAGATGATCAATAAATATTATATAGTTTGTTTGTTTACAACATGTTAAGAATGTTCCTACAACAAACCATTGACATCTTGAACTCGAATATTAAGATTCTTCTATCTAGAAGTATAAGAAGAAGCGTTTGTAATATATAGAGATACAATCTTATACTAGCTGCCTATACTAATGTTAAAGTACCTATTTTGGGGTATTATTGTAGTCTATAATATATATTTTTTATTTTTTATAGAGTTTTACTAAACTAGTCAGTTTAACGTCTAGCCTACTTACAACTTATTACCCAATCTAGCTCTATATATCTATTATACAACTTCATTAGGTAGGTGTGTTCCTTATATGCTTACCTACCTACTCACTTGTAATAGCCAATTATATACTTGTACTGCTTTGGAAAAATAGAGCTTTATTGTATCTGGCTTTTGCAATCTATGCACATCTTATTGTAATTGTACTCGCCTTGATATTTTTGTGCGCATGCTTACATGAATATATCATTTCATCTGTCACTGAGAGAATTGAATTGGTTGAATGATTAATTGATTGATTTGTATGCTATGCAAGTCCAAAGAATCATGAGACTTTATTGTTACCGAGTGAAACATGGAGATTTATGGAGGTGAGCATGACTTGTTTGTCACGTTAATTTCTCGCTTCCCCACAATCGCGGTAACTAAACCTCTACCTGACCACTTCCTCTATCTTCTTTCCCATCTCTATCGCAACCTCATCTCATCTCCATCAGTACCTCGATCGTCATATAGCATCTCCATATATTCATCATCGCCGTCTTATTCATATCACGTCTTCCTATCTTGGAAGCTCTCATGCTTGCTTTACTTGCACGTCCCAAATCCTCCACAGCTTATATGGTAGCTCGGTTCTCTGGCAATGGTGCAAGTAGAGATTCAACACTCCAGCAATATCGTCGTTCAAATCTCTGATTCGCCATCGACTTCAGCTCTCTCTTTCTTCCTACACGCTTCATCCGCGATTACTCAGAGCCGCTGCTCCAGAATACAGTAGTACTGTCGTCTTGCTTTCACCCGCACACAACAACCCCTAGTACGAATCTCTTACGGTGGTCCATTTATCGGCAGTTACTCGCACATAAAAACCCCTACGAATCTCTTAAGGTGGTCTATTTATCGGCATTTACTCGCACATAACAACCCCTTCGAGTCTCTTATGGTGGTACATTTATCGGCAGTTATTCGCACATAACAACCCCACGGAGATTCTGTACGGTGGTCCATTATCGGCGTTCGTTCGCACATAATAGCCCCTACGAGTCTCTTATGGTGGTCCATTTATCGGCGTTCATCTGCACATAACAACCCCACGGAGATTTTGTATGGTGGTCCATTTATCGGCGTTTATTTGCACATAACAACCCCACGGAGATTTTGTATGTGGTCCATTCATCGGCGTTTATCTGCACATAACAACCCCACGGAGATTTTGTGCGGTGGTCCATTTGTCGGCGGGTTGCTTGCAGATTACATACTCTGTATTCTGTGTGGTGGTCTACCTCTGTAGTACTTGTGTGATATTCGAGTCAAGGCTGCTCCTGTTTCATAGCCTGGGTGGGTGGGAACAAAACCTACTCCTTGTAGGGGGACTATTTTTTGCCTTCTATATGCTTACCAGTTGTCCTTGTTGCTAACTCGCACACAGAAGCTAAAATGGCCTCGGAAACGTCGAACAACATCATCAATGAGAACATACTGGTGGAATGGGTAGATACAGAGACAATTACCCCGTGTACATTAGGCTCTTGCTCCCTCTTCAATAGATCAAAAACCGATCTTTTTATGAAGGTAGATATCCAACCACAAACGGGGAACACTTGCATCTACATGTCCTTGATTATGGACGTTCTTGTTGGTGCTCGATCACATAAAAAAGAGATCAGGCTGATTTTCCTCCCAACTATGTTCAACAAGTGCATAGAACGTCCACTTCCGTTCGAAACTCTTCAGATATCCAATCTTAATGACTCATCGATACTGAAACAAGCTGACCTTACAAACATGGGAGAAATAATTCGTGTGCAATTCAACTTATCATCTCAAGGACACCTTGTTACACGAAAGTCGAATAAACCTATCGAGCCAACCACATCTACTAGCCTTCACCTTGTCCAAGGTCTAAGATCCCTTTCTACTACACTCAACTTCAATGTATACATGAGGAAAAGCGATTATGCCACAAGTGGTCTCCAAAGGCTCAACCAGCAATTACTCAATCCTGATATTGGCCCATCCTATATCAACCTTACCGACTTGTTCGAGAAAGGAAGAAATGCAATGTTCATGGACTGGGATTATGGCAACGTCAATGATCAGCACCAAACCTCGCAGGAAAGACCTCCACGACCTAAATTACCGTTGTACGATGAAGCTTCCAAAACATTGTCTTCCAAGGTGACAAATACTCAAGTACCACCACCTTTCGAGGCACAACAATCACAATCTCATGCTGAGCAATCTCCAACATCTGTAAGAGTGGAGATTCCCCGGTCTCCACCCAGTGCAAGAGGGAAAGAAGCATCACGCCAAGTCTCAGAAATAATTCTTCCCGAAACTCCTCTCCCTGTTTCAAATCACAACAGTCCTATTGCGCCCACTGCCAGCCAAACAAGTGCTTTGGACATTTGGGAAGATATCGAGAAAGTTTCGGATGAACAACGGGAAGAGAATGGCCCAGACGATGATTTCTACGCCACAATTCAAGCCCGAGAGGCAAGCTTAGATCGCGAGGCTGTTGCGTTTGTTGCCAAAGGATTGGAGACTACCGAGATATTGGAGAACAAGGTTGGCTCAGACGAAGAGTGTTACGCTCGTGAAGTCAGTGTAGCCAGGGAAGCTGCTTCAACTGCCGAGACACTATTTGCCGAAGTCATCAACTGGGTCACTGGTGTTATGACAATCAACAAAAACGTCCACAACCATGCACGACTCAAGTCCAGATTGGATACCCTTGGTTATCACGTTCGTCGACAGGACACTAAATCACTCCATGCAACCATGATCTGGTGCTCAACTATATTCTTCTGCGATCCACACGACTCGAATATTTCAGAGCTTTGGAGCGATTCGAATCGATGGCTTCTCTCAGATATGGCTGAACTCATCCAGTGGAGTAACACATATTACCGCTCTCCAGAAATATGTGTATCTCACATAAGAGTTGAGTTTATGAAGCTCGGTAGTGCTGCGCAAGCTGTTGCAAAGCTTGCAAGTGACAAGAGTCTTACGCAACACACACGCCAAAGAGCACGATGTGTTGCTGCTGTGTTGCGGGAGTTTGCTATGCCGAATATTTGTCAGGGGAAGACATTGTTGTTGTGATGGTCACTGTGAAACTTTACTGCCTTGAAAATAAATATGTCTTAACATCCCTTGTGATATCTTTTCTCTGCTTATATGTATCTTACTGTCAACAGGGACAATACTAACCATGAGACTCAATCGCTTTTGGTGACTTGTCAGTGCTTCAAAAGATACCCAAATATAGAAGGTCGAAATTACAATGTTGGTCGAGGAACAATGATAAGGGATCTATCACACCATTCTATACGTCCCCAAAGTTTCGCAGTTGTTGCATATTTTCTGTTGGTTCGTTAAACAATATGGGCTGGGTTAATAGAAACTCCAAGCTCTTGTTCACGATGGAGTCGAGTCGATCAAAAAGCGTTGCCATTCTTCTCACCACTGGACACCACCTCGAAACAAGAAAATCAATCATTATGTATACTGCACATATTCCTATAATACTAAGATCTAACGGGTCAACTCGCTCATTCAATCGTGAACATCTACTCTATTCTACTCTACTCTAAGCAGATTAGACTCCGTAATCAAGCTTCAATACCAGAATACCTAGGTAATATTATTTATACCACTACTACTCAGGCTTCCTAGCCCACACGAACCGGGCTATAGCATAGATCTTTCCAACCCCAAGCTCTTTACTAGCTTGTTCAACGAGATCAATAATCTGCTGCTCTCCCATACCCAAGTGAGTGAGCAAGTGCTCTGAGGAAACCATCCCACTAAGCCGCAGCAACTCCAAGAACGTACCACCGAGGTCCTTCATCTCCTCATCCTCCATCCACAGCCCCACCGGAATTTTATGATCCCGCACACAAACATCAACAAACCCAGCCCGCGACAAAGCCTCTGGCAACCGACCGGCAATGTCCTGATCAACCCCGATCTTGGCCGCGGCCTCCAGCCGGAGCCGGGTCCACTCAATGACCTTGGATGCATGCTCTGGGGCCCCAGCCGGCTCATCCGTCCGCAGCGGCGGCCACAGCTCCTGCATCTCGATGTATCCGCCGGGCATGAGGCCCTCATAGCACCGGCGCAGAACCCCGCGCACCTCTGCGGCGTGCAGGGGGAGCAGGCGCGTGTGCACGACGTCGAACATGGCATTGCCACCACCGTCACCGTCACCGTCGTCAACATCGCCCATCTCCCCCCAGTCCTGCTCCGCGTCCATCGCCACGAAGCGGCAGTTGCGTGGCGGCGCTATCTGCGCCTGCGCGTAGTTGTCTATGCCTATGACCTCGGCCGTCGGGTTCTCGCTGGCCAGTTCTGCGGCCCATACGCCGCATCCCGTGCCGATGTCGAGTACTCGCCCGACGGGCCTTGCGACGGGCGCGTTCAGGAGTCGGCCGCTGACGGTTTTGAGGAAGACTTCGTGTTGGAGGATCAGGCGGATGTCGACTTCTTTCTTGGCTGCTGCGAGAGAATACTCGTTGGAGGCCATTGCTGATGCAATGGGTGGATTGGATAGGAGCGAATTGCCTCTTATCGTGGGGACAAGACAAGCTCTTTGGAGGTTGTTTAGGTCATTGTATTTGGCTTGTAGGTCAGGTTTTTGCTTGCATAAGCATAAGCTCGATAATTCGAGGTGCGGACGCTGTATCTTCGATATCGTGGGGTCCAAATGTCATCTTGTCGGTTATTAGAGCGGCAGTTATCGTTGAACGCTCAGAGGTGTTATGCGCCACACTTATTATTCGAATGTCCCTGTAACAGTGAGAACATCTTCAAGGCAAATGTACAAGGCCACAGCACATGGTTACGAGAGTGCGGTTCCGGTGCGTAACCCTTGCTCTCGTTGTGAGTTCGGTGCCTTTGGGTGTTGAAATAGGATCCACTCGTGCCGTACTAGGCAGATATTAAGTCTAAGCACAACACTTGATAGAATAACACACTTGAACGTACGAATGGATGTACGTTAGCAAATACCTCGTTCAAAATAGGAGTCAACTCGACCAACTGCGTATAAACAATTAGACCATCTGTTGACGTAGTTGACACCGTATTGTTTGATATAGGGCATGTCTTGCAGACGATAACTTCCCAAGAGATTCTGCTAAGATACTAGAGTTATATACTTTATGGTTCTCAGCTTTACTCAGTTGAAAAATATCGATTGCTTACGATACCTCGAATCTCAATATTGGTATCCGCAATATTTATAACCATCTAGTAGAGCAAACCACCAACATTCTGGCTACCAGATTGGTCATTTGTGATAAGATATCTGGGGGTTACTAGAAAACCGAAACTTATAAGGACAAGGGATAAAATATCTCTTTCAGGGGGTGCCGGATCTTGTAGACGAACCGTGGATGTGCCAAAAGAAGATTATCGACCGTGAGATTGAATATATGGCCAACAATCTCACTATTAGCATTCTGAACATGCAATTATCGAGGTGAGAAATCCTTCCAAGCCTGAGATCATTTTGCTGGGTTTATATTCGTTTTATGCCAACGGCATCTCACATGGTTTCTCCTTCTCCTTTATCAAGTCAACAGCATATAACCAACAACTTTGTGGTCTCCACCATCAAGACTTCTCCAGGTGTGTACCTCTTGGTGAAGAGTTAACAACGACCGAGCTCACTTTTGAAGGTATTACTCCTGAGAAAGATTTGCAGCAGTGTGTAAGAAGTGGGTTCGGACTCGAAGGTTCAGTAGCAGGTTTAGACAAACGTGGAAAAGTGTATAGGAGACAGGTTTAGTTGTTGTCTTTACCTTATGCAACTCGAAGTAGAGTTATTGGTCCAGATATTTGCTGCAGCTTTCTGGTACAATTGTTATAGTATCTTGGAACTGAGGGGATTGAGACCACACGATTAGACGATACCTGCACTACCGTGTTAATAAGACTCAAGAGCCTCCTCAGACTTTAGACATTCGACCACTTGCAGTTATCTTCTGATGATTCATCGAGAAAGCTTGATAATTTAGAGTTTTCTTGGCTCATTCACCTGGATCCTCAAGAATGATCATGATTGTTTTTGCCATCTTCAAGACCTGGCTGTCTTCTTCCCTCGCTCAGTAGCATGCATGGGCAGTTGTTATCCATTCCCCGTATTCCACACTCCGCGTATCACCGTCTCATCTATAGTAAGCACCACCACCCTCTTCGTTCGCCGACTTTTCAATTCGGACCGGACAAGCTTATATGATAAGTATTATGATTGATTTCTCAGTTGAACAGTGCTTCGATTTTTGGTTATGTAGGTAGGCAACTGACCGAGTACATACACAAGCTCATGTGAGCTTATTCGATTCTGCTCGACGAAGCTACCAATTCCCATCAATATTGATGTTGGATTAGGGTAGAATGAAGGATGGATCTTTGTTTGACATCTGGTATCGTCTCTTGCTTGACGTATGCTCACTGTAAATTAGCGAAAGGCGCAGCCGCAAAACAGGTCGGGTAAGAATAAGACGGCGCTGCTACAAGACCATACTGCTAGACAAATGTCAACTATCAATAGAATCAAGGTTCGGCCCAACAAGCAGTATGTCAAGCCACTTCATTGGTGACTGGATCTTTTGTAGTGTGTAATTGTACTAGAACTATTGGTCAAGGAACTTGTGGCTGATAAGTTCATGAAATCTAGGCGCGCCAACGTCCACACGAGGACCTGATGTGGCATGATCCATTCTCGTCCCCACAGACTACCCGCTCAACGAGCCGCATCGAGATATAAAGTTCCAGCGCCCAGATCCATTATCCCAAAAACAAAATTCCAAGATCCTGAGGGAGCCCTCCCAAGATGATCCCACCCAGAAAAATGATCAATATCGCTGTTGATCGTGCTCTACACGTGCTTCGGTCTGGGCAATTCTCTTAAGATTCCTTTCCACTCTTACGCCCAGATCTGCAGAGGTAGAAAGTGCATTCTTTGCAAGAACCTGCTCACTGCTAGGCTTGATATTTTCATGGCCTACAACTATGGATTCAAGAGCCAAGCTCATGCTCACCTTTCGCCTTGGCTCACTATATTCAAATGTTGTCACCTGTTCGCCGAGAGGTCTTGTGCCGCAGTAGCATTGCTACCATTTACTCCAGTTATTGATGATGACAAGATTTGTATAAGAGAGTTGTGGTATCTCTCAAAACACAATGGACATCAACTATCCAGTTTAGCATTTCGAAGGATAAGATATTGTTATTACCCTGTAGCAGACACTTGGTCTTCATCGCCGCCTTTGGTTTAATCACGAATTCTAAGCAATGCTACTTTTACGATACCTATATATCACGCAGTTTTGCTTCATCTTGGAGATATACGCCAAGCCAGTTGCTCAACTGCGAGTTGACGATGGGTCACTACCTGGAGAACTGCTGGGTGATCTCCTGACCGGCATCACCACCACGACTGGGCAATCGATAGCCAACATGTTGACGGGAGCAGAATCAGCTCAGAGCAACACAATCGACACGAAGCCGAAAAAATGTCCTGCGAGCAACCCCTGTTGCGTTTGGTATGACGTATCAGTTGCCTTGACGGACATGTTCAGGGGCAAAGCAAATCGATGCAACGATAATGCCAGAGCGGCTATCCGCTTGGGATTCCACGATGCAGGCACATGGTCGAAGAGCAACAAAGCAAAAGGGAAGGACTTTGGCAGTGCAGACGGGTCGATCATCCTGAGCTTTGGGGAAGAAAAGCGTGGCGAAAATAAGGGCCTCGAGGATATCATCGTCAAGATGCAGCGGATCCAGAAAAAATTCAAAGTTGGAGCCGCCGATCTCGTCCAGTTCGCAGCAAATCACGCAAACGTTACCTGCCCGCTCGGTCCGCGTACTCGCACATTCGTAGGCAGGAAAGATGCCACGCAAGCGGCTCCCGATGGTCTGCTGCCCAGCATGCTGGCGCCGGCCGATCAGCTCATTGCATTGTTTCAGGATAAGACAATCGATCCTCATGCTCTTGCAGCACTTGTAGGCGCACACTCAACCTCAAAACAATTTTCCCAAGATGTATCGAGAGCGGGAGCGCCGCAGGACTCGACACCGGCGATTTGGGATGTGAGGTTCTATAACGAGACGCTTCAGTCACCGGCTAAGAAGCGTCTCTTCGTTTTCCCGTCTGATATTGCGCTTGCGAATCATCCTAGCATCAAGGATGAATGGTTGTCTTTCATCGATGATCAAAGTCACTGGAACGAAGTAAGTGCTCTTCATTTGTACTGAAGGAAATACCAGTCAAGCTGACTAACTTTTGTAGGATTATGCCGCTGCATATTTTCGTCTGAGTATGCTTGGTGTCAACAATCTCAATACGTTAACGGAATGTACTTCAACTCTGCCGCAAGCTCGTCCTACGTTCTCTGGCAAAAACGAGTTATTTACGGAGGAATAGTACAAGACGCATGATGAGAAGGACTTGGGGTTATTTCGGATATACCACTTGAGAGCGTACTATTTAAATAATAATTTGTTGTTTTTTATCATGAACAAATACGTATCGAGGCAGTCATATTATATATCAGTGGAAGATATTCTGATCAAGCGCTTCGCCTTTCGAACTAATCATTTGTTTTCGAGTCTATGAAAACACGTGGTCAGCAACAGACCTCACTTGCAGTCCACAGTAGTGCTCATATTAGTTTCCACATTGCGTACTTCCTAGTCAAAATAAACATGCTAGTTCTCCGTGTAAATTGGATAGATGCAGACTGAGAGTACTTGATGATTCTTTCTGGTCTCATTTGAACATCAACAAATTGCCATCGTCGCAGAGTAGTGCGTTTTGTCAGTCTGCATGTAATATGGGAGACTTGACTATGTGTTACTTGCAACACCAACATTAACGGTAGAGTTTTGCAAGACATATATACGCGAAAACTGTTTTAATTTGTTGTAAAGAACATGACTTATCAATACAGGATTAAATGAAGACGTGATTTCATTGATGCATGTTCTCAAGAAGCTTCACCAATCGCAAATTTTCCCCAAAAGCATTGGTTGGAGGCCGTAATTCATGACTTTCTTCAAGCCGAATACATATCCTATTATATACTAGAACTAATCGTGCACAGAACACGGAAGCAGTATCATCACTTGCGACTAAAGCCTTTGCCCAATACTTATCAATGTCCTAGCCAGTCCAGACAGCTGGCCCTGGAACAGTATAGTTTGTGAACTTTGTCTGTTAGTAATACTCGATGAAGGAATTGGTACCATTGGAGTGAAAAGACTTACGTCGTTATAAATGTTGACAGTATATCCAGGGTCGGTGTCAGTAATAAAACCCGGAATAGAAACAAGAGGCGAAGGGCTTCCAGAGCCACCACCAGTGACAGTGACCTGAGCACAAGAGATATAGAACTGAGGAATCCCAGCGGGCCATGGGTTATGAATAGCCAGCTGCTGAATACGGAGTAGATAGTCGCCGTTAGGTACCGCAGCAGGAATGATTGCTTGATATGACTCTGTGTACCCATTAGCAACAATCTCACGAGGGCTCATATACCAGCATGAGGAACCTACGCTCAAGATCCCACACAGCAGTCCCAGAAGAAAAGTCCGGTCCTATATCTTTGATCTTGAACCAGACCTGCCCCGAACCATCAAAATCAGACGCAGCGCCAGGGGCGGCAGCCATGTAGAAAGAGACGGGACCATCGTGATAAACAACTATATCTGCAGTGAAATTGAAGTTGGAGCCAGCAACTACGGAAACGGTATCGGTGGTGCTTCCATTGGCGCCGACGTTGCAGCGGAGGTCGGTGGAGTTGAGATCAGTCACTGGGGAGTTGTTGTTTGTGTTCTCCCGAATATACTGGTATTGGGCGTACTCTACGCCGTTGGCGGTGAGGTATTCAAAGATGTAGTGAGCGGAGGCCTGGCAGGCTAGTATGGAGAGAATGAGTGCGAGGTATTTGAGAACCATGTTGGATGATGGGCTTGCTCTTGAACTTGGGGATATGGAGAGTCAAATGGCAAACTTTGCCAAAGAAAGAGCCCTTTTATACATGTACGGCAAGCCGGTAGATCGCACTCATTCATGCTTGACGCCTTGCATGAATAAGGTAAAATGTAAAAGAATGAAGAACTACAAGTTGTTACAGAAGTGGGGAAGATATTCTGAATGGTAGTATTTGTGGGGTTGATGCTGGGACGTTACACTTCTCAATCCAATTACTTGGCCCTGCAATCAAAGGAGGACAATTAATTGCTAGGTTTTATTGAAACATGAACCAAGAATTCAGACTCGGAGTATGGAATTAAGTATTGATTTGAGCTTGCACTTACGCGCGATTTTCTATTGAACATTATTTATCATATTTATGTACTGCAACGTTAAACCCTATGATTCTAGTGTTATATACCGCATTAAGCAATGCCAGGAGCTCTTGATTATATACATCGTATGATACAAGCGATTATCCATAACTACCTTAGATACCGGACTGCTCTTGATCAGCCTTATAAGCTGATATATCATAGATCACGCCACACTTCAAGTAGATGTGACCGATTACATATAACTAGATCTAACATAATTGAGACCGTATTATATTTTGCCAATGAGTTTTTATACGGCTTTAACGCATTTCTTCACAAAATCCGATACAGGAGAGAAACTCACATTAGACTTACACATTCAAAGATACTTTCAGGGAAGCTGATGACATAGCCAGTTTTCTCTGATATGTTGGCAGTAACCAAAAAATTTGAGAGTCAGATAGGACATTCACTACTGGCAGGCGGCCGCGTCTTTCGATCTGATACAAGACAATATAGGTGCCATGCAGGAGGGGGTTCTCCAGCCCCTCTCAAGTGATTGAATAGAAGCACAAGAAACCTAGCCGACAAACATGCATAGCCTAGTTGTGGACTGAAAGACCATAGAAGCAGGAAAACATAAATATAGACAAAATAAAAGAGGGGATACATACCCATGAATATCCCCTGTATATCACGGCGAGCCATGAAACAGGTGTTTTCCTTATAGGTATTCTAGGCCCAACTCCACATTGTTTCTAGCTTCACCCAAGCATCTCTCAACTTTATATCGGACAGAGACACTAGAGTGAGGTGCAAACGTACTTGAGCTCTGCAAAGACCACTCGAGTTGAAAAAGAGTCGCCTGGGCCTCAATGAAATATCCACTGGAGAACGCCGCCCCCGAGTTATTGCATGTAGTCAGAGGTTATGCTAGATGATCCCCTAGTTACTTAGAAAAACAAGCAACGGTTGAAATGGTTGTATGTAGAAAATGTTAAGATGAAACCCAGTGCGTGGCAGTTTGACCAGATGTTCAAGCCATTGATGGTTGCCAACCATGTGACTGGCGGCAACTTAATTCAGACCTCGCCATGCCATGCCATGCCAATGCCAGGTACCCTTTTGTCTCACGCATTTATCCAGACATACATACTTCCCACCATGTTTTGTGCAGATTGCTATGTTTTCACCTATCGGAACCATATTCTCCTTGGCATATACATGCATACAAACAGCCTCGTACGATTGATGGTTGAATAGGTATCTGATCATGTGTGCCTCTGCAAGATCTGGTCTTCTGTTTGACTAATGTCGGGACACAGATTACTCGAACTGCAGGGCTGAAGCAGTCTGGAGAACCATGTCAATTCATCCGTTCAACAGCTGCTCCTCGTCCATAGGATCATCGTCAGATGCGTCTTTCTGTGCAAGGGGATGTTCAGACCCCAGGTACAGGCTAATGCCTGTCAATACATCACGGACCTATAACCCCGCAGCGCCAATACGGATATTTGAGATCGCAATCTCAGGTTGATGTTGGGGACTCGGCCCGGCGGTTGATTTCAGAACTTTGACGCATAAGTTAAAACAAACATTCTACCTTATGGAATACCCGAAGGCGACAGGATAATATCTTGCCCAGTAGTAGCCCGTTGTTCATCTGGTTTTGTTTTACTATGCTCACCCAAAAGTATAAGTGGCTCGCTTTTCAATACGGGCTCGTCTTGATGTCTATCCGAGAGATATTGATCGCCAAAGCCGTCTTGCCTATGAGAATCTGGACTGCCTACTTGCGATGATATCCACGGCTTCCAGAATATGGCTAAATAGGACAGTTTGTGGAATCAGATGATCGCCACCTCCATTTCTTAACGCCAAACAAGCTTAATCATGTAAGCATACTTTGGCAATGTTTATAAAACCTCACAGTCGTCCGATGTAGATTCGATCATCCATCCACATTCATTAACTATCTCTCAACCTTCAAAATGATGATGAACGCTCTCTTGACAGCTGCGGTGCTCGTACCAGCAGCTTTGGCTATCCCAGCTGCAGCTCCTGAGCCAACTATGCTAGCCCACCGTGAAGCTGCTCCAAACCCTGCTCCAACAGCTGCTCCAGCTATCGAAAAGCGAGCCACCACACTCACTGGCAACCCATTTTCAGGTGTCCAACTCTACGCCAACCCTTACTACTCATCTGAGATCTACACTTCTGCCATCCCATCCTTGACGGGAAGTTTGGCAACAGCGGCAACTGCTGTTGCTGAAGTTGGAACCTTTGTATGGCTTGATACCGCGGCAAAGGTTCCTACCATGGATACTTACCTCACCAATATCGAGGCTCTCAATGCAGCTGGAGCTGATCCACCAGTTGCTGGCACTTTCGTTGTCTACGATCTCCCAGATCGTGACTGTGCTGCTCTTGCTTCGAACGGAGAGTACTCCATCGCAGACAATGGTGTTGCAAATTACAAGGCCTACATTGACTCCATTGTTGACGTCGTCAATGCTCACACCTCCACTGCTATTATTCTCGTCATCGGTATGAATCCTCGCAATATCTCAAGACAACTGCTAACCCATTCGCAGAGCCAGACAGTCTTGCGAACCTGGTGACAAACCTTGGTGTCAGCAAGTGCGCCAATGCCGAGTCGGCCTACCTCGAATGTGTGACCTATGCCATGGAACAGTTGAATCTGCCAAACGTGGCTATGTACCTTGATGCAGGACATGCCGGTTGGTTGGGATGGGCCGCGAACATTCAGCCAGCTGCCACTCTCTTTGGAAACCTGTACGCCAATGCCTCAAGCCCAGGACAAGTACGTGGTCTGGCCACCAACGTAGCCAACTACAATGGCTGGGATCTTTCCAGCGCCCCATCATACACGTCTGGTGACGCCAACTACGATGAGAAGCTTTACGTCAATGCTCTCGCTCCCCTCCTTTCAAACGTCGGCTTCCCAGCTCATTTCATTACTGACACATGTATGTCTCCTCCTCCTCAAATCCTAGAAAGGGCATAGACTAACAGCTCCCAGCCCGCAATGGTGTTCAGCCTACCAAGCAGAATGCTTGGGGAGATTGGTGCAATGTCATCGGCACTGGTTTTGGTGTCCGTTTCACCACTGATACCGGTGATGATTTGGAGGATGCCTTTGTCTGGGTCAAGCCTGGTGGAGAATGCGATGGTACTAGCAACAGCAGCTCTACCAGATACGATGCTCACTGCGGCTACTCCGATGCTCTCCAGCCTGCTCCAGAGGCTGGAACTTGGTTTGAGGCATACTTCGAGCAGTTGCTTGAGAATGCTAACCCAAGCTTCACTTAGAGAGTTGCTGAATATGTCGCTTTGATGGAAGTGGGGATCTGTCGCTCGCTTTGGAAAATCTCTTATCTTATTGTACATATCAACTTCTTATAAAACTAAATTGATGATGCCTGGCTGCATTGATTGTGTTGGTGTAAGTAAATATAGACATTGTGTGAATTTGATCTCTGAACGGAAGCTTTGATATATACCCAAAAATCGCGAATTTTCGAAACACTCGGGCGCTTGGTCTAGGGGTATGATTTGTAAGTTACCACGATTCGCCTAATCATCACCATAACACCAACTAACAAACACCATTAAGTCCCTTCGCATAACAACTGAGTATGGGAAAGGTCGTGGGTTCAATTCCCACAGTGTCCAGTTCTTTTTTTTGCGTTTCTTTGTTTTTTCATTTATATTATTATTGTCCTGCTTGTTGCCTTTTTGGTACCTGTATTTATTGTTATCCTTTGAGTAATTATCAGTTCCTCCAAATATCCGTTCTCAATATCAGAATCTAGCATTTTGAGCAGAGTGGGCATACATACAACATGCAAGCCTCACAAAGGACCAGAGTGACATGTGTAGGCATAAAGGAGATGGAAGTCCACTGCCATTCAAGTCAAAAAGTAAGCAGATAACGAAGCTGTTATTTGTGTGACAATACTATTTCCCAGTTTTAATACTTGCATCGATTATTCGATTACAAGTAAACAATCTAACAACTATTCATAAACATTTTCAAGCATATTCAGTCTCCTCAACGTCGTCGAACCACCGCTATGCCAATTCAGGTGCAAACTTGCGAGCTACTTACTACAAGGAGAAGACAGATCGTTCGTCGTACTATCGGCATCCGTGCCAGACAGATTAAGCTTAAGTGATTATTAAATTTAAATCTAGCCGCATTGCTCACGGTAATACGAGATTTCTAAGTACAGAACGTAAGCCGTACGAAGGCAGTCAGCAGCCTCCGTTGAGAAGTACTACATTCACTGTCACTTTTCGTGGGAGCATCTGAAGCAACGTTGTGTTGATTATCAAGGTCGTTATTCTTGCGCTCGGTGTTTGCAGCAAGAGACGCTTCATGCTATTGTGTGTGCATGCTGTTGGAAATCATCAATATCATCATAGCTCACTAAGATTTGGGGTTACTGATACGTGAAAGCTCGTACTGCTGACTCTCTGGCTCGTATCTTATTGTTGACATGAGATTGTGGCGATGGGATATCTGTAGTGTCCAGATCGGTGTGAGTTGTCTTGTGTTCAACAGAAGGAGGTAAGTAACTCATTAGATGGCAGTTGTATAAATATCATGATGTTTCCTCGGGATTTCAGCAGCATCATTCAACACTGTCGAGGTACAATCAGAAAGAAACTTGAAATCCTTCTAGTCAAAGTTAACCTCCAAGCCAAAATGGGTTCTTCTCTCCTTAAGTACACCTCCCTTCTGGGCTTCGCGGCTCTCACTACTGCTGCCCCAACAAGCACTCCGATGTACCCACCAACCTCCTTGGCTCAGGACTTCAATCTCGTTGTCAATGTCACAGGCACCGACTTGACTCCCAGCATCAACAACTACGTCCTGGCCTCCTACCGCTTGGGCGCCGGTGAAGCAGCTGCAGTTCTCGTCCAGAACACCACATCCACCTCAGCACTCACACTATACGTCAACGGCACCGCCGAAGAAGTGCGCTACAACAACGCGGACATCGTAGCTGATGGTGGGACTCCAGTAAGTATTGTATCGAGCTCGACGTTCTGACAGAGTACTGACTGAAGCACAGCAATTCCCCAACAGCATCACCGTCAGCCCCTTCACGGCCGTGGATAACCTTGGACGCCACTATGTCTCCCTCAATGTGGGTCTTGGCACTGCTGGTGTTGGCCTGACGGGTTTCCCGGAACCAGTTCACTGGCTTTACGGCCCCGAGGGCGGAAGCTTCATCGCTTGCAACACACCTTCACCACCGCTTCCTTTTGGCGCAGCTATCACTCTGGACTATATTTACCAGGATGAAAGTGTGCCAGAGGGTTGCACGGCGATCAAGTTGTTGCCTCAATGTGCTGCCGGAGATGATGTCGAGAACACCTTTGGTAACACTGTCAACTGCTATGAGGATGTTGCGGGAATCGACTGGACTGTCTACTACTCTTCTTAAAGACACAGGTCTGCATGAAGAACGATGATTTATGAGCCGGTGAGGTTTTGAGCGCATCTCGAGAGTATGGTTGGTAGCAGTTTACAGAATTAATGTGATGGTATAATGCTTTTCCTAGCCGTAATGTTCCAGATACCCAAGTGAAAAGAGATGACTTTCAATGTCTACCTCTGTCTCTTCTCTTTCCATCAAGAGCCTTCAATCTCTTCTGGAAACCCTCGCCCATCTCAGCTGCCCCACTAGCGCGAGGCCCATCCTCAGTAGGTCTCTTCCTGCTCTTCTCCAAGGCGGTTCTGGCCTCTCCACCCTTTCTCTTTGTCAACCTCTCAATCCTATCAATGCCTTCACCCAAGCCTCTCCATTCCTCACCACCGTATCCAGCATCCTTAGGCTTGCCCTTCTTCGCACGGTCCTTCTTAGATTCCTTAGGAAGACGGACATAATTCCTCTCTTCGTATTCTCTCCTCTCCTTTTCTTCGTTCTTCTCCTTCTCAGACTTGGAACGTCTTCCTCCAGAGACTATAGTGCTTCCAATACTTGGCTCGGCAAATGGCGCGCTGGACATTTCTGTATTTATAAACTCGTCCAGGGTAGCCGATTTCTGAGGTTTGCGCTCGCCCTTCTCCCTGGGACCAGTAGTGACTGGCATAGCGGTAGCAGTGATACGGGGTGGCTTGTAGAGACCATCGATAGCTTTGGATTCGGTTTCTTCTGCCGCTTGTGTAGGACGAAGAAGGGAAGATGGGTTTGGTCGGTATTGGAGATCGTCAATCTCGTTGGCCTTCAAGGTCACTCCATTCTCCGAGTCCGCATCGTCGTCAGAAGCATCCGAGTCGTCATCGCTAGAATCATTTCCGTTGGCCTTCCTGTTAGGCTCGACCTTTGGTGCGGCGGCACGAGCAGCATCATCAGCTGCTCGGAGAACTTTGTCAATCTGATACTTCAGTCTGCCCTCCAACGGTCGCACACCCTTTTCAAGGTAAACTCGAAGTTCGACGAGCTTCTTAACAACAGCCTCATCTAGTTTCGCATTCTCGTCATCGTTATCCTCGGTGGCGTTCTTGCGGCCTCTGATCTTGAGTACGATCAAGAACACGAGATTTTGCAGGTACGACAGCAATAATTCGTTTTTTACGTCCAGTAAAGAAATCCCATCTTTCGGAATTGCGACGGTTGATGATTCTGGAACAGATGTGTAGGCCGAGGACAACGAAGTCGTAAGAGTGTCCAGCAATGCTGGTAAACTGGTTTCGACAGCCATTCTTATGTTTGCTTGGGAGGAGAGGAAATAATATTTCCAGAAACTTTTGCGATTGTAGATAACCGGATCTACGTTCGGCCGGTGTGCTGACTAAGCCACATTTCAAGGACAGTTAAGCTATGGATACCTACCTTGCAGCAATTCCAATATCAAGCTCTCAACACATACGACCCTTTCGATCTTCATTAACCCGTCAACTACAAGCTTCTCCTATTCAGCAAATTCGGGCGTCTACGTTTGCGATTGTTGTTGCGCGGAAAACAACATAAGTGGTTGTGAGGAGTGCTCGAGCGCATTCGGCATTTCTAGTAGGGGTAAGTTCGGCGAAGAGTCGCGACCTTTCGTCACCGTCAACAACTGAAGCTGATTGTGTATGAACGACATAGAATATTTACAATGAGGCTGCGAGATTTCTCGCCGTCGGCGGCTGCTTTAACGGCAGTGGCACTCGCGCCACAGCTTTCGTCGGCATTCTACCTCCCTGGCGTTGTACCGACTTCATACAAGCCAGGTGATAAAGTTCCACTTAACGTCAACCATCTGACTCCCGCCCTCTCCCGTTCCGATTCCCAAGTACACTCAGTATTTTCCTTCGATTATTACCATCCAGCTTTCCGATTCTGTCGACCAGAAGGGGGCCCTCATCATGTTTCTGAAAGCTTGGGAAGCATATTGTTTGGAGATCGGATCATGAGCTCTCCTTTCGAGCTTAACATGGCAACGAACGAGAGCTGCAAGGCCTTGTGTGAGGAAGTAAAATTCGATCAACGCAGTGCGAAGTTCGTGAACAGGAGGATAACGCAGGGGTACAATCTGAATTGGTTAATTGATGGGCTTCCGGCTGGTCAATTGACTGAGGATGAGCTTACGAAGACACGATTTTACAGCCAGGGCTTTGCGCTTGGAAACGCCGAAGGAGAAACGGCAGAACTGAACAACCACTACGATATCCTTATTGATTACCACGAGTTAACTGCGGACCAATTGAGAGTTGTTGGTGTTATTGTTCAACCTTCGTCGAGGAAGAATTCCAGGATTGTAGAAGGTGTGGCACAGTGTGGAGAGGAGGGTCCGGCATTGGTTCTCGATGAGCATGCTGAGACTCCTGTCACTTGGACATATGGTGTTTACTGGAGAAAATCGCCAACCGCATGGGCTACCAGATGGGACAAATATTTGCATGTTTTTGACCCCAAGATCCATTGGTTCTCCTTGGTCAATTCAGCAATCATCGTGGTCTTCCTTTGCGCCATGGTCTTCTCCATCCTCTGGCGCGCCTTGAAGAAGGATATTGCTCGCTATAACCGTCTCGATACCTACAACATGGAGGACCTCTCCAACACCTCCGTTGCTATTGAAGATGGAGTCCAAGAGGATTCTGGCTGGAAGCTCGTTCATGGCGACGTTTTCCGTCCACCAAAGAATCCTCTTGTCCTCAGTATATTCCTCGGCAATGGAGCCCAGCTCTTCGTCATGACGGGTTTTACCATCATCTTCGCACTCCTCGGATTCCTTTCACCATCCAACCGAGGCTCACTCGGTACAATTATGGTACTTCTATACACGGTCTTCGGTTTCATCGGTGGCTATGTATCGAGCCGAGTCTACAAGACCTTTGGCGGAGAATCATGGAAGCTGAACATTGCACTCACACCTGTCCTCGTGCCCGGTATCGTTTTCGGAGTTTTCTTCCTCCTCAATCTCTTCCTGTGGGCCAAGGAGTCCTCCGGTGCAGTCCCATTTACTACCATGCTGGTCATCGTAGCAATCTGGTTCATTATCTCGGTCCCTCTCTCCTTCACCGGTTCCTGGCTCGCCTTCAAACAAGCACCCTTCCAAGCACCCGTCCGCACCAACCAAATCCCTCGCCAGATCCCCCCCTCCACCACCTATCTCCGCCCGATTCCCTCATACCTTCTCGCTGGTATCCTCCCATTCGGCGCCATCTTCGTGGAGCTCTACTTCATCATGTCGTCCATCTGGTTCAGCAAGGTCTACTACATGTTTGGCTTCCTGTTCCTGAGCTACATGCTGCTCGTCATCACCTGTGCCGCAGTCACTACGCTCATGATCTACTGGCTGCTCTGCTCCGAGGAGTACCGCTGGCATTGGCGCGCTTTCGGCACCAGTGGGGCCATGGCGCTCTACGTGTTTGCTAACGCCCTAGTTTACTGGATCAGTAAGCTGCAACTCGGGGGTTTGGCGGGTAGCGTGCTTTATGTGGGATACAGTGCACTGATCTCGTTCTTGGTCTTCATTCTGACGGGTATGTTCATCCCCTATCCCAAGCTCCTGAGTGATGGTATCGTGAAGAGGATTTTGGCTAATTTTTCACAGGCACTATCGGCTTCTTTGCGGCGAGTTTCTTCGTGTATAAGATCTATGGATCAATTAAGATTGATTAGGAAGGCTGGAAATGTGTGATGTATGATAGAAGTAGTGTTGCATTATATAGCGAATACCTCGAAGTTTTCTGATACTGCCTATGAATGTTCACTTTCCTCTGCATCTACTTGAGCGACTACCTGACGAGCAAACCACGTAGTCAACCCAATCAACTCTTCCCCAGAAACCCCTAATCATCATCATCGTCCTCCAACATATCCAAGCCCGTGAAAACCCTAGGCGTCTCCTCAACAGTCCCCCTCCTCCCCCCACCCATCCGCCTCTCAATCTCAACGCGCCTCTCCTCCTCCTCGCGCACCCGTCTCTCCTCCTCCTCTGCCTCCCGCTCGCGCGTCATGGCCTCCAACTCCGCAACCTTCTCCGGATCAAACGTCGCCGGATCAATTCCCTCGTTCAACAGCGTCTGGATATTCGCCAGCGCCCCGCGCCGTATCGTCTCCTCCGTCGGCCACGGCACAAACTCGCTCACGGGGTTCAGGTGCGCCGTCAGGTGCACCGGTAGGGCCGTGCTGTGCTCGAGCGCCGTGGGCGACGCAACGAGTCCTGCCCCTCCACTCACGGCTTGTGTCTGCCCCTGCGACTGGGAGGGCAGCACGCCGTTGCGTAGCTCGGGTGTGGCCAGCGGTGTGCTGCCGTTCAGAGGCGTCGTGGAGCCGGGCGTCTTTGCCTCGTTGCCATTGGCATTGGCGTTTGCATTTGTGCCGTTGCCATCCTCCCGCCAGCTGGCGGGCGTCGTGAACTTGCTGATGCGCCGCGCGTAGCCCAGTAGCTCCCTGTAGCTCACGGCGTTGGATGTGGCCGGGAGGGTTGTGCTGGGGATGGCGAGCAGCTCGGCACGCGTGGCTGTCAGCTGGGTGAGGGTGTCGCGCAGCTGCGTGTCCAGCGCGGCCGTCGTTGCGCGCAGCTGGATTATGCGGGCCGAGTTCGATTGGTGCTGCGCGAGCTTGACTAGGCTTGTGCTGAGGGACGCGTCGGCGGCTACGAGGTCGGTGGCCAGTTGCGGGGAGGGGTTGTAGGTTGCTATGCTCGTTATGAGGGTCGAGAGGGCTTTTTCGACGCGGGTGAATTGCGTGGTGATTTCTTTGTCCATTGTGGAGTGGTGATGGGATTTGTTGAAGGATGTGCGATTGGGATGTAGGAGTTCGTTGCAGTTTTGCGGTTGCTGAAGTGGAGATGTTGAATCCAGTGGACGTCGAATTGGCGGTGGCGGTGATGTCGTGTCTAGATTTTACCTGGATGATCAATAAAGAGACGAACACACTTTCAAGTGAGGATGAGGTCGGTGATGGTGAGAGGTCGTCTAATATTCAGCAGGATAGTGAATGGTTATTGACAGCCGTGAGAGTCGATTTCCTCTTTGTCTTCTGGTTCGGTTTCTTCTTCTCCTTCGTCCTCTCTTCCTCTGTCTTCCTCAATCTCCCTCGCTCTCTCGTCCTTCTCTGTTGTTGTTCGTTCGCAGAAATGAAGATGTATCTAAATTGGCCAATGCGGGTGGGTAACAACATACCTACCTAAATACAAAGTGTAGCACGTGATCATTGTCTTGTCGATGAGGAAAACTGTAGAGCACAAATCAGATTTATGTGGGTTGACGATCATCGATGAGATATGTTCGTCTGGTCCAGGAAGTGGCCATAATTGAGGTCGAGCTATTCGCTGTGGATTTAACGTCAATTTTTGATAATATAATTCCAACATACAATACTCCTCGAATAGCACATTTTGTCCATTTGCAGATAAACAATGGCCACTGAGCAATACTCTACAAGACATCCCGGACTGTAAATATATTCTTGTTGTAAAATTATAAGGCTTGAAGACTAATCTCTACCTACCTACCGAGAATTCCGCATCAATTATATCCTAGGACTACTGTAACTATTAATATGTATTATATACTACCCACATAGCTCTCCCGTTATTTCGACACCGGCAAAAAAAAAAAGTATTATCAACAGATACAAGACAACATAAAACAACACAAAACAACACAAAAATGTACCCCAAAAAACATAGAACTTGAGGGATTCGCTCGTGGTCATCTATGGGTAGATAGAAGCAAACAGCTATTAAATGTATAGCTTTACGGAATTTTCAAGGCTTCACAGTCACCAGTATACGGGCTTATGATCTTAGTACAAATAAAAGCGAGCTTACTATCCTTACGAATCTACACACATTCAAGATGCAACAGGGTAGAGAGTATATCTTTTTCCAGAAGGGAATTCAACCCATGATTTTTTACAGTTGTGACGTGTATCATGCACTCGTATTACAACAGTGTTTCACTTGACATGGCCTGATTGAGAAACTTAGTGGTGAGAACGACTTGATTTGGCTATTCTGATAAAAAAAATTCCACTTCGATACAGTGAACAACCCAAGCGACCTAGATGCAGTGTAGGCATATTATAGAAATGGAACGTAAAACCTCAAGTTGTAACAGCTTACACCACGCCACGAAAGCGACTGGATTGGGGCAGCTCTGAACATCCCGATCAATCGCTGAAGCCTTATATAAAAACAAAAATTGCCCCAATTATGCACGTTTTTGTCCGACCCAGCTAACATGTCACCGTAGTGGCGGGATAGGAAGCAGGATTTGCGGTCAATCTCAGATGGCCGGTCCATGTTCCTCCATGGGAAAATGTGCAACAGCCCCTCGTCGCGCCGGCAGTGTTTAAATTGGTGGCACATTTCTTAACTGCAGTCTCCATCTTGCCCAATATCGCCGTTGTGTCGCAGTTTGATCCCGTAATGGTGGCCTCATAAGCGTAGCCTTCATAGTATCGATCATCCGACTCGGTACCGTAGATGAGAGTGCGAGAGTTGGCGTTTGACTTTGCCTTGATCTTTGCGGCTATATTGTCATAGAGATTAACTGCCGCGTTTCCTGCGATGATGACCGTCCCCCTTACTGATACCAATGTGTACGCGGCCAACACAACATCGATCTAGTTTTGCCAAGCGTACACATCAGCGGTATTGAGAAGAGGCGAAGTATCTATCAAGACCTCCGGAAGCACAGCTAAGGACATGCTAGATTGTGCAATCATCTCTGTCGAAGTGTCGGGCTCCACCGTGGCATCTAGTTGAGCCTTAGCCAAAGTAGCAATAAGCCCAGTAAACCAAAAGACCCGAAATATTTCGTCGACGTTGTCCAGTAACCGGTGCCTAGTCTAATCACAACAACTGCTGCGAAGAGTAGGCAGGTTGATACTGCGAGTGTGGTGTTGCTAGTGAACATAGAGGCGAATGGAGTCGAAACAGAATTTGCCGATGAAGTCCACGTTCCTAAGGAGCTGTCGATTGTGCGATATAAGGTACTACTTATACTTATAAGTACAGCGTGCGTACAGTTTCGGCAGTATCCGAGTGCGCGAGCCACGTAGGATGTCGGCAGTGACCAACTGCGTACGCCCACTTACAGATTCAATTGTGGTTTCCGCAGATGCTGTTGATCTCCATAGAAGTTGGTACATAGTCTCCACATACAGTGATGGTCTCCATATCTCTGCAGACGCTGGTGGTCTCCATGATGTTGGTAGGTGCCCCATGGCACTGATACATAGTCTCCACAGATATTGGTGGTCTCCACAAGTGTTGGCGATCTCCATGATGTTGGCGATCTCCATGATTTTGGTGGTCTCCACAGATGTTGGTGGTCACTAAGCCCTAACATCGGAGCAAATGAAGATCAAGAAGAAGCAGTAACTAGACGACTTGGTTGGTGATTGGCGGATCAACTAATTGGAACAGAGGAAGAGCTAGAGAGCTAAGTAGAGAGCGAGAGAAAGAAACACATTTTTCCTCAAGTCCTTCAAAAGAGCTTCACTTACAATAGTTATTGTTGAGGCTACATAATGCAGCTGCACAATGCAGCGGCAACAATACAGCGACAGCAGCACTTAACTCCTATTCGAGTATTGAAATGGAGGGAGTATTGAGATGGAGAGAGTATGGAAACATATATATGAAGACGGGAAAGAGAAACTCAGTTGACGAAATGGGATTGGGTAGAGTGTAAACAGCAGATCTGAGAAAGTGGTTGAGGTGATTGATTGGTGCAGACATGTGATGTAGCCGGAGCGGAACGGCCCCGGCCCGGTCCGTCCCTTTTCCTATCCCCATGCAGAATCCCACAATTGAATCACGTGCAAGCTTCTGAATGATGACCAAGGAATTAGTCACATGACCTTGAGAGTGAGAGCATGAATGTCTTTTGCTTCCACTAGGAAGCTGTTCCTTTGCTCGGAAGTAGAATAGAGTCAAGGGAAGACAGCTGACCATTAATGGTGCGATGTCGGCGTCGTTGTCCAGCGAGGATTGGACGAAGGGATCCCGTGACCTCGAACAATGAACTGCCAGCAAGATGAGTATATAACTACCCACCTTGCGTACTTACCCAGGTATGAAAAGCAGCTGACAGATGCCTTCTTGTGTCCAAACCAAGACCACCCCAGGAACAGACCCCAATCGCCAGAGACTCCTCATACATGAAGGCATGGTGAGATCTAGAGCTGAGCGACGAGAAAGGAATACATCAAGCTCAAAAGCCACGATAACGACACGAACGATGGAACGTCAGTCGCTCAACTAGTACCAGGAACGCTTTTCATCAGGCTATCAGGGACAAGAAATGCATAGCTACCTGGCTTACACAGATTACATAGAAAGCGACAGGATACCTGGACCCACAACTATCGGCGTTTAGAAACATCCCAATCATTATCATTGGACCTGGGAACAATGATCTTATCTTATCTTTGATGTTCGTCTACAACTTGCATACCTCTTATTATCTTGACACCAACTAGCAGAAAAGCAGATGCTTGGTTGTTACAAAAAAATTACAGTATATATTAGATTATTGATGTTTTAATACTAGACTTTACTTACTTAGAATCTAGGTATTTTAGATATTACTATATTAGACAATAGTACTACTAATACAATATATTTTATTATAGCTAGGATTATCTTGCTTGTACTAAAACCTATATATTCTAATTCTAGTGTTGAAATACTTAAAGGTATTAATAGTAACTTATTATAAGCTACTAAGAGTAACTATAATACTTATTAAAGTATATAAATAGAGTAGTCTCTCTACTAAATAAATATAGATTAAATATAGCACCTACTACTAGTTACTTGATTTTCTATATATATCCCCCTATTGTAGCTTGATTAATATATTCTTTAACTATCTCTTGATTTTAGCTACTTTTAATTAGTATTGCAAGGGTTCCTTTTAGTGTGCTTTCCCTATAGTCTAAATACCAATATTTTATAGAGCTATTAATAGCTTTAATATAGAGAATAGGTTGTTAAGAATTGTTGTAAATTTGTCTTGGTTGAATAGGAGTTATAAATATAGCTAAGTGATATATAGTATTCTTAGTGTTTGTTAGGATAGTTTGGTGGATTATTGCTACAGTTTCTAAATTGTTATAGGACAATTAAAATAACTATAAATTATAAAGACTTAGTGTATTTCAAAGAATAGAATAAGAAGTTCTATATGCAACTATATGTAGCTATAGTATATAGCTTGTATCCTTGTTTTATAGGTTTGTTCTTCATTATAACTATATAAAGGGAACAACCGGTAAAACGGACTATCACTTTGTTAATAGTGAGATTCTAAGGAAGCCTGGTAAATTTTTGGAACTTGGAATGGAGATCTATTGCAAGAGGCAGTACTTTCTTGCACCGATTTGACTGAGATCACCAGGTAAAATCGGCTCCAAGGGCCTTGGAAGTGTAGTACAGTATAGGATAGGGGCGTAAGATCGTTGGCTTGAGCTCGTGAGAGATAGTAGTTTTTTTGGAGTGTGGTATTGCCATTGGGGATGGGGATAAGGAGATCTGGGTTGATAGCATCAATTATGTCGATTTCAATGGGGTTTTCACTGGTAAAATGGCAATTAAGCTCGGTATTGGAGTCTTCAAGTAGATCGAAATGCATAATGGCCAACTATGATAGCTATCAACATCGTGCATCGCATCGAAATCTTCAAATGGAAGTCTATTGACCAGTGCTTACATGTTTGGCGTATCGTTCAGAACCCTGTTGGCGACCATGGTTATATAACTTGCTCAATGGTGATAGTTTTCAGCTATGAGATAACAACGGCCATCGTAGAATTGGGCTGAGTCTCTGCTGATGTTATTTCTACTAGAGCTGCAACGAAAACTATATGTAGATAGTATCAGTCGATATTCAGACCAACGACAGCTCTTACAATCGATTAAGTCTTAGCTGCCTAGTATGCAACCAGGTAAGCATAGCTCTGTCCAAGACCACAGGTAAGCAAGAGGTTTCAGACCGTGAGATCGGCCTTGGATTGTACATAAAATATGACGAAAGGAGGTCTTACAGCTCGAGAAGTCGTCGAGCATATTACCTTCTTGCCTTGTGGCTTGAGACTGAATGTAACATTGCTATCTCAAGGGTCACGCCATGAGAATAGGATTGTAGGCAAGTCGTCGTCAACATCGTAAGCACTTACGACCCGGCCAATTCTATTTGGGACCCATGCTTGTACCTAGTTGTATGTGATTTGACCCGGTAGACCGAAGGACGACGATATACGACATATATACTTGATCTAGATAAGCTATGTACTCTGTATGTGTGTAATAGAAATGGAATTTATATGTTTATATATATATATATATATATTAGATACTAGCTGGGTAGCTATTGTTCGGGATAGAGACTCCGTTCCTGGAGGCTGTGATGAGCCGGCTTCTAATTGTACGTAGAATACCCACCTGTAAGTCCCGTGCAGTCGTGGAACACCCGGGAATACCCACCTGTAAGCTCCTACGCGGGTCTCCGCGCGCGTCCCACGAACCGAGAGGGGAGTGACTTTATTAAGTCAACATCTCTGTTTCTGCCCTTATACCCAATCTTATAATCTCATAATCTCACAGCCTCATAACCCCATAATCTCACAATCTCATCGGATTTGTGTGCCCTGAGGAGTGAGGACTTACAGCCTACAATCTACAACGCTTCTCACATCCGGATTCGGATCAGCAAGATTCGCATCACTGCGTTGCTCCTCTACCACAGTTCTGCCTGCTCTTACTGCTGCCCCACAATAGAGAAGAACACTCTCCATCCTCCGCGGCTTCTTCTGGATCTGCAGGCACCATCGGCATGTGTGTGCATGCGTTAAAGCGGCGGAGACTCAGCCTGTAAGCTGATAAGGTACGTACGTAATCTCACCTTGATTCCTCAAGAGAAACATGCTAAGGTACTTATGTAGGCTTCAAGTCCTTGAGCTTCAATTCATATATTCCACTGGTCCTCAGGTATCAAAGTACAGATTCGCTGTCGGCCTTGAGTAATCGAATTCTCAAAAAGCAAGAAATCCAGAAGTCCAGAAGTCCAGAAGTCCAGAAGTCCAGAATGAGCAGCTCTACCCAAGACGATACAAATGCTAGTGTTAAAGCATCACCCACAGAAGATCAAGCATCGGCATCAGCTTCCTCCTCACCACAGCCTCGAGTACCACAGACGCGCGCACCGCAAACGCGCGTAGCATGCGAGTACGTATACGTATCTTCCGGATTAAGACTTGTTCCTATGCGGGACCCCCACACCATGCCATTTTTCAAAATCGAATAACTTCCTATGATCCAATACTGACTGGCCATACTGCAGTGCTTGTCGTGACCGTAAGATTCGCTGCAACAGGCATCGTCCATCATGTGCGAGATGTATAAATTTGGGAATCACATGCCATTACTCAAGTCGGTCGGCACCGACACCGTCAAAGCTGGACCTATCACGGATTCTTATGACAATGAACAATCGTCTGCGTGAGTTTAATCTTTGCCGAAGTTAGGTATGCACTTTTCATAAGATCAGCCAGCTGAGAGGTGCGCAGAACAAGCAGAGGCCCAGCTTGCTTCAAGCTCTATGGCACTTACCCCCCAGACCTTGGCGACTCCGTGGGGTAATACGGATATGAGACCAACAGAGACTTTAACCCCCTCAATGACCACGGCAACCTCAAGCACAGATTCGTATGACTTGGGCTTGATCTCTGAAAGCATGCCTGCCGCCCAGAGCGTAAATGAGTGGTAAGTAACGCAATCTGGGCGCGTATTTATGACCTTCTTGCTCAGTGATACCTTGTTAGGTCCGAACAAACGAATACCAACTATCTCGACTTCCATTACGATACCTTTTCCTCTGAGATGTTTGTTGATCAGATGGACTATACGCTACCTAAACCCATGCTGGATGGAAATCAAGCTGTATACTCGGACTCGATGTTGGCCAACACTCTTCCTTCCTCTCCTCACCAGACAGCCCCGGAACTCTCCACTGGGCTACTGCAAAGACTGTAGGTGACTACGGACCCATCATGCTTGATGCCTTTCTCACACAAATTAGTCGTGACATATGCTTTGATATATATCGTCCTATGTTGGCAATGGTCGATCAGATACGCTTTGAAGCGGAAATTTCACAGCCGTCGCCTTCGATACAGGTGCAGGCTTTGTCGTATACCATCGGAGCACTGGGCGCCTTTTCAGTTCCCGAACTCCGTTGTCACGTCGAGAGGTGTTACCAGCAATCGCGCCTTCTCATTGATCTCTGTGAAAGACAGGAGAGCAGCGAATCCTTAACTAATATCAACACTTTACAGGCCTGCACCTTGCTGACTCTCTACGAACTCAAACAGCCCAATTTTAGTCGAGCCTGGATGAGCCTGGGACGCGCGATCAGGCTAGCCAAGATAATGGGGATAGATCATGCAGATGGCCATCCTGGCATGGCTGCTGAATGGTGCCCGTCTATGCAGCCACATCCACACTTCGATCCTGCAGAAGCGGAAGAAAGGAGACGTACCTTCTGGATTCTTTACATACTCGACTCATTCGCAAGCACCTCAACAAAGTCGGGCGTGTCTTTCAACGATCAAGTATTTGGAGCCACCAAAATATTTATCTGTGTGTTCAGATCTAATGCAATCTACAGATACATGTCCCCTTACCCGGTCCGGAAGGCATCATTAGAGACTTTGTCAAAACGCATGTCAAGATGCAGTCTCTAAGCCAGATTTTTGATTCTAACATATCCGAGAAGGTATCCCTATCGTCCTTTGCCGGCATAGCGATTATGGTATACCTGTACCAACGGTGTACCAACCACATCAATTCCTCGTCGCACCCTCAATCGCACAACTTTTGGGAGACGCACTACGGCATTCACAAAGCCATAGATCTCTGCCGGACCAGCTTGCTGGTGGAGCATCTGAGTGGCAATAGCTTGGATGATCCGGTCTCTCTAGCGTTGCGAATGAGTGTGGACACTGTCGAAATTATGCTACACGAGTGTGCATTGCTCAAGGTTCAGAAGGATCAGCTGCCCAACAGCCTTTCCATAGATGCGACGTCCAAATTCACCTCTGCGGCGACCGACATCGTCGATACCCTCCATATGGGTCAACGTTTGACGGGGAGGAAGCTGGAGTCATTTCAACAGTTGAGCAACTTCCACGTTTGGCCTATTACTACGGCCATTCAAATATGTTGCCGCATGCTGTATCATGGGTGTGAGAACATATCACCCTACGTCCATGCCATCCGCATGCTCTCTGGCTCCCCGACCACAGAGTTTCTTATCGACCAACAACTCATCTCCCCCGCACTTCTAGAGAAGGCAAACGGTCTCGTGACTGCCACCGAGCAATCGACTGCGGCTATGCAGACTTGATTGGCTCCTTCCGCCACTGACTCCTCTATTCGTTGGGAACCGGTATTCTTTCATTTTACCCAAGTTTTGAAAAGCGACCAAGATTTGGTAAGCGCACATACACATAATTAATGATCATGAAAATTCATTCTGGAAGGGGAAAAAAAGCAAATGAAGACTTTGTTTCATTACAAGATTCGGGTTTCGGGTCCTTTTTCTCCGCTCATGTCTCGAGGGGCGGTTTTTTTTTCTAATGTGGTGCCGAGATTTACAATCTTGCCAGTTTCATTTTCAGCTATAACAGTCCGATTCCTTTGTCGTGTAGCGGACGTTTTTCCTAGCTAGAAACATAAGACCTAGACTGTCTACTTGGAGACATAATTCTTTTAGATGTTGCGATTTTGCTGTTGTAAGTAGTTGACATACTCAGCACAGTTCATACAAAAATCTTTCTGACCTTATATATATGTATTTATGTTACAATGGAGTAGAGAGTTATATTAGAAAACATTTGAAGCTTTACATCAAGACCTGATCTGTTTACAGGATAGTCTCCGGCTCTTCTTTGTTACCTCTTTCAATGGTTGTGCTGCTCGTGCTCGGATTCGCAACTATCGCGTTCTCTTTTTCGGGAATCTTTAAGCCAAAGTCCGTCACTAGGGTTGTACGGAGCTCGACCTCCTTAATGACCAAAGATAGTGGGACCCCAGCCAAAGTAAAGGCTATAAAAACCTGCCACACCCTCTTCAGAGCCTCTGTATAGACGCCAACGATTTGAGCCTTCAATTCGGGATTGTTATCGAAAGACCGCATGAAGGTCGACGTGGCATGTTCGTATGCCCCGCCGGCTGAGAGAAGGGCCCGGGAGTCTGGGTCGCTGATTTTGTATATGAGTTGATCGAAACGAGAGTCGAATACCACTGCTGGTATGGCGCCTCCCCAAATCGTTCCCAAGGATCTCACAAAGGACCAAATAGCAGTCGCCAATGCAACGTCTTTCTCAGGCAATGATCCTTGAATGGCTGGGATTGTGGTGGTGAGGATTATTCCGCCGCCGAAGCCTCCGAGTGCTTGGAAGATAATCCACCGAGCCGGAGATGATTTGCTGTCGAGCATGGTGAAGAGACCAGCGGCCAGGGAAAAGAAGCACCACCCCGCAATGAGAGCAGGCTTATATCGACCAGTCTTTGTAATATACCAGCCACCAAACATCGCTGCCGGCATGAGAGGTATAACGGTGGCGAGGAGATAAACTCCAGACATTTCAGGAGTGACTTCAAGTAACACCTGAAAATACACGGGAAGGAAGAAGCTCATCCAGGACTAGTATATAAATTAGTAGTGATACTTATGGTAGTTAAGTATTGACCAACCATGCAGATGCCATGAATCAAAGTCATCACGAAAGCAAGTGTCGATACGCTGCTGCCAAAAAGTCGAGGAGGGACTGATGCTAAATCCTTGGCGATGAAGACTTGGTGTGCACCGAAGAGAAAGAGGCCGGCAAATCCAACAAGGAGAGGCACCAAAACATGATAGGATGACCAGGGATACTTCGTGCCACCCCAAGTCAGAGGTATGAGAATTGCAACGACGGCAGCTATCAAGATGGCATGTCCAAGGAAGTCCACTCTGAGGATTCGCTGTAATGGTGTTCCCTCGCGAATATGGTTCAGTCGTAAGAAGATGAAGAGCAACACTAAAGCAACTCCAGCAATGGGAAGGTTGATGTAAAAGACCCATCTCCAACTCGCATGCTGGAAAGGGAAAAAAAGAGTCAGTTATCGGCGTGAAAGCCCACATCGAAATCCAAGACAGGGGAACCAACAGTGACTATTGTTCCACCGATAACAGGACCAACGAAAGTCCCAAGTGCAAAGAATGCTTGAATGGCCGCCATGCTAGGTAATAGTCAACAAGATATCCTATTGACTCAGCGCTATACGCTGCAAGGAAAGTCAAGATGGGCTTCTCGAGAAATGTGTTTGAAAGCAACAGACCCAACTGGAACTTACAATTGCTGTCGCTCACGCAAAGGAACGAGATCCGCGACAATGATTTCGACCAACGAAAAGATTCCGCCAGCACCCAGACCTTGAACAACCCTTGCGGCTATGAGCATGACGGTCGAATTAGCACCACCGCATAGCCCACTGCCCAGAGCAAAGATTGCTACCGATATGAGCATCGGCCATCGTCGTCCATATATGTTGGAGAATTGACCATACATGGGCTGCACGGCCGCAATACCGACGAAGTATCCATTGATGGCCCAGATGAACAACGATCCCGAGTTGAGTTGAGCAGAGATGGTCGGAAGAACCGTAGCAACGATGGCTGTGTCAAGAGCAGCCAGCAGGATAGCAAAACACAAGCCCGGGAATATAAGCCAGAAGCGCCATCCTCGTTCTGGTGTTTGCTGTGCATCTTGCTCAACGGATCCAGCCTTCTCGTCCATGTTGCCTTGCTGGCCTATCTGTAATTGTTCGGTGATTGCAAGATCATCTTGTCCTTGCGAACCTGACCGTCGTGGCATTTGGTAAGCGACAGACTCAGACTGTGCGTGTGTGATTGGCCGATGTGAAGAAAGTGTCAGATTCAAGCCACAGGCTCCACGAGGAAATGTCGAGTACCTTAGGTAGTTCTTAGCTGCTTTCAAAGATATAATACTCGTTGAAGTTGTCGAGCTGTCGCTCGCCCCAGGCGGACAGGGGATGTCCAACATGCGGAAATCCAATTCCCGCACTTCGGGAAAAAAGATTCCGCATTTATTATTCTACATATGACTGAGGTGTCAGTGCAGCACAGAGAGGTAGAACAGAGCGCTCGCATAATCATGCGGCATTTGCGAGTTTCCTACTTACTCAGTTATATTGATGTAAATTATGTATGCTCTTGCAAAATTCAGCCTTCCAGATGTATCGCATCATGCTCGCTCGCAGCTACAGACACCTACACATGGAGTATTTGCTGCTCTGAAAAGGAGACCAAAACCCGAGTTTCCAAAAAAGTTGAAATCAAAATCAAAATCAAAATCAAGAAATGAAATCCATTTTTCTAAAAGCGCCTTTATGTAGACATTTGCTGCACTGTGGCTTGTGGGAGATTTGCGGAGATTGTAGACATCCATGTTTATTTCCAAGTAACGTTTGAATAGTTTACATAGCTTATGAAAGGAAAGATGAGCAAGCTCTGGCGGCCAGCACTATCAGTTTCGGTTACAGCTGCATTAAAAATAGACATGATTCTCTTCGCCCCAGTAGCACGAAGCCTCTAAATACTGATTGACCGTCATGCCGCCAGGGGTATATCGGCGACGCGATTCACAGTCTTGTCTTGCACGAAATTCTCATCCACGCGTCTTTCAATCCACGGGATCCGCCCAGATGGGAATCCTTCACACGGCAGGAAGTTCAGCGTCGTGGAGCTCGCAATGTATCCTCCAAAGACGTTTGCGAGTATACTGTCGTCCAATGCTGGCAGAATCCAATATGCCAGTACCTTGTTCAACAGCGTGGAGTACGACTGCATCTTTGCCACCGCATTGCTGATCTTCATGAGCTCCTTGGCGCGCTGGCGCTGCTCGCGCTGATACGCTGCGAAGGCCATGTTGAGTGCTGTGCCGCTTGGCTTGGCACCTCGGAATATCTGCATGACGCTGTTGAGATTGTTCATCAAAGAGGCGACACCCTCGATTGCAAGATTTCCGCCAAGAGCCAAGTTGGGATGAACCTAAATGTAAGAATTGCGAGCGTAAGCTATTGCCGGTTTGTAGGATTTACAGAACAGGCCAGTCGCCGCAGGGTCTGAAGACTATTTTTTTGTAGGACGTACCTTGTGGGCGGCGTCACCAATGAGACAAATTCGGCCATGATGGAAATGCTTCAGGACACCCTCTTCAAGTGAGACGATAGCTGCACGCTGACGTCTTTTCCAGATATCAGAAAAGAGCAACCCATTGGAGACAGGCCTGTCGGCAACGAGTTCAGCTAGTGCTTCAACGTCCTCGTCAGAGTAGCGCTCTCGTTTTGGCCAGGTGAAAGATTTGTCGAGGCGGAATACAACGTTGACGGCTACAATGTTCGGTTGCGATGTGATGAAAAACATAAATCCATCATTGCAGGTAACAGTCACATCACGTTCACCAAGCTCTGGTATCTTGGGTGTTGTGAGTATAAGCGCCTTCCATGTAGTTTCTATGGCTGAAGATTATAGAATTAGAGTTAGCACAGACATAGCTTCGAGTATAGGACAGTCGGCAAGGTCGAGTTACGAGGAAAGGGACGGAATTTTACTTACAAGTCTTTTCCTTGGCCGTTATTAGACCAGGGGAGGCTTTGGTAGCATGATCCCACATAAATGTTCTTACATCGCTGTATATGCCATCACAACCAAGAACCATATCACCAGTTTCAATGTCGCCGTTTTGAAGGTGGACAGCGACCCCGTCTTCAGATTGGATGATATTTTTGATAGTGGAACTGGTCTTCACGAACGACTTGTCAGGCAAAGCATCATATAGAATTTGCAGGAAGTTGCTTCTTTCAAAAGCATAGAAGCCACTCCCATGGCTATCAGACGTTAGCTCAGGCAATTCATACAGGGTGAGGGTAGACTTGCTTCTCTTGGATGTGAGTATAGAGTAGGTTATCGTGCATGAGAATTCCATCCGACCCACAACTCATGAACCGATTGACGGGGACAATATTGTGGTCACACTTGACAATATCCGTAATGCCCAGTTGATGAAGTATTCGCATCGTCTGTGGCCACATGGAAATACCGGCACCGACTGGCGCTGCGATCTCAGCATATTTTTCAAGGACGACGTGATCGATACCGAGCTTCTGCAGGCAGTTCGAGGCGACCAATCCGGCTATGCCGCCGCCAACAACAACGATGCGAAAAGGACGCTCACGTTGGGTCATTGCGTACCGTTTTCACTTGTATCCTTTGTTCCTGTTGGACTTCTAGATGAGGCGAAGGGATTATTTTGATCGGTTCCGGAGGTGAGCCGAATATATGAGAGTTGGACATCTATTCGATACTTGAATCAAGTTGCCTACGCAGTTGTTCATCGGTCTCCATATCCGCGGTTCACAGTCCTGGGTATGAATATTCCGCCTTGTCGTGCGATGACCTTTCCAGCGACAATGCTTCCATCTATAGCGGGCCGCATTTCGCCGCATTGCCGCCCCACTAGTAAACGCGCAACTTTAAGGGGGTCAACCGGGCCAACCTTCATACCATCCTCACGATAGTTACATGATCCGATCGCCTTTAATTAAGCCGCGATTGACAGATGATACCGCCGAGATAGTCAATCAGGTCGGCCGTGCCTTAAAACCAGGGCTCGGCTATCCGTGCATAAATAACATGAGATGTAGTAGAACGTGCGAAACCCGCGTCCATGGCAGTGGCATATTCTTGCCAAGAGCCCGAGACTTTTTCAGCTGGGTGCTGGATACCCAAAGAGTCGGATCGTCCTACACGTGTGCGGGCCCTGGTATCCGCGCCTACTAGGGGAAGTCTTAGTTTGATTTCCGTGCGACTTCAAGATGTTCCTCCCAAAGGTATAACAATAACAACCTCAGGTCCTGCTCTTTTAACTTCTTCTGTCTCCCACGGCATTACCAGATTCCATCCACGTTTTCTATCATACACTGGCATATTTCGGTGGTTGCATTTTCCATGGTCTGTCAACGCCTCCTTTTTCTCGGCCTGGTTGCCACAACGGCGGTTGCAGCTGTTTCCTCCTCACAGTGCCGAGTACTCCCTGGGGATGAAGACTGGCCACAACCAAAAGACTGGGCCAATCTCAACAGAACCCTACATGGACGCCTAATTGAATCGATCCCTGCTGCAAGCGTCTGCCACGATGCCCCTTTCAATAATTATGACGCCGAGAAGTGTACCGAACTCCAGAGCACGTGGCACCAAAACAAGCTGTCTCAGTATGTGATGACCTTTAACGCGGCGATCTGTTGTAGCTGCGTACTCGGGAAATCAACTAACGATGGTATAGTATGGATGTTCCTGCAGAGTTCTTGAGCCCGATCTTTAAAAACCGCTCGTGCGATCCATTTACTCCACGCTCGCAGCCTTGCGAGTTGGGAAACTATGCGAGCTATGTGATCATTGTTGAAGAACCTGAGCATGTCAGGGCTGGAATCAGTTTTGCTAGAAAGCACAATATCCGCTTGGTCATCAAGAACACAGGGCATGATTACTTGGGCAGGTCTACCGGCAAAGGAGCACTGACTTTGTGGACACACAAGCTGAAATCGACCAAGTACATCCCTGACTATGAATCCTCCCACTACAATGGCTCGGCTTTCAAGCTCGGGGCTGGCATTCAGGGATATGAGGCCTTACACGCCGCCAATGAGACAGGAACTCGCATGGTTAGCGGCACCTGTCCCACGGTCGGTATTGCAGGCGGATATACCCAAGGCGGAGGTCACTCAATCCTTTCTACAAGTCACGGTTTGGCCGCTGACACCGTTCTTGAGTGGGAAGTTGTGACCATGGACGGACGCCATCTGGTGGCAACTCCTGAGAAGAACGCAGACCTCTACTGGGCCCTCAGCGGAGGTGGCCCTGGAAACTTTGCTGTCGTGCTTTCCATGACCAGTAGAGCGTTCCCTGATAGTATCATCGGTGGGGCCCAGATATCCTTCGACGACAGCAAGGTCGGCAACGCTAAATTCTGGGAAGCTGTTGGGGCTTTCCATGAGATACTCCCTCCGTTCGTGGACTCTGGTAACTCTTTTCTCTTCCTCCTCACGAACAACTTCTTTCTCATCGCGTCTACAACCATGCCCGGTGCAAACCTGAACAAGGTTAACACCCTGTTGAAGCCCTTTCTCGATGACCTTGAGGAGCGCGGTATCGACTACCAGTATGAACCCCGTGTGTCGAAGAACTTCTTGGAGCACTACTCCCATTCTCTTGGGCCTTTGCCAGAAGGAACAATCGATTACGCCCCTTTTGTTGATAGCCGTATTATTCCTCGAGGCCTACTCCTGAATCCAAGGACGAACCGCATCGTGATTGACGCGTTGCGCGAAGCTACCCTAGCCGAAGGATACAACCCAATGCCGTGCATGACTCTCAATGTCTATAACCACTCGCATCCTGACAACGCTGTGCACCCAGCCTGGCGTGATGCCCTTACGTTCTGCGCCCCTGATGGCAACTGGGACAAAGATGCCACCCCCGCGGAAATGATACAGCGCAGTGACTTTTCTGCAAACGTGCTACAACCTATGCTCAACAAGGCCACGCCTGGCGGTGCAGTTTATCTCAGCGAGGTCAACCACAAACAGCAGAATTGGCAGGAGGAAATGTATGGGGCCAACTACCAGAATCTGCTCCGGATCAAGCAAAAGTACGACCCTGAATCCCTGCTGTACGTCAACACCGGTGTGGGCAGTGAAGCATGGCATGAGGACAGCAGTCAACGCTTGTGCCGAATAGAACTTTCAGCTGTTGAGTCCAAACACAATGATGAATTGTAGTTGGACTAAATCAAAACTGGTTAAATTTGTTTTCACGAAAAGTTGAAATGTGCTTGAGCGTATTATAAGCAAGCAAATAATATCTTATCTCATGCACATCTCCACATCCAAGACATTGAATAGACGGGTTGTCCAGTAATTATTGTGAAATTGACAACTTTCGAAGCTAAGATGCCTAGTCAGTCCTCTCGTGCCTCATGCGGGCGATTGGGAGCAGTTGTAGGTGAAGTATTCCGGCTGTTATCCTAGCTTCGAGGTGTTCGTGCCACTACTTACCTCAAGAGCATCAAGCGAATACCTTTCCTACAAACGAACATCCAGATCCTTAATGGCTCGAGGCAAAGGATAAAACAACTCTGGAGGTGTCCCAAGGGTTATTTGGACATCTCTCCCATCGATACCACTGTGTGTTTGCCACCAGCACCATAATCTATGAAAGCAAAATCGAGGATTTCGGATTGACGTTCTCCACAGACATGTGTTCCACAATGCGCATGATTATCGTTCATCGAGGAAAACTTGAGACATGTTCGAAATATTCAGGAAATCTAACAAGTATTGCTCATATTTCTGATCTCCGTGAGTTGAGTTACAAGAGGGGAGCAGAGATTAACGAGATACGAACTTGTAGTCGAAAGTCGAATCAGCGCAAGCTGCTTCCAGTAAGCAACTAAGCGACTAAGCGACTAAGCGACCCCACTGCATGAGCCTATCATATCACTAGCGCTGCCGCGTCATTCTGATAGTACTAGTCCTAGACCCTACAGCCATTAGGTACTAGCTCAATCCAGTAGTATGTACTACTCACTTCGTGAATAGCCGAGTTTCTCATCCAACTTGACTGTTTTTGGGCATAACATTAATTATTCTACTTGAGCACCAGAGCAATAAAACAGATAACAACCCTAAAATGGGTTATAATATTGGAGGTGAGGCTGAAATCGGATGTATGCATTTGTGCTTTTGTGCAAGCAACAATTATCTTCTCTTTGCCCCTTGCTCCTTATACATTTACATTTACATTTATATTATATTATATTTATATTTAATTTAATCTCAAAAGTCGTGTCCAACAAAACTCGGTGTGTTCCGCTCTATTCATACATGGAACGTTCCCAATGACGACGGATCTTCAAAAGTAAACAAACAAACAGCTACCAGAGGGCCCCTGTCAGGATACCAACATGTATATCTGACTTCAAATATAAGCCAACACTGTTTCTACTGTTTCTATTTCGACTTCTATTACACCTTACTTGTACTCTCTTCTAAACATCTTGCTTCAAGTCTCGATTACGCTCACCTTATCCTCTCATGTCCATTCCACACTTGATGCCAACAACTCGAACTCTGGGAGGAAAGCTGTCTTTGTGCTAAATACTACATCACCACCTTTGGTCGCCCCTCAACATGTCTTTCATCCGTCGCCGTCCCCTACTGACAAGTGTCGTGTTTCTTAGCGCTGGAGGCAGCGCTGCGGTATATCTCGGCAAGCAGTACCTGGACCGATCATGTCCTCGAGTTCCCATCACCCAAATTCCTATATCGAGCGCTTGTCGGAACCTCGTGGACAGCACGACCGATACCCGCGCCCTTTACAAACCCTGGGGATTGGAAAACGGATGTTTACTATCGTCATGGCCCGGAGGCAGAGGCAGAAGTAATGATCGCTGGATCCCGTCCTTCGCAGCACTCCAGATTGAAATTCCTACATCGCTGCTTGCAGGCTATAGCGCTGCTCGCAGTGTCCCAAGCGATATCAGCAGAGATGATGCTCATCACTTGATGCAAAATCTCGTCGCCGCGTTCCTGGATGCAAGAGCAAAGGGGCTGGAAGGATGGCTGTCGGGCGAGGAAGTTCCACCAATATCTTTCGAGCCCGGTAATCGTTTGTTTGGCAAGCAAAACGACTTTGTGGCCTTCATGCTGGGAACGTGGAACTCAACGCGAGGAATTGCCAAAAGCTTGCAACCTCTGGCTCTACCTCCGGACGCCAGCAAACCTGTCTCTATGTTTCCTTCGAATAGCTCCCTTCTTCAAAGGAGCCCCTTGGATAGCGCAGGTGCTGTGATATACTGGCACTCTCCGATCGGCGTGGTCAAGACAATGGATAAAGCAGCGGCGTATGGCTGGCCGTGGCGATTCATGTTGGGTGGATACCAGGAATGGATTGTCGAGAAGGTGTCGGACGAAAAGATCAGAGTTACATATGTCATGGTCGAGTGCTCCGAGTCAAATTCGGACTTCAAGGTAATGCCGAAGCTGGGCTACGAGGCTCACATATTGTATGCACAAAGTCTCCTTGACAGCGCAGTAAGGGAGATGAGAAAGGTATCAGTTGAGCAGGAAGCAAGGGCTTAATCTATAATGAAGGGTAGTATATATATCAATCGATGACATAGGGATCTCTACTCAATACAAAATCATCACTGTACAGAGAATATTTCTATATTTGAGAGATCATAAGCTTCATCAGCGTCAGCAAGGTATATGGTTCGTCTGACGACTTGAAAACGCCCCCGAAAAGGATCAGCGATGGTACATGATTCTTCACCAACAACTGTTATAGCCGATACGAGAGGCTATCCAGGAAAATACGTACAAGCTGGTCGCAACGACGCATCTTGTATAACATGACCAAGGATTCAGATGATGCGGCGCAAAGCGGACCGCACCGGCCCCCAAAGTTCCCGGCCCCTCAACCTCCGATATATCATATGCCCCACTAATACTGTGGGGAAGAACACAACGCTCGAGAGTCAAGAGTAAGACTCTCACTTGCTTTCCAGGACGGAGAGAAGAGCGGCGCTCGAAAGCCCAAATTTGCGGAGCCGATACAGTATCAGATCAGTTCAATGACTTCGGTCACATTGCGTCACAGAACAATGATGCAGCTTCGAAATCGATATAATATAATATAAGCACTGCAGCTTGAAGAGAGAAAGAAATACAACTGACTGCAGTCGACCGACAGGATTACCCAGAAATTTGTTTTAAACTCCCAGCTCCCTTTCGAAACTCTACCAGTCAGAAAGATGGCATCTTCACCTCCAACCGAGAGCTTTCCAACCACTCAGCCCGCATTCGTCATGAAGGTAGGCACTCAAGCATCCGAATGTTATATCACCGTACGAGGGTTGCGCTGACAGTTTTGTAGGGCTCTTTGATGGGACAATTTTCCTGTGGCGACATCCACACTGGGTCGACTCTTGTCGCCGTGGTATGTATAATTCCCCATCAGGGTGCTAAATTTGCAAGAGTCGATGGGATGAGTAAAAGCTAACGTTCTCATCACAGCCTTTCACCGCCGGCACTGTCCAGTCGATCGAGGGCTTCGAGCCGAAGATGGATTTCAAAATGACTGCGGGCCACGACTGGTTCCGCATCGACGCAGACAAGAGGCATGGTCGCCTGACCATCTCTGCCGTCATCACGGACTCGGAGAATCGCTCGGTTCGCATCTCTGCTGATGGTGTCTTGGACCTCAACGAGCAGACCATGCCCATGCTCATGGGCGACCCAAACTTCAAGCAGAACCCCTTCGGTCACGCGGGTGAGATTGAGCCCCTGAATTCCAGCAGCCAAGCTTAGTGTGTCTGACTGACGATCGAACAGTCGAACAGATAAGACTCGAGTGCGGCCACGAGCCCTACAAAGCGATCGATAGCATGATGTTTGTTGGCAGCCTACGATTTATAAAGGAAGAAGATGGGCTGTTTGCTGAGATCCGTGCCTCAAGAGTGATTCCTGGGACTGGCTCCGATTAAAGCGCCCTTACTTTACATAGAAATGAGATGTGTCTTTCAGGATTAGCCCATCTCAAGGATATCTACCTGCATAGCCTGGCAAATATTGATTGAACAAATGAAAGTGTTTTGTACCTAGTAGCATTCTCTCAAAAAAGTGATTGATATGTTGTATGCCTAATCACTATCGGGCGTTATACTCCAAAAGAAACTGTATAAGTGAATAAGACTAATGAAAATGTAAAACTGCCTTTTACTGTTAATAGCGAATCAAGAACGTTAGTTAAGATGATAGTTCAGCTGATAGCTAAGAGATTCACCGAGTCGACAGAGTTATCTTCCATATTGGCTCAAAATCAATATAACACCCAGATGTTGAGTAAGAGATGAATTAGGCTTTTGGTATCCATTATAAAGTATCTACTGGGAGTAACTGAACCTTTCATATCCTTTTTGTTCTGTTTTTAGTACCTCAATGCATTATAAGACTTGAATAATATTACTGTGACTAGGCTCGAGTTCTTGCAGATAAGGCATAGACTTCAAATCTCAACCTCTCGTTTAAGCTCACTGGACAAGCGCGCCGAGTTTGCTGCAATCTTCCCTGAAAGCAACGAAAGCGAAGAGTTGCTCAGGATATCAAACACTGAAACATCGGACTTCACCTCTTTGAACACCCACGCCCTAATCTCAACAGCAACTAAACTATCAACGCCGTATGAGTTCGCTGGAAGTTCCGGATCTACGTTCTCAACATCCATCATCATCGCCTTTGCTAGTTTCCTGACTAGTGCTCTGCAGACGGCGTCTGTAGCCTCCTGAATTGATTTTGCACTCCCGAGCGCAGTCTGTAAATCTTCTCCGTTCTCGGCTTGTATCGTGCTAAGTTCTTGCGTGTCGTAGAGACGAAGGTGAGAAAAGCGTGCATCGCCGAACCAGTAGGGTTGGTCGTGCCCATTTTGCTTGATGAGACCACCGGTTGCTAAACCGGCGAGGATTTGAGTGGGTAGTTTCCCCCCAATGGCTGCTTGTACTATGGTGAGAAGTTCCGATTCCTTGATGCCCAGCATCCAGCCTGTTTTGAGGAGTTGAAGCGTCTCACTCTTTTCGGCCGTGATACCAACCCCAAGGATAAGACCTAGATTTATACTGGTTGCTTTCAGACCCCGAGAAGCGCGATAATGCATTAATGCATCTTGATATGTGTTGCCTGTATATGGGTCAGCTATTTGATATTGCAAGAGGTGCAGAGCAATACGTACCAGCGTTGTAATTTGATTGTCCTCGTGAACCGACGATACCTCCTACAGAAGACAAGCAGACGAAGAAATCAAGATCTTGAGGAAGAAGGTCGTGGAGAATCCTCGTCGCTTGTACCTTGGGACGGACCGCAGCTTTAAAGTCATCCACTGTCATGTTCTCAAAGAACACATCCTACAACCATTAGCACCGTGTATATTTCTTTACATTGGGTACTTACCTGAAGATGCATGGCACAGGTAATGACCCCACGGATAGGAGGGAAGCGAGATTTCACCTGCTCAAGCACCCTTGAGAAATCAGACACATCGCTAGTGTCACACGCAAAAGCCTCAACTTTAGCACCTCGCTCGGTGAGATCTTTGATGAGTTTTTGTGCTTCGGGTCGCTTTGCACCAGATCGTGAAGTGAATACCAAGTTCCGCGCGCCTTGATCAACCATCCAAGCAGCAATTGAGCGACCAAGTCCACCCAACCCGCCAGGGATAATATACGTACTTCGGTCAGAGAAGTCAAACCCTCGCATTTTTGGAGGAACAATCTAAAGAAAATTAGAGAAGAGCCGTTGATATAATCACAAAAGGTAGAAAACTTACAGGAATGATGTCTGTAGCTCCAGCTGTCAGAACAATTTTTCCGATATGCTTTCCAGTCTGCATAGTGCGGAAAGCTTCCTCAATTTGAGAGTAATTCCAAACTTTTACAGGGTGGACTGGTTTGATGACGCCTTGTTCAAGCAGCTTCAGTACGTCACCGATGATTCTTGAGAAAAGTTTGACATTGCTGCGATAGATAGAGAGCATATTCACACCGGCGAAGACGATATTGTTCATGAATGGGGACATATCAATACCCGTATTGCCAGTTATGTCTCGTTTTCCAACCTCGATAAAGCGGCCAAACGGTGCAACGCATAGCCAAGATTGACGAAGAGCCTCCCCAGATAAAGAGTTCAGGACCACATCGACACCTCTTTGATTTGTCATGCGTTTGATTCCCTGGGAAAAAGTGAGATCTCGAGAGTTGAAGACATGATCATCTGAAATTCCATATCTTTTGATGAGAAACTTCTTCTTCGCATCTGTGGATACAGTGACGAATATCTCAGCGCCCAGATGCTTAGCAAGAATGATGGCAGCTTGGCCCAGTCCGCCTGCCGCTGCGTGTATTAGAATAGTCTCCCCAACTTGTAGGCGAGCCATATCCACTAGCGAATAATAGACTGTCGTATAGATGCAAGGTATGGAAGCCGCGTCTGCGAAAGACATCTCATCCGGCATCTTCTCGCACATATACTCGGAATTTCGATAGTATGTGCGAAAACAGCCCATCCCAAATGTGATGACCCTGTCTCCAGGAACAAATTTGGTAACATTTCGCCCGATACGGGTTACTACTCCTGAACATTCGACTCCTAGGCCGAGATCAAAGATTTGTCCAAGTGCAACCATAAGATCGTGGAAATTCATGCCAGTTGCTTTGACCTCAATCTCAACCTCATCGTCTGCAAGAGCTTTCTCATACCGCTCGTCATCAATGAATTCGAAGGTGTTGAGCATCCCAGGGCTTCGGATGGAGAGAGCCAGAGCTCGGCCGGGTTGCTTGAAGGGCAACATAACTGGCAGAGGATCTGATGTGCTAGCTGCAAGGATATCGTCTAGAACGAGATCGGGGTCGAGTCGCTGAATGAAAATTTTGTTATCTCGAACGCTGTATTCCCAGTCAGGAATCTCAACGTTTTTGACTTCCGTGCTGGACCTTAGGATCTTGAGGATAGCCGTTTTGCTGCTCTTGGAGTCAACGGCCTCTGCGGGGTCGAGGTCAAGCGTAAATAGTTGGGTCGTGGGACGTTCTCCTCTAATTGTGCGACTAAGACCCGCAATAATGTTTGCCTCTGGACAAGTGGTTTCCATTTTCGCGCCTCGAGTGACCCAAAGCGTGTTATCGGAATTTAGAATCAGATGCTTTATCGCTTCGAAATGTTCAGAGCTGATATCAGAGAAAACAGGACGTTCGGCTTCAATCAGCGAAATACAGGCATGGTATGCGAGGCCCTTTGAAACCAAATTCTTTAGATTTGCAGTCTTGACCTCGATACCGCTTCCTGTGAGGGATTCGGACAAGCTTGTGGATAACTGATGAAGTTCCTTGGTCATATTTTCGGGCTCTACAATGACGACCTTCCGTGGAAATGATGGCTCCAGGAGAGGTGGGTTGGTAGAAACCATGAGGGAAACAGAGAACAGTTTTGGATCATCGTGATCGCGGAAGGTCATGTCAAGACCGTTAAAGCCGTTCTTTTTGAGACGGAGATCCCATTCAGACTCGGACATTCTTGGGCCGTATTTTCGGCCGTCATCTTCGCCTAAGAATAGTTAGCAAAATGTTCTTCTTATGGAATTAGACCGCAAGTAAACAGAGATGCCGATGAAGTAAGTATATACGTACCCATCCACCAACCACTCAAGGTTCCAAAGATCATCGGAATGCGAGCTAATGTACATGTCAATTCACCTAGTATCAGGACACCGCCACTGTGAGTGTGTTAGATAATCTTGTCGATAACATGACAGGAGATCAATCTTACGGTTTGAGTAGCGCCTTGCAATTCTGTAGACAAGCAGAAATAGAGCTGGTAGCGTGCAATACGTTGTTGGCAATCACCACGTCGTATATGCCAAGGTTTACACCCTGTTTAGCTACGTCTTGCTCGATATTGACTATCTTGTATTCAAGAAAGGACCCCCATGCTTTGAAATCTTCTGATGCAGCTTCAAAGAATCCGCTGCTGATATCGGTGAAAGTGTAAGTGTGCAAACGGCACGAAGTTTCGTCACGACCGCCGAGCGCTTCGAGAACAACCTTCGTTGTTCCCCCGGTGCCAGCTCCAACCTCAAATATCTTGAGCTCAGTGCGTTTGTGAGCAAGAGATTGAATGTATCTTGCAAGAACAGGATTCCATTTGTCGGTCCCGATAGCATTACGGTAGTAGTGAGTTAGCAGATCATCCTCTCGCATGACTTGCAAAGGCTCAATTTCCCCGCGGAAAATCTGGTCATAAACGGCACCGAGCCTAACCATGAGCTTTCCATCTACTGTTGCGCATGCTACTCGAGTAAGAAGAATGTTTTCAAACTCTTCTGTTGTATTCAGCCAGTTAGAATTTGGAGATTGGCAATCAAGGTTCCCCGCAACAGCACGTTCATGCTGGTGCTTCATGTACTGGTAGAAAATCCGATGATGTGAAGCGAACCCCTCGGCGTCTTTGTCGCTGAACCGTTTCAGAACACGTTTACACAGAATGTAACAGGCCAATTCAAGGTCATGAACAATCGTAGGATCGGCGTTTGGGATAATGTCACCAAACTTCTCGAAATAGGCCTGACTCTTGGTCAAATCGAGATGATCGATATCAAAGTCCCAGACTGGATGGCCACCAATCTTCCTCAGAGATCTCTGAACGGCAGATTGTTCGCTACCATCCGCAGAACCCATGGTATCCAGTTCAATGATTCGGCAACCTTCAATGATGACAAGTGGCTCCTCCCAATCCTTGGTTGAAGCAACCATCGTAGCAACTGATTCCTTGAATCCGTAAGGTTGGGCTTTTGAGTATCCGTAGTAGTTCGTCCCGGGCGTCGGGTCAAATTTGCTAGACTAGATATAAATTAGATTAAATTCCAGTCCCACACGACTTACTCTACTTACGATGTAAAAACTCTCGATAAATCTAGGAATTCTGGCATTCTGCAACGGAGTGTGAATTGGCGTAGATGCTGGAATGGTCATCTGGATAACGGAGTCTAAACAAGCCGGATGGATGACATGGGGGTATTCGAACCCGAGTGGCATCCAGGCCTTCGTTGAAGGAACTTCAAGAACACAATGTGCCTCATAGTCGCCAGAGTTGATCGCAGTGAGTGTTGTGAAGGTAGGGCCCCACTGAAGACCGACTTCGCCCATGGTTGCATATATCTGTTTTGGATCTTCCACAGGTAAGTTCGCATTAACGAGACGGTGGTACTCAGCTTTATGGCGTTTGATTTCAGCTGCCTTTTCATTTAAAAAATCTTTGTTGACCTCTGCCTTATACTTGACAGCAACAAGGCCAGAGCAATGCTGAGTCCAAACTCCTTGGCCTGTCCTGCAGGAAATTGTGAACTCTGTCCAGTGAAACGTTGAAAGCCGCGTTCCCATGCGGTATGGTCTAGGCACTATGTCAGCTTAATTTCTTAGGGCGTGATTTCTCAGACAGTGTATTACCGGAACTGTAGCTTGGTTTCAACAGGATCATCAACAGTAACAATCATAGCTTGAAGGACCGCAATATCTCGAAGTTCATAGCCTTCTATCTCTCTGGTCTTGTCTGAGACTTGCTTCGAAGCCTCAATAACCATCACGATCATGCCAGCCAGTGGATAGAGGATAGAGCCTTGAACCTTGTGATGCTCCATCCAAGGCATTTCTTCAATGCGAAGATAATTTTTCCACGCCGGCTCCTGGCTCGTAGAATATTCAGAAAGGGCGCCCAACAAGTCATGCCGCGGAAGCGCACGATTGCGGTAGGCTTTCCCAGAAGCTGACTCATACCAGTAAGTGTGTTCTCGATTCCACGCGAACGGTGGTAAATCCGTCAATGCCGTAATGCTGCTGTTGATGCGAACCCTATTTGCCGCGTTCATAGTGGGTTGTAGGTCTTGAAGGATGAGCTTTCCAAGGGTATCTAGTGAGCTTCTGATAGCATCTACACCACGAGATAGTACCGAGAAATACGGTACCGGAACCTTTGTCCCTTCTTGGGCATTAAGAATTTGTTTGAGAGGTCCTTGAAGTGCTGAATGTGGGCCAACCTCCAAGAATACGCTGAAAGGTGCCTTGTTCCTAGCAGTACGACGCTTGCTGGGTGAATATGACATTGCAACTTGGACTGCTTGAGAGAATTTGACAGGATTGACCATGTTTGACTGCCAGTAGTTGGAATCTAAGGCAATCCCATCGATCAAAGCTCCTGTAACGGATGAAAACATGAGTACGCCATTTCCAGAAGCTGGCTTTGAAAGATTTCCCAAGGAACTGAGATAGTCTTCTGCAACTTCTGTCATATGCGAAGAGTGGTACGCATTTCTTACCATGAGTTTCTTTGCAAACACCTTATCCTCTTCAAGCATAGCAATGATCTGATCAATTGCAGCAGCGTCCCCTGACAGGGTCACACCCGAAGGGCTGTTGATGCAGGCCACGACAACAAGCCCATCGGTGACACGATTCACATATGATTGAATAGCAGCTTCGCCTAGTCCCACGGCAGCCATGGAGCCGATGGAGGAGACATTTGCAGATACTCGGCCTCGATGGTAAGAGATTGCCCAGCCATCCTGCTTGGTTATCGCGCCCTTACTGTACGCAGCCGCAATTTCGCCGCTTGAGTGTCCAATGACAACTCTCGGCTTGACACCCCAATTGGCTAAGAGATCCACCAGGGCTATCTGAATTGCGGTGCATATCGGTTGGCTTCGTGTGGGCTCGTTAATTTTCGATATTTTAGCATCTTGACCAAGTTCAGCAACCAAGTCCCAAGTACATCCCAGCTCCTTGAGATACGCAGCTGCATCTTCGAGTGATTGTCGGAAGAGAGGATAAGAAAGCAGCTCAATACCCATGGCGTGCCATTGAGCACCCTGTCCTGTGAATATGAAGGCTAAGGAAGGTGGCCGGGTTGATCTAAGTGGTTTGTTTCGAGGCTTGTTCAACAATTCCTCTAGCTCACAGACGGTTGATGCAACAGCGAAGCTTTTCCAAGGAAGACGGGATCGTTTCTCGCCCAACGTGAAAGCCAGCCTGTCCAGGAAAACTGATTCCTCGCCCGAAGCTGGTTTGTTATTGGAGAGGTAATCCAGCAAGGCCTTAGAGGATCGAGTAACTCCGCTTTGCTCATTAGATGACAAAATGAAGAGTTTGGGAAGAGCCCCCTCGTGATGGTAGCCATTGCCATTAGATTCCAAAGTGACCCCATTGTCTAGAAGGGTATTGTGACGTCCAACCAGGGCTCGAGACGACAAATAATGGGCAGCATCGTCGAGGATAACATGCGCGTTTGTACCTCCATAGCCAAAGCTGGGCTTGGTCAGTGACAATGCAAACAAAATACACCTTTGATGACTACTCAAACATACCTATTGATACTGATTCTGCGAAGACCCTGCTGCGGCCAAGGTGTCAAGACCGTTGGAATTTCAATACCCCATTCCTTAAGATGAATTGCGGGGTTGACCTTCTCAAACCACAGATTCGGAGGAACGACAGCTTTTTCGAGGATATAGACGGACTTTATCAGTCCTGCAAGACCACTGGCTCCCTCTAAATGGCCGATGTTCGTTTTGACTGTACCCACAAGCAAAGGCTGGTCTGGTCGACGTACGGTCCCAAACGTTGCCCCGATTGCTGCAGTCTCGCGAGGATCCCCTGCTTGAGTCCCTGTCTGCGAGGAAGTTCTTGGTTAGCAAACGGTGTATTTTATGCGAGACATTCTTCCATCTCCGACACTCGATGATAATGCGCAGCGAGCGTAAGCGAGAGTTCGGAAATATCAATAAAGGAACAACAAGTATCAAATGGAGGTTCGCGAATATTGATTTCACGGAAATGGCCAGCTTAGGGGTCAACGTTGTTGAGTAAGCCCGTGAAGGAAAAACAACATACCCCGTGCGCTTCAAAATAATGTGTATCTCCAAAGCCGAGCCCAGCACTCCTGTATGTCGTACGAATGAGTTCTTCCTGCGCCTCAGCGGATGGGAGGGTGATACCAGGCGTCTTTCCGTCTTGATTGACACCAGTCCCACGAATGACAGCTCGAATGGTGTCCCCATCCTTCAAGGCTTCCTTCAATGTTTTTAAGACCACGACACTGGTGCCCTCTCCACGCGCATACCCATTTGCACGGTGGTCGAATGCATGACATTTGCTGTCCGGGCTTAGAAAGTTGAGCGAAGTCATGCCACTAATGGAAAAGGGGGTCAGTTCACTTGTCAACAACCTCTGGGAGATAGTCACTTACATTTGCATCTCAGGCATCGTTATCGTATTCGTCCCTCCCACAAGTGCCTGTTTTGCCTCTCCAGTTCGCAAACTCTGACATGCCAGATGCAAAGCCACCAGACTCGATGAGCAAGCCGTGTCGAGACTCAGACTAGGTCCCTTCAAGTCAAAGAACCATGAGATTCGATTACTGAACATTGCAGATCCATTTCCTGTACCTTCATAGCGAGGGATATACTCAGGGTCTCTTGACCGCATGTTAGCATAGTCACGAGTGAACGAAGCCATATAGACACCGGTCGAGGAGCCTGCAACGTCTTCCATTCTTATTCCGGCTACTGATAGTCAGTTTGTCATAACAACTGATGAAGCATATCATTTTACCGTTTTCCAGAGCCTCATATGCAAGCTCTAGGGCCATTCTCTGTTGAGGGTCCATCGCCTTGGCCTCGTTGGCGGTAATGCTGAAGAAAGGCGCGTCGAAAGCAGCAATATCTTGTGTTAGATAATGCCCGCCTCGGATATTCATCGTCCCTGAACGCTCCGCGTGAGGGTGGTAAAAAGCATCGATGTTGAATCGAGACTTTGGAATTTCTGTTCGGGCGCTGCGAATACAAGAGTCAGTGTTTTTCTTCTCATACCCAATGGGATCCAAATTCTTCTGACACCATCAGAGGCGCAACTTTCGGTGTTTGTGCCGCGATCAATATTTGCAGAAGTGCTCTTCGGCTTCCCTCTTTTCTTGTCATAGTCTTGCTCTAGATTGAAGAATATCTAGCAAATATGTTCATTGGAACATACCTTCTGCCCTTCACCATCAACTCCCACAATTTCTCAGGATCCGTCGCCTCTCCAGGGAAACGTCCAGCCATCCCGATGATTGCAATGGGGATAGTAGCATCCTCATCGACCGAAGCCAAGTCAAAATCATAGTTCGGTGTTCCGCTAGAGCCGCTTTCAGTAACAGATCCGATGCTACTACTGTTGCTATGAGCGCAGTTTTGGCCATTGTTACTGGCACTTAAGTTTGTGATGTTGGATGGAGCCATGATTCAGGTTTAAATGATTGTCTTAATTTGGAATGTTTCAGCAGAAAATTGGCATTCAGCAAGAAGTTGGGCTGTCAATTTCAGACAATGCCGAGTCTTTAACATAAACTCTTATTACAATTTCTACGAGGCAACCTTACTCAGAGAGTACTGTTTTCCGAGGCGGCTCGGGGTCAGCGGAAATTTCTATATCCTATAGTTTGATGATGGTGGGAATCTGGTGAGATTCAAAGACGCCAGCTCGCTCACTTGGCCTCATTCTCTTTCGATACGGTGCCTATCTATTGGACAGGCCTCAGCTGCAATTGATATGCCCTTGCAAAATATTGGCGTGAGGATATTGAACTTTCGAGTCTTATCGTAGTGTCCATCTCAAATGCCTTGCATTGCCTTACTGATAGGAATATGAGAGTTGTTCCCGACAACCCCTGATTCCCAGATCAGTCTTTCTCAGTCATCCGTCATCCATCATTCTCATACTCTCGGTCCGCAAAGGAGGGGGGGGAGGTCCGCATACCGGTCCGCGCTTTGGGGTTCCCCGGCCCCCGCATGGCCTGGGCCACTTGCCGTCTCGCGCACTAGAATTCTCCGGTCCCCGCCGTGGGGAGGGAGGGCCGCGAACCGGTCCGCGCATGAGAATTCTCCGGTCACCGTCATGACGTTCGCGGGCCGCGTGCTGGGAGAGCATTTCTAACTACTCATCTCACAAGCCTCTTGGCTTTTTTCCCCGCTTCGAGGTTCTGTCTTTATGTCTCTCTATCTTTATGTCTCTCTATCTTTATGTCTCCCTATCTTTATGTCTTGCAATTGTTGAAGCACGCACATCATTCAACTTCTTGTTACAACTTACGCCTCCCATCATGAGATTCCTTTGTCTCCACGGCTATGGAACGAACTCGGCCATTCTAGAGGCAACACTTGGTCCGATCCGTGCTCATCTCCCCGCAGACTGGACCTTTGAGTTTCTCGATGGATTGGTGGAAGTCCCCCCTGCGTTCGGTGAGTGAGTTCCCAGAATAATCAATGAATACTGGCCAACTTACTCGTCCAGGTATTGATGCAATATATCCTGGCCGTAAGTTTTTCACGCCTGAGTTTCCTCGAGCAAGTTCATCTTTAGAACTGACAAAATACTGAAGCGTTCGTTTGCTACCATGGAGAGCCTACCTGGGAGGATTTACAAGATGTCTATGATTTAGTCATGGAAGTAATCGAAGAGGAGGGACCTTTCGACGCCGTTCTAGGGTTCTCACAGGGTTCCGCAATGGCAGCAACAATCATGCTTCACGAAGCCGAAAAGAAATCGCTCCCGCAACCCTTCAAGATGGGTGTATTCCTCAGCACCACCATGCCATTTGACTTTGGGTCAGGTATTTTAAGACTCCAATACAACCAGCAGCATAAGCACGGCCTGACGGCAACTCACTTGAATGCCGATTTCAGTCCTATTATTGAGGATAAGAATATTGATTGGTTGACGGATTGTAGAAGTAAGAGCGTGATCGAAGAGTTTGAAGCGCGACGCCTGTCTTCCATGTCGTTGACAGAAGTGGATGTGGAGGTGGATGTCCTTCTGAGATACAATCCCTCCACACATTCGCAGAGGCTTCGTTTACCTACGGTTCATGTCATCGGTACGAAAGATAGCTACGCTGACCACGGGAAGAATCTTTTTGAGATGTGTGATCCAAACTATGCTACATTGATCACCCATGACGGTGGCCATCAATTGCCCAGGAATATGATTTCTGTGGCAAAGATTGCGAATTCTATAATGAGGGCGGTGGAGCAGATGTGATATCAGTTGTAAATCTGCTTCCTTTGGAAGCTTGAAATGCAAGGAAGACCTCTGTGCTTGGTCAATGTCAGTCTCAAAACACTTTAAATTAATAAAAACTTCAAGTCTGGAGTCTACCACAAAGTAGAAACTTGCATGATTTCTTCACTCTGCAGTGTATCTGGTTACTGGCTCTCCTTTTCGGAATTTTCACCACTTAACTTCAACAACTCCGTTGACTTTTCCATTCCTGCACATATCACGTAAGCCTCACTTTACATCCTTGTTGCAAGTGCGGGCTGCTAGCGGACCGCGAAGCGGCATACAGCTCGCCGCCAGCAGAGCATCTGATTCCGTAATATCCTGATTATATTTGATTACATTCAAATGTAAAATGCAGAGCAAGAGTTAGAGCAAGCACATACATACTACAAGACCAAGGTCTCGAGGGACTCAAACAGCCTAAACAGCATCTTCCACTCTATTGAAAATGGCCGTCATTCGAGTAGATCGTCGAATTTGGCATAATGTTCATCTATACATGCCCGATGTTCAGCTTCCTTCTCTTCCCCTATGTCTTGTGTATCTTCTCTCGGCTTTTCTGCTTTACCAGCTTTGCTCTGCCATCTACAACGTGACTCTCCATCCCCTCGCAAAGATCCCCGGTCCAAAACTCGCTGGCGCAACAATATTTTATCAAACATTCTGGGGAATCTACCAAAACAAAAGCGTGTTCTACCAGCACGTTGCGGACTTGCACCAGAGATATGGTTCATATTACACTGCAAGAAAGGTATCGCCTGATGTTCTGACTCTACTATAGGTCCAATAATCCGCATAACGCCCAGCGAAGTATCCCTCTCAGATCCAGATGACTATGAGAAAATCTACCATATCGGCACGAAATACTACAAGTCAGCCGAGTACTATGGCCCATTCGGAGCACCCACGGGTATTTTTACAGCTGTCGATAATTCGCTTCATTCAAGGCGACGTGCGCCATTGAGTCCCTTTTTCTCGCGGAAATCGGTTCTGAGCATCCAGAGCTCTGTACAGGAGAAAGTCCGTACATTATGCAATCGACTGGATGCAGAATTCAGAACAAACGGCGTAGCACCTTTGCATCATATGTTCAATGCTTTGAGTCTTGATGTAGCTTCCGGTTATCTTTTCAACCACAGTTTTGAATCCTTGCATAAAGAAAACTATTCTATTCAATTCACAGTGAGCAGGCCTTTCCTTTGAAGATTTTTACGTCTACACAAAACCGAAAACTGTGTTTGTGGAAATCATGTTGTTCCACTTGCAGGTTTGTATCCAGAGAGGCTGACTGACTATTTGATTTAGAAAATGGTTAAGGAAGTCTTGCGAGCATTCTGGATCATGGTCCAATCTTCTATCTTTTGTAGATTAGTAAAAGGACTCCCCGAGTTTATCACCAACATAAACCCATCCCTCAAGGGCTATCACACCCTCTTCAATGTTTGTCCTTTTTCCCTTCTGTACCCCCCCCCCCACCCCCTTTTTATTTCATCCTCACTCTAATATCATATAGGACACCGAGGCAATCGTCCATCAAGTAGTCGCCGATGTCTCGTCTGGCAAAACACCTTCCCAACGTACTTCAATCTTCCACACCCTCCTCGACCCGCCAACTGCAGAAGGATACAAGAAGCCTAAAAACTACAAGCCACCATCTGTACAGCAGCTCACCGATGACGGAGTAAGCTTCATCGTTGCAGCTGCTGTTACCACAGGAAATTCAATGATGGTGTCATCGTACCATATCTTTAAAAATAGAGATATATATGCCCGCCTTCGAAAAGAGATCTTAGGGAACTTCCCCCTTAACAATAGCTCTCAGGAACTAGACTTTTCAACTCTAGAGAGACTACCATACCTCGTAAGTTCCACACATCCATCGCAGTATTCATCTCTCTGTGTAAAAGTTCAGGCTAACCACCCAGACCGGATGCATAAAAGAAGGCCTCCGTCTTGCCTACGGCGCCATCGGCCGCCTTCCTCGGACTATCCCTCAAGGCGGTACCATGTTTCACGGCTATAATCTCCCCGCTGGCTATAATATAGGCATATCGACTTGGATCATGCACCGGAATCCGGACGTCTGGCCAGATCCAGGTCGCTTCGACCCAGAGCGGTGGGTCGATCCGGCGGAGGCGAGGCGTCTCAATAAGTACTTGGTATCATTTGGAAAGGACAGCCGAAACTGTCTTGGGATGAAGTAAGTTTTCTCTCTACTTGAATCCCTATTTTTGACCGATATATTTCACTTTTAAGCTCTAGTTTCATCTTTCGTGTACAACTACTCACTGCCGCCTCTATGTAGTCTCGCTTTGTGTGAGGTTTACCTAATGGTAGCAACTCTTGTCCGAGAATACGATGATCTAGAGGTCTACGAAATGACAGACGATGATCTTCTGTTTGACGATAGGTTCGGAGCATCTCAGCAGCAACATTGTAAAAAGTTTCAAGTCCGTCGGTCTGGAAAATCTGTCGATTTTGTCTCGTAGAGGCATGAGTATCGGTGGCTGGCGATTGACATATTCATGCCGGAGCTTTCACCTGATGTCTGAAGCTACAAGATCGGGAATGAGGGAGTTGTTTATACTATTTAAAGAACCTTAACTTGCTTATCTGGGGACCCAACCCATGGACATAATCAATATACTGTGAATGGAGCTCACCTAAGCTCTATGGCCTTGAATAGTAAAACCAAAAGTCTTCAAAAGAAATTTTGTCCAGACACTACGTCTCATTTTGAGTAGTGTACCTAAGAATCAAATTTTGTGCAAAATTATGAACTTTCAAACTCTTCACAGAATAAAAATTTAAAAGTTTCTCTTGAATAAAGAAGGAGAGAGAAGGAGAGATATGTAGGTCTTCGAGTTGGTTTACAAAGGCATCGCAATGATTTTGCCTACATCAACACCACCAGTCAAACATTTAGATGCTAGAAATAGATATCCATGCAATAAGCTGCAGTGGAAAAGAGCGGCCCGGAATGGCTCGATGAGATGCGGCATGCGGTCACTTCTACCCGCAACCTGAAAAATATGATAAGAGTCGGTGATGAAATAAAAGAGCAGCTCTTCTCTCCAGAACCCACAGTCCCTCGTACATGGTAAAAAATTCGAGGTGTCCAAAGGCAGCATAAAGCAAGTCTTGTTCTCGTGTCAAGTGTCCAACTGCACTCAACCTTCTAAGTCTTCTCAATCATGGGTGGTACGTTTTCTACCATATTCGCGATCTGCTACTGGCCAGGCGTACATGAGCAAACAGATTGAAAGAATCGTACATCTACCTGATATCTAACTTCTTATTATCCTACCAGTATTTTCCACAACCGAGAAGCTCACCCACTCCTACTCCCTCCCCCCTGAAACTATCCTCGCAACCGCCATCGAAGCTTTACAGAATCATGACTGGCTCCTCCACCTCGACCCCGAAATGGAATCGTATACCGCTTCTTCACCATCCTTCCCGTGCTCTCCCTCTCCGACCAAATCCTACCGAGTGACCAACAACATGCCCGAAATCCCGAAATACATCCACGAAGCCAAAGTTGATGTCGACATCCAAATCACAGACGTTGAAAACGGTGTGGATCTTTTGGTTCATGCGCCCCTCGGGGTTATTCAAAAGGGGCAATGGAGAGTAGTTGGAAAAGATAGGGGGTTGGAGTTGGTTATCAAAACGGAAATATCTTGTACAAGGGTTTTGATGGGCATTGTTAAGGGGAAAGCAGAAGGAAATCATCCATTGATCGGGGATTCTTATTTGAAAAGTCTGAATAAGAGGTTGGAGGCGTAGTTAGACCTCAAATGTCGAATCCAGCACCACAAGTGCCCTCTTATGAACATAATACTAGTGTAAATTGAGGGCAAACCTGTACCGTCCTCAAATCGTCTCTACAAAACCCCCGCTCCTTACCCTAGGTACTTCTTCACTAAACTTTTCCCAAGTCTCTTCCATCTGATTCACCCGTCCCAATGTTACTGTCGTAAAACAGCCCTCACCGCATCCGCCCACAAGAACCTCGCATACCAATAATGGATCCAACCCAAGTACTTAGCCCACGAATCACGGTCTGCGATCGGATTACACGTAAAACACTCCACAGACAACTCGATACATGCTTCTTTCTTTCCGGCTCGAGTCGCTTTCTCATCCAAGTCCTGGTCTTGAATTTGTTCTCTTCGACTGATAGCAAAACGATGAGCTCCAGCAAAGCTTCTCTTATCGGAACCGAAACCATAATCCACGTAGCTGGGTGATGCATCTGAGGGTGATTGGATGTGTTTAGAGACCAGTGCAAAGTCGAAGAGCATGTTGCCGGTTGGGATGAGTGTGTGTTTCGGGATACCTGAGCCTCTCCATACTATTTTCTTCGAGGCTTTGTCCTTGAATCCTGGAAGTCAAGTCAGTTCGACACCTTCATCCATAAAGTCTGCTTAGGACAAAAGGTTCTTTCGCATACCCACATAGGTCGCAGGCAATACCCCCCCGCAAACCCTCATGAACCAACCCTCAATAGCGAATACCCAGCCACCAAAGAATCCTTTTGTAAGCAACGCGAGTATTGCTTCATCTTTCAGGCCCGACACAGCAGAAAGCGGCAGATTTATCGACACTTTGTCCCCGATTACGCGGTGATTGAGAGGGTTAATCACGTGAAACGTAGGAGAAGTGAGGAAGCTTTGGGAGACGGCCGAGGTAATTTCTTGGGAGCGGAGGATGGACAAGAATGAACTGCGCTGGTTGAGATGGAGTCCAAGTCGGGAGGTCATTGTGATTACCGGAGACTAGAGCTTCAATAGGCAGACATGCGTGGTAGGAAAGGGATGTCTTCACTTCTCGCGATACGAAATTCGAGAAATATATATCAAAACAAATAGAATGTAGAGAAAGTGCTAGGAGATGTCGAAAGGACGAAATCTTTCTGGGTTACAAGCCATGATTCAGTGGGTCACGAGGACAACAGCACGTGCCCATGCAGTTCAGGTACGGGATTTCTGTTTCCGCTTTTCAGCGGATGAAGGGCATATGGCACATACTACTACTTAATCCTCACGAATATACATACTACATGATCCACTTACGATAAGTGAAATCTCACCTCATCGTACTTGTACGTTCTTTGTTAACCGAGTAGGCAGGTTAATATATAAGTAGGATACGGGGTTTTACCCGGTTATCCGGAGTGGAGCGGATATTTCAGGTGTTCGGATAGAGTTCGCCCCCCTATTTAAGCGGCGGGAAGAAATGATAAGATATGTAACTGCTAAGTAACTAGGCACATAGCTAGTTTGTTCTTGAATAGGCAGCCGAAAAGAGAGATCCGACGAGTTCAATGCGTAGTTCCACAGAGCACCCGGTAATTCGCGTATGTTCCAGGGACAGTCACAACCCCGATCAATGAGTGTCAAGTGTAGTTGACGTACTTTTTGTTTTGTTCTTTTAAGGGTGATAGGCAGGGCTCACGGACACATGAAGCGAAAGAGGGGAAGTGCTAGAGCGAGGGTCTCTATATTTGGCATAACGTTTATCACCCCTATAGAGGAATAGGAGAGAGAGATAGCTGTCCATCCAAGTACCTAGGTTTCAGAGATAGTACGTATACGTACACAAATCCAAAAGGCTGTAGCAACACAAGGGCTTCTCTTTTCAATACCTTGCCACTATCGAACCTCCCTCTGCCATAAAATTTCCTTCTCGACTCTTCCCTTGCCTAGCCATGCTACTGAATACTCAATCTTTTACGCTGTATCAGAACGTGATTAGTGTTATGCCCGTTACTAATTGCTGGAACGCTTACCGAAAGAAAGAGTGTAAGGGAAAAACTAAGACAGCCGGCAGACAGCAAGAATATCCAGACATTTCGCATGCTACGTGTGATTCCTTTGATAACCTCTTGAGCAACATCTGCCGAGAGACTCTCAAACGCAGAGCTGCTTGTTCCTGCAATAAGCTCCGAGATAAATGCCGTTGATGTCCCAGCAGGCAGTAGAGGGCGGAGGATGTGAATTGATGTGGTATAAAAGATTCGTCCGGCTACTGCGAGGAAAACGACGCACCCGAGGATTTGAGCTGAATTGGGAGTTAGATTTATGCGCAGGGAAAGGCGACTGTCTAGTTAAGAGAAGGACATAGTAAATAGGAGGGTATTTACCAATGCTCTGCAGAGCAACTGCATTGTACACATCTTCCCGCGATGCTAATGCCTGTGATACAGCGAGTCCTGCAACAACATAACACCCTACTCCAGCACCGATAAGAATTTCGTAGCCATATACTGCGGCTGAGTTTGTATCTGCATGTACCGAGACTGATATTTTGATTGAAATGTTATTACAAGATTCCGTGGTTATGACAACTCAAAACTTGTAGAGATCAAGAAGAACTTACGCATTAGACCACACCCTATCATCGCGAGAGCACTTCCCGCAACATACCATGGCATGTAGAGTCCAGTCTTCGGCATTAAAGCGCCATTTGCAATTGCGGCAACTACCATTAGGCAAACAAAGGGTAAGAGTTTTATGCCGGATTGTAGAGCATCATCACCCTATGCGACAGGGAAACCTGGTCAGCAGCTGAAAATATTACCCTTAAAAGGGGCTCTCTTACTTTGGTGAAGGAGAAATAGAGTGGAATGTAATAAACAGTCCCCAACATAATTCCTGAAGATAGGAACATCTGGATTGCCAAATTCAACTGCTCGAGTTTCGTAAAAAAGTGCACAGGGATGAGTCTGTCTTCAGCTGTGACACCGGGATGCCATATTGAAACTGCAATGGTTCCTATGAGGAGCACACCAGCCATAGTCCAGAGGGCAATAGCAGAACCAGAACCCCAGCTAAAAGTTGATCCGACAAAGGTAATTGCAACGATTAAGTCAGCAGAGCCACTTAAAAAGAATATGACCCCAATCCAATCGATCATGCGGAGTTTTTGTTGGAGCGTCTTGACAGATTGTGTGTGGGTGTGTGGCAACAGGAGAACGTAGCCGGGTGCGAAAACAGCTCCTACGACAAGATTAATGTAGAAACCCTGATTCCTGATTAGCTCATTCTCCAAACCGTGCTTTCGTCGCTGCTCACCCATCTCCATGTTGCGTTGGCATTACTAGCAAACGCAGCTCCGACCTGTATGCGATGATAAGCTTAAGAGTAAAGACCATGGGTTGTAGTAGTCCTTACCACCGGACCAAGCACACTTCCCACTCCCCAAGCCAGGGCAACCCCAGCTGTGTAGATAGGTCTCTCCTGGAGAGTTGTCAAGGCGGCAATATAAGTCAAGCATCCTGAGTACATGCCACAGCCACCGATACCAGTAACGACGCGCCCAATAATCATAGCAGTCATACTCGGCGCTGCGCCGCATATCGCGCTGCCAGCTTCAAACAAAACGACATTGGCGATAAAGAGCCATTTGATATCGAAGATACTGTACACTTTTGACCAGACTAGAACTATCGTGCTGCCGAGTGAAAACCCCACGCCAACCCAGTCAAGAAGATCGACTTGGCCGAAGGCTGTTAAAATGGACGGTTGAATTGCAGCGACCTATTTTTTGTCAACTCAATGAGCTCTCGGAAATGGATTCAGAGGTGCCTTACCACTGTGTTGTCCAGCGCGAACAGGAATGTCACTGACAGCAAAGCTGTATAAGCAACAGACCACTGTGATAGTCAGCTTAATCAAGGCCGTTCTATATTTTGAAAGGCCCGATATGAGGCGTTTCATACCTTCCAACCGTGGATCTGACGAGGTGATTCTGCGGATATGGGAGATGATGATTCCGGGGTCTGCTGTTCAGCGTACAATTCAGCTCTATCCGTGTCGATGTAATGCTTCTCATCTGTAGCTGTGGCTGCAGCTGCGGTATTCATTTTGCAAGAATTGGATACAAATCACTCCAGTAGCGCTGAGTCGAGTCCTTTCCTCGGTATAAGAAGGAGCACGAAAGAATTCTTTGAACTGAGCTCGAGTCCTTTGAAACTGAGGTACCAGGTCTTTTAGACATAGCGATATGAGTTTTGACGATGACCAAGGTGGACTGGGGTAGGCCATGGTGGTAGTGGTAGTCGTAGTCGTCAATGGTCAATAGCTGACGATGATGATAGATGAGTGAAGCGGGTTGTGGTTTGCCCAAACTCAAGCGGATCTGCGGAGTTTTCTTTCCCGCACTTGCAGATCCACCAGATCTCGCGGCCCGCTGCAAATCCGCACTTCAACTTCAACTTCAATTTCAACTTTACATCCCATCTCTACTCCTATCATACAACGAACCGAACAAGCCACTTCAGCCTCATTTTTGCGACTGAGGCCAGTTCGCCGATAAATTTGACACAACAAAAACCTAGTCAATGATGCGATTGGTTGCAAACCCACTACTGTCGAAGACTCTCACTATGAGGCTTAATTGTTACTTCGATCTACCTATCGTTTTGAAGCGGGTTTCAAGACGCCCTTTACATTGAAACTCGGCCGTAGTCTCGGATCCGGCAGGGGACTTAGTTTTGCATTATTCACTTGACATAACTCAACAATTCAAGAGCGGCTTTTTCTTGTCCATGGCGAGGGAGGCTATTGTTCTTGTATGGCAAGCAGTGCGGTAAAATAAGACCCGCAGCAGGAGGGGAATCTGTCGCCAGGTCCCGATGATGCATCACTAATTTGTCTTGATTAATGGCGGTTGAATATGCTTAACTAAACTTCTAGCTATGGGTCTTGGAATTTACATATCAATCGAGGCTTGACGTTGTCAAACTCCACGAAATTCACCGTCTGCTTGTACAATATGGCGCCACCCTACACCGCTGAGACTACCGCCGAAGAGCTGGTTCATGAATATGCCGACACTATTAAGGGAAAGGTGATTTTGACAACTGGGGTTTCTCCAGGCAGCATAGGGTCCACCTTCGTCGAGAGTATTGCAAAGGCTCAGCCGAGCTTGTTGATCTTGGCTGGCCGTAATCTTGCAAAAGTGCAAGAGACAGCCACTATCATCACCGCCACCAATTCCGATGTGCAAATTCGCATGTTAGAGCTTGACCTGGGCTCGCTCGCATCTGTTCGCAAAGCCGCTGAAAATGTCAATGGCTGGAATGATGTGAATATTGATGTTCTTGTAAGTGCATTCCTCTTTGTGCTCGTGTAGGCTGTACACCTGAAAGATTATTTGACATCAAAATTACCTGCGATTGACACTGAATTCTGTAGGTAAATAACGCTGGCGTAATGGCTATCGACTGGGCTCTTTCTCCCGAGGGTTACGAGATGACATTTGTCACGAATCATCTCGGACCTTTCCTTTTTACCAATTTGGTTATGGATAAGATCCTAGCATCCAAGTCACCACGGATTGTCAATATCGGCAGTGAAGGCCACCGTTTCAATCCTATCCGTTGGGGAGATTGGAATTTTCAAGTGAGTCCTGTTTCGCCTTGTACGCGGGTTATGGAAAAAGAAGATTGCTACTGACTCTGCATCCGCCCAGGAGGGAAAAACCTACAACAAATGGCACGCCTATGGTCAATCCAAGACTGCAAATATGCTAACAGCAATCGCCCTGGCTGAGAAGTTTGGGCCGAAGCACAGGCTCCAGGCCTTCAGTGTGCACCCCGGACTTGTGTTTTCCCACCTCGCTGATCACTTTAGCTGGGAAGGCGAACAAGAGGCCATTAGTGAGTTTACCTTCTCTTGCATTGTCAAGTACTCGGTCCATTCAAGTAGCTTGGTTCTGATGCCTTAAAAATACAGTGGCCGTAGATATCATGGTAGGTAACATCATGGGAGAAATATCATTCAAGACCCACCAGCAAGGTGCGGCAACCCACGTATTTGCAGCATTCGCGCCCAACCTAGAAGGTAAGTGTCTTTGAACGTCAGAATTTCCTATTTTATGAGGCGGCTTATACTAACCAGGAGTTTTCTAGCTCATAACGGTGCCTATTTGTCCAACTCGCAGGTTGCTAACCCTCGTATCGATACTGTGAAACCCTGGGCAACAAGTAGTATTGAGGCAGAAAGACTTTGGGAATTGAGTGAGGAGCTCGTTGAACAGAAGTTTAGCCACTAAATCTTGATACTCAAAATTATGGGATTGGATATCAATAATCTGAATCAATATTTGTTCTAAATTCTACTTTTTGAAAGTTTACTCAATGCTTAAAAGCGAATCTCTCGTGTGCACCTGTATTACCTTTTCATTATCAGTAACTTAGACGCATTCCTTCGCAGGTTCAGGGCCCCGGAGCTTTTACCTTACCTATCTACATTGGAGCATTGTAACGGTCGTCTGAAGTTTGACAACTCTCAGCAGCCGCAGGTGAAAACAAGAAGAGTATACTTTGAGCAGCAGCTTCAGACCTCAAAGTGATATAGCCAAATTGGGATATCCAAGATACTTACGACAAGAATCTGAGGATTTTGGGGATCTATTCCCTGTCATTCTGAAGCATGATGCATAGCAAATTCTCACTAAAGGGGAGTAGAAAGAACACTTTGTCTATCGATGATAACTAATCCACAGCTCTTTCCACGTCTTGCATGATGCTGACGATCCCTGCTTCCTTCTCAAGCCACTCCATCAGACCAATATTTTCGAAGCGGATGGTTGGACTTAGTTATGGTGGCCCTTGAGATCACTTCCAGTGCTGTAGCCATTAAGTTTGCCGTTGGTATAGCCGTTGACTCTGAGCTTGTCACTGGACTGAGAAGGAGTTGTTGCAGATGTGGTACCGTCGATCTTAAGTCCAGCTTTTGAATTCAGAATCTGCCTAAACTCGTCAATTATGCCTCTATACTCTCGCGGGTAGGCGGGCATAAACAAATTTGCAAGCCAGTTTCGCTTGCGTGTGGGGTTGATGCCGAGGTCTTTGAGCAGCACATCAATGTACTAGGGTATGTTAATCAATAGATTACTTCATCCTGTGAGGGCAGGTGTGAAAACTTACAGGAAGGAAATCAAAAATAGCGTAAGCATGTTTTTTCCCCTGAGATACGTACCGCTTGCGCGACCAAGCGTTCCATTCGGCAATTTCCAGCTCCATTTCGGATTGTGAGGGTGGATCATGAAGACCGAGAAGGAATGCCACACCCCAAAGCGCCTGTACCTCAGATACCGTAGGGGTAAAGATAGTGTGGATGAAGCCAGGGAAGATGATGGATCGATCTCCCATGGCTGCCAGCTTGGGGACGATTAACCGGCGATAATGTCGGCTTGGACCATGAAGAAGCTTACGCCCACCAGTCGTCCTCTCGAGCCGGAATTCATTTCTGGAACTAAACTGGGACTTCTTGAGATATGGGAGCAGCTCGTCGACTGTATCTTCGGCTTCCCTATCAAGCGTCCGCCATTTCTTCTCTTCCGCTGGGTCCTCATCTGGAATCAAGCCACATTGCTGCTGTAATTCATCACTGAAGACCTGGAAGGATTTGTCGAAGCCAGTGCAAGAAACGATGTAGTCTGTTTGGAAACGAGTCCCGTCGGTCAAATGAACTATATTACCATCCAAGAGACCTTTGATGTCACTTCTATGAACAGTACAGTCGCCATCATGAAAGATTCTCCAGAAGTGCGGTACACTGGCCAATCCAAGCCCAGCATTTGCCCAAAATATTCTACCCTCGGTGTTAGCCAATCCCATAGAAATCTCCCGATCGTGGCGACGAAGAGATGATAAATAGGGTATGAAAAGACTTGTGCTTACCCATTGCCGTGAGGCAGTGGCATTAGTTTCTTGGCGTTCTCGGATTTGGAGTAGCCAGCATGTCTAGCTGCGATCCAATTCACGATCAACCAAAAAAGCCATACAATAAACTGCCCAAAAGCGTTCCTTTGAAAGAACTGGTGGCCAGCTCCATCTGTGCTCATGATAGACATGCCCATCATTGCCATGAACCTGGAGCTTACAACGTCCATGCTGTTGACAAGCCCGAGAAGCGTGGGCGGCATGATGGCTAGAGGACCTGTTCCATCATCTCGGATGATCCAGTCGACCTTCTTCCCAGCTTTCAGTAGGAGGAAGACGAGGTCGTAGGAGGACTTGGCACCGCCAATGACTGTGGCAGACTTGACACTTTTAAGTGCGTCCATATGCGTTCCAACGTCGGAGGAGTGAATTATAGGCGCTTTGAAGTCAGGTTGCTTGGGCCAGACAGGCTTTACAGGGTGCGAAGTTGCGCCTGAAGCATAGATCAGTTTCTGACACTCGATAATGGGTTTTCCTGCAATTTCAAGACGCCATCCTCTCCCAGGAATTTGAATGACATTCGTCACAGTTGTTTCAAGGCGGATCCGTCGAACAAGATCAAAGTCCCAGGCGAAGTCAGTCAGGTATGTGTGGATAGCACTACCCGAGATATAGTTATCCTTCGACATTCCTTCATGACGCATTGGGTAGAAGGAGTATTCAAACAGGCCATGCTTCATTTGAGCATAGAGGTTTGGGTAGATCTGCTCGGTACTCCAGACGCCTCCAATCGAAGCTTGCTGGTCAAGAATGAGCAAGTCTGCCGACGGCCTGAAGTCTAGATAAGTCTTGGCAGAAATGAGGCCATTGATACCTGTATCAATAAGTTAGTCTATAGATAACCAATATGTAAGTCGTGCATAATCTGACATACCAGCACCCACCACAACAGCCTCCACTTGCTCCACCTCAACTGTACCTATGGAGCCCATGATTGATGATGAGAGATTAGACCAATACGGAGAGGAAACACGAATAAAAGGGAACGGGCGACCTCCATGTCTATAAGTTTCTTTTGTAACACCTAACCCATAAAATTCGAAAGACTGGATTTGGGTCCCGCATTGCTGCGTAGTGGACTCTTGAACTAGCGGACCTATTTGTGGCGCATAGGACAAGCACTCGGAGCGGTCCGCGGTCCGCAAAATCCGCGAGCATCGCGAAAGCGGAATTTGTTATTTCCACACATCTCAGAAGATACCTAGGTATCTACCTATCCAAAATATCAAGCCATCTTCTGCTGCTAGAAAAGTCTTCTACGATGTCATGAGGTTATTTATAAAATTCATAACGTTATATCCAGAACAGAGCTGTCAGCATACGACAAGTTCTTAATATCGTCTATTTTTCTTTCACGATGGCTCTGGACCCGTACTATACCTTTCGCGCGTTGAGTTGCTTCGGCATTTTCACACTATGGGGCGTCATGATGCTGAATGGTTCGTTCGTTGAGATGGTGTCGACAAACTTGAGAGGAGTCTTCGCATCCGGAACGCCGCTCAAGAAGTCTTGGACAGGAATTGGGCCGATCGACTTCATGATCGGCGTACTCCTGGTCTTCTTCAGCACTGTGATCAATACGGCAGATTTGCCTGATATCGGGCCATATCTCATGTCGGTCGATCTCATCTGCGCGCTCATGGTCGTCAACATCATGACTGTTGTCGAAGATCGGCGCAACAGGAAGACAGGCCCGTTACGGAGGTGAGAAATGTTGCATATACTCTCTTAAAAGTCTAATCCGCTGACATATGTTCCAGTACGGCGTTTTGGCAGACTCTATGGAACTGTTTCGGTGCAGCCACGGTCTTGCCCATCTACTGCCACGTTTATCTGGAAAAGCGAGGGAGGAAAGCCAAATGTGAACGAGTGTCGCCGGTGCAGGCGCAGGCTCTACCTTTCACTGCGCTCTGGGAAGTGATCATATCGGCGCCCTTGCTTCTGCCGACTCTTCTTTGGCACGACACGCCTTTGCGGATCCAATACGGAATCGTTCTCTGGGGCTTGGGGCCTTTCACAATAGGCCTGTTCCAAGATCTGATAAGCTCATTCGTGACCTCCACGAGTACCTATGGATACAAAGGATTCTCGAAGCCGATCACCGTTACATACTCGATTCTTGGCTTACTCAGTGCCATTGTTCATGTCAGCTGCATAGCTGTGGCACCCTACCTCATCCCAGGGCTCACTTGGAGCAGAATATACTGGCCAAGCCACAGCACCGATGTCTCCGGTTCTACCTTATTGATCGAGGGCGCGACAATGTTTTGCCAATACGATTACATTGTCATATCCCTCAGCGTGTTGGCGTTGGGTTTCTACATGCTCCGTCCTCGATCTGGCCCAGCCGCCAAGCCGTTGGACAAGAAGCCAACTAGTCCCATGCTTACACTCAGCATCCTCATTTTCCTGTTCGGACCTGGGGCTGGATTAGCTTGGTTGCTTTGCGACAAGGAAAAGAGGAGCGAGCAGCATGACTCTGCTGTCAAAATGGGAACGGCATTTAATGAAGAACATGAGAACTGAAGAAGAGGCGGGGGAGGAAGAAGCGGAAGGAGGAGAAGAAGAAGAAGAAGAATGACAGACGTTTGTGTTGAGTAAATATGCTTTGAATACAGGAAGTAGCCTAGGTTTATCATGAAATATTTACATAAGCCTTTACTATTACCCAAGATGTAAAGGATAGAGATCCGCGGACTTTTCAATGAGAATACATTATTCACACGCTTGATACTGTTTATTCATAGAATGATCTATCCGAATAACAACAGGCAATTGAAGATTGCTCGATTCATCTACGTTTTGTACTCCTCCAAGTAAATGCATATTCTGTAATGTTAAAATTGAAGGCTTCACATAGTATAGTAGTGATCTGGTATCCGGGCATATCAATAGGATTTCATAGTCAAGAGAGCTTCGTTGCATAATCTTATTTCCTCATTCTATATCGAAGGACCTTGCGAGTTCAGTGGGTGACCGAAGCTACACCAGTGTCATACAGTCACTCGGCAAAAGTTTGAATCATCTAAATCAGAGGTGAAAATAAAGTCTTAACTTATATTAGTAACAGATTGACAACGCTGTTTTGAGAATTATTGATATTCTATAGATAGTATAAGAAGACTTCTAGAATTATAACAAACTAAGTTTCATCAATATGTCTTATTTTAAAAATAACTTATAGAGGATTTAAGTGTAATTGTTTCCCCTTAGTTGTTATATATCTATAGATACTACTAAAGGTATAGATTAGATTTAAATATACCTATAAATAGTACATATTAATAATCTTCTATCTAAAAGGATCACATTAAGCTCTTTTTTATCAATTTGATGGCTTAGAATATAAAGTAATGATCAAAATAAAATCAAGACTTTTGGTGGTTTTTGGCAAATTGATTCAAACTTTTGCACCACCACTGTAGTACATGTCACTAGGTCGGAGTTGAAATGACTTAGGCCTATACACTAAGAAGGAGATATTACAATAAAATACTTGATTTTTTTCAGAAGAGAAAACTGCCTAGGATAAACTGCGTATCAAGCTCTCTACTAAAATGTTATAAAACTTGCAAATTCTATACATGTTGTAGACATATATATGGTATAAGTAGAAGCAATAATTTATTTCAGCAGTTAGCCGATGAATAGTCCCAACATAATTACCTACCTAGGTATTTATGCCCGTTACTTCACGTGCTCGCCTCGTAAAACAAGCAAGAACATACATATATCTATTTATGTATGTTGATGTTTATTTATATTTCTTCGTTTCATTCATTGATTGACTGATAAGATATTCTTGAATCTTGTGTATAGAAGCATGGAAGGACGTCCCGTTCGCTTACGTCGTTACAATATACGCCGTCGGCCCGTATCGTTCCGCTGTTTAGCACTATATCACGTACTACATCGCTGAATGACTCAATGAGGCACAAATTTCAACCATGGATGACTGCGCACTACTGGATTGCAAGACCGCGCGGCTGCGTGACTGCGGGATTGCGGGAGTTCGAAACCGCCCCGTCGGCCACATAAATCCCGTTATATACTCAGCTCTTTACGGGATCAGGGAGGACGGCGGACAAGTTCTCCTAGATCGTCATGGTGTCATGGCGATTGCAGCCCCTGGAAGCATGGGAGGCCGTCGCTTTCCCCGAGGTTCTCAAGAGTGACAACTCTGTACGAGACTCGGGCCTGGAATCTTCCCCGGCATGTGCAGAGCGTCCAAGATAGGATAGCTATAAGACGATAAGCGGCTATCCTACAATATAAGAACGTTGCTCAAGAGGACGACAAGCATCCAAGTGTCATTATCAGATCTTTCTTTCTTTTGCGAGGGCAACATTAGGCAGCAGCAGCAGTGGAAGTGTTACAATACAACCTGTTCCCGACCCCTTTAATTGAGCCACCTCCCCTCCCTTCAGATCCTGAAAAGTCCTTACTCCTACCTATAGTTAGCAATCCAAAATGCCCATCACAAGTTCCGCGCCTAGGAGTTCGAGCACTTCGTCTCAATCCAGCAACAATGAGTCCCCTCATCACGAAACAGCCCCTTCTAGTGCAGGCGCCTCCGTTGTCGAGGGAGATGACTACCCTGCCCAGCCATTCCTCGGATATGATGAGGCGCCCCTCGAGGAGGGACTTGAACCGATTGCGGTTGTCGGCATGGGTGAGTACCTAACACTCCTTGGTCTTGGCATGTATGAAGGTCTAACAAATGATATCAGGGTGCCGGCTGCCCGGTGACGTGAAATGTGCCTCGGATTTCTGGGATCTCATGATGAGCAAGAGTACAGGCAATACGCCCAAAGTACCTGCTTCTCGCTTCAACATTGACTCCCATATCCACGCAAACAACGATCGCCCAGGCAGCTTTGGCGTGTTGGGCGGCTACTTCCTCCACGATGACTTGGCCGACTTCGACCCTGGTCTGTTTGGCATCACGCCTGTCGAGGCAATGTGGATGGATCCTCAACAACGCAAGCTGCTCGAGGTTGTGTACGAGTGTCTCGAGTCGGGAGGTATCCCGCTCGAGAAGATCGCCGGAACCAACACTGCCGTTTTTGCAGCCAGCTTCACAGCCGACTGGCAGCAGATGGCCTTTAAGGAGAACTCTTTCCGCCACAGCTTAGCTGCTACCGGTGTGGATCCTGGCATCATCAGCAACCGTATCTCCCATGTTTTTAACTTGACGGGCCCCAGCATATTGTGCAACACGGCTTGTTCTTCTTCAGTATATGCACTCCACAACGCGTGCAACGCCCTCCGCAACAAAGAGACTGAAGGTAAGCAAATAGCCTTCTTTTCAATCTTTTCAAGACCTCAATGTTCACGCGATATCTGACACTCTATAGGAGCAATTGTTGGAGGCGTGAACCTCATCATCACAGTCGATCAGCATATGAACACCGCAAAGCTCGGTGTTTTGTCGCCTACTTCGACATGTCACACATTTGACGCGAGCGCTGATGGATACGGCCGTGCTGATGCGGTCGGGGCTTTATATTTGAAGCGTCTTTCTGATGCCATTCGTGACGGAGACCCGATTCGAGGAGTAATTCGATCCAGCGCAACCAACCAAAACGGTAAAGTGCCTGGCAATGGTATCACGCACCCCAACCGCGATGGACAGGCGAATGTCATAGCCGCTGCATACAAGCGGGGTGGTGAACTCGACCCCCGACTGACCGGTTACTTCGAAATCCACGGAACGGGCACGCCGGTGGGTGATCCCCTCGAAGCCAATGCTGTGGCAATGGCCATGAACAAAGAGCGCCGACCTGGAGTGGACAAGCCACTGTGGATAGGTGCCGTCAAGACCAATATTGGCCATTCCGAGGCGGCGAGTGGAATCTCGGCTGTCATCAAAGCCATCCTGATTAGTGAGCGTGGTGTTATCCCCGCAACTCGAGGATTGACAAATCCCAGTAAAGCCATCAAATGGGATGAATGGCAGATCAAAGTTAATACAGACGCGGTACCCTTTCCTCCTGAGCTCCCTACCCGTCGTGTTTCTGTCAACTCGTTCGGATACGGTAAGCATAATCAGCGCCTCCTCTACCCGATCATACTCAGCCGTTTTCACTCGTGCCCGGGTGATGTTCCGACTCTTGGAGTGAAGATGTACTGACTATCATCTGTAGGTGGAACCAACGCACACGTCATCGTCGAGGCCACCGAGTTCATAGCTGGACATAACGCGGCACCCTACGTTTACGTCGACCGCTGGACCCAGAAGTCCAAGTCCATGGCCCCTGGTGCCCGTGTGCGTCGAGCGCTCGAGCGAAAGCGCCCCTTCTTGCTCCCCTTTTCCGCCCACGACAAGGCCACCCTGCAGCGTAACATCGCAGCCCACGGAAAAGTCGCGACGAATTACAAACTTCTTGACCAATCTTACACGCTTGGAAATCGCCGCACTGTCTTGTCGAGCAAAGCATTCACTGTCGCAAGTTACAGCACTCTTGACAACGTCTTTGAAAACGTCCGCGAGAACTTTTCCTTTGCGGACAAGAAGAGCATTCGCTCCGTCGCTTTTGTCTTCACTGGCCAGGGTGCGCAGTGGGCTCGTATGGGTGCGGATCTTATGAGCTATTGCCCCGGGTTCTTACAATCTATTCGTGCACTCGATCATGTTCTCGAGGAACTGGATAATGGCCCTACATGGTTAATTGAAGATATCTTACTAGAACATGCTGACGCGTCATCCATTAACGATGCCGAGTTCTCTCAACCTCTGTGCACAGCTGTGCAGATTGCTCTTGTACAATTACTCCAGTCTTGGGGCGTCCGCCCTGTCGCTACTGTTGGTCATTCTTCTGGGGAAATCGCCGCTGGGTATTATTATTCCTTTTATATGCACTATTCCCCTACCTAAAATCCCACTTTCTTCACTTGGAATTCTAGCTGACCTGCATCTAGATACGCTGCCGGATTGATCTCTGCTGATGATGCCATCATTGCTGCCTATTACCGTGGAAAGGTCGCCAAAGACGTGAATACTCATGGAGCCATGCTAGCTGTTGGTCTTGGTGCAGAAGCCGTTCAACAGCACCTAACGGGCTTTGAGGGTAAGGTTGTCGTCGCTTGTGACAACTCTCCCTCCTTGGTCACCCTCTCTGGAGATGCAAGCGCTGTGGAAAATGTCCAAGCTCGGCTAGATGCTGCCGGCGTCTTCAACCGCGCTGTCAAGACAAATGGCAAAGCTTATCACTCTCACCACATGGCTGCCGTGTCAGAAAATTACAGAAAACTGGTTCGCAAGGCCAAGGCAGGTCGTAGCGTTCAAAGCCCACTCCTTGCCACATCTGCGAGAATGGTTTCTTCAGTTACCAATACTGTCCTCGGCGAGGGGATCCTCCTTGATGAGGATTATTGGAGCACCAATCTGCGCAGCCCGGTCCTCTTCAAGCAAGCTGTCGAGACCCTCTTGACAAGTGAACTTTTTTCAGACGTCGACCTCTTCATCGAAGTTGGCCCCCACTCCGCTATGGCTGGTCCCATCAAGAAGATTGTGCAGGGGGTGAAGGGCAAGGAGAAAACCGAGTATGTGGCAACATTGCTCAGGGGAAAGGACTGCAGCGTCCAGCTGTTGAATGTTGCCGGCGAGCTCTTCCTCCGCAGCTACAAGAATCTTAATATGGAGAGGGTGGCTAACGCATATGTTGATGACAAACTGGCCTCCAGTGTTAATGGGAAGATTGTTACGCTCAAAGGTTGCACCATCGTGGATCTTCCTCCCTATCAGTGGAATTATACCCGTCCATTATGGGCCGAGAGCCGAACAAGTCGTGAACATCGTCAGGCCAAGTTCCCCCGTCACGACGTTCTGGGACAGCTTGTCCTTGGAAACTCCCTGGCGGAGCCGACTTGGCGTAACATGTTACGGGTAAGCGATCTACCCTGGCTGCAGGACCATCACCTCGGTGGTGAGAACGTGTTTCCAGCGGCGGGCTATTTCGCGATGGCGATCGAGGCAATCCGACAAATCAACGAGCTCAGCGATAAACCAGTTCCAGTTGAGAGCTATGTCCTGCGCGACATATCTATTAAGACGGCCTTGGTCATCCCGGCGGATGACAACGGAATCGAAGTCTTACTTAATATGCGACCGTCAATTTATGGAGACGCTGACTGGGATTGGCGAGTGTCATCTGTGGATAGCACCGGCGTCCAGAAGGATCACATGTCGGGCAGCATTAGCATTAACGTCCACGCACGTGGAAAGACGCCACGGGAAATTCCCCATTTCACGCAGCGCGCCAGCGGCAAGGCATGGAACCAGGCCCTGCGTGAGGTCGGCTTCGACTATGGCGCAACTTTTCAAGACATGGACGATGTCCGATTCGATGGCAAGCAGTATCACGCTGCTTGCTCCACCAATATCAAGCAGATTGTCGACCCAACCCTCGGAGAGTCTCGCTATGTGCTGCACCCGGCTTCTATCGACTCCACCCTGCAGCTTTGCATAGCTGCTATCTACGCTGGCCGAACGCAAGCCATGGACTGTGGTGTGGTGCCTGTTCAAGTTGATGAAGTCACAATCTGGCCGCCCACCAAAAAACAACTCGAGACCCAGAAGGCCACAGCCTATGCCCATGTGCACAAACGTGGTCTGCGTACCTCCGAAAGTACTGTGCAGATGATCTCTGCCGATAATGACGAGATGGTCATGGAGATTGTCAATATGCGTGCTACAGCTTACGAGGCTGCTGTGCCTCAGAAGGCTGAGAGCGCACTTGCAGACGCTCCATACGGCAGGATGACTTGGGATCTCGACATCGATACTACCGGGAATAGGCAGGGCCTTACGACGCCTGACTTGATCAACTTGACTTTGTTCAAATACCCGGACTTCAAGGTCATCGAGTTGGGCTCAAAGAACGCCGCAGCGATCCTCAGCAAGAACCCCGAGACATCGTGGACGATCGTGGTGACTTCAGAAGAAGAACTGAAGGACGCGCAGTCCATCGTTGCTGGCTACCAGAATGCCAAAATTATGCAAATCGATTCAAGCCAGGAATTTGAGTCCCAGGGCTTGAAGAAGGAATCTTTTGATATCCTCATCACACATACGGAGAAGCCCAGTCTGTTGAGCTACCTCGGTAACGTGCTCAAACCCGGTGCTACGGCTATCAATTCTGAGTTGATCATCAGCTTAAAGACGGTCGATGAGATTCCAGCGAGGGAGCATTCTATACAGCTGATTTATCACAGCACCCAGCTACCCATCATCTCCAAGATCAAGACTGCATTAGCCAGAACCTTCGGCTGGAATATCACCGTGACCAGTCTGAGCGATTCCTTGTTGTCTGATGTTGCTGAACACACCATTATGCTTACCGATTTTGAGGGTCCTCTCCTGTTCACGCTCAAGAAGGCCGAGTTCTCTGCAGTTCAAAATATCATTGCGAAGACCTTGTCCCTCCTCTGGGTCAGCACTGGGGCTATTCTCACAGGCAAAAGGCCCGAGTATGCCATGGTTTCTGGTCTCGCCCGTTCCATAACTTCGGAGCAGGCCTCGCTTGATTTCCGCGTTCTAGATGTCGATACCGATAATGTCGAGACGGAATCTATCGTATGGTCTATTGCAAAGGTTGCCCACCTGCAATCCACCAAATCTGAAAAGCATCCCGAGCGCGAACTCTGCATTTCTAATGGTAAGACTTATATAAGCCGGCTGGTGCGCAACGATCCACTGAACGAGCTCTACGCTTCGCCTGTTCCAGAACCCACGAGCTTTACACCAGGCGACCGCATTTCGGGTTTGATCATCAAGAACAAGGTCGTGTTTCAGCAGCAGGAAAAGGAATCCAATATCAAGCCTGGTCATGTTGAGCTCCAGGTCCGGAGCAGTGGGCTTTCCAAGGAAGGTGTTCTCACCGTCACTGGCTCAGACTACGCTACTACCTTCAGCCATGAGATCGGTGGTATTGTAGAGCGTGTTGGATCGAATGTCTCCGAGTTCAAAGTCGGCGACAGGGTTTGCGGCTTCAACATGGGTCATTTCGAGAGCTATCAACAGGTCCCGGTTAACATGATACGTAAGATCGGTGCACAAGAAGACATGACCCAGACGGTGGGCGGCTTGACAGCTTTTGCTACTGCTCTGTATGGTCTTGTAACTCTTGCTGCCGTCCGCAAAGGGGAGAATGTTCTCGTCTTGAACAAGACTGGTTTCGCAGGCACCGCTGCTATCCAAATAGCCCAGCAACAGGGAGCCAATGTCTACGCCGTGGCAAAGACTGATGACGAGGTCGAATTTCTCACAGGCCAGCTCCACCTCGACGCCAGTCACATCATCAACGCCTCGAAGGATCTTATATCGGAGCAGTTGGACAAGATCACGGGTGGGCACGGAGCTGATGTTATCTTTAGTTCTGGCGCAAGTGTTGACCACCATGAGGCTCACGAGGCTTGGCGTTTCATTGCTCCCTTTGGTCGCTTCCTTGATAGTGGCCGCAAGGGTACCTTAAGCGGACTGGTGATTGACGGTCTTCCCGTACACAGGAGCGCTAGCTACATTCCCTACGACATTCTCGAGGTTGCCCAATCTCGAGCAGAAAAACTTTCGCAGCTACTGCCAACCATTGTCGACAGCTCCAGTCTTGCAGTCCCCGGCACCGTCAGGTCCATTTATCTCGGTGAACTCGATAATGCTATTTCTGCCTTCTCGGACGCTTTTGGTGCCGTCAAGTCTGTCGTCCAGTTCCGGGAATCCGACGTTCCCATTCAGACCCTTTCCACCCGGTCTACAAAGGTCCAATTCAGTCCCGATGCCACTTATCTTCTGGTCGGCTGTTTGGGTGGTCTTGGGCGTAGCTTAACTTCGTGGATGATGGAGGCTGGCGCTCGACGATTTACCTTCCTCTCCCGTTCTGGTGCTGACGCCAAATCTGCTGCCGAGTGTGTTAAAGATCTCGAAGCCGCTGGTGCCATTGTCCAGGTCGTGCGAGGCGATGCCTCCTCACGAGCTGACGTTGTCCGAGCTGTGCAAGGTGTCTCAGCCCAGAATCCGATCAAGGGTGTTGTTCATGCCGCCATGGTGCTAAGGGTAAGCTTGTCGAATTCATATAAAGTGTCTCTATTCAAAAAGCTGACTGGTTTTCCTGCAGGACGGACTCTTCTATTCCATGACTTACGAGGATTGGAAACAATCTACACAGCCCAAGGTCCTCGGTGCTCAGAATCTGCACTCTGTCCTGGTCGACGCACCTCTTGACTTTTTCATCATGACCAGCTCTGTCTCGGGCATTCTTGGCACGCCCGGTCAAAGCAACTATGCCGCTGCAAACACCTACCTCGACTCGCTGGCACGACACCGTTTAGCCAACAACAGCGCTGCTACTTCTGTTGTCCTACCTATGGTTCTAGGGGTGGGTGTTGTAGCAGAAAAATCCGAATTGGAGGACGCCCTCAAACGTAAAGGCATGTACGGTATCGACGAGGAGCACTTGCTGCAGTCTTTCGAGGCTGGTATAATTTCTAAGGTTCTAGACCAAACACCCGACCATGTGGTCGTAGGTCTTGACCCTGCCAAACTGCAGCAGGCTGTCAACAATAGCACGGTCACAGACAGCTTCTGGACCGAAGACTCGCGCTTCAGTCATGTTGTACATTCCATATCATCATCAGCCGGTGACCCCGGATCTGGTGGCCAAAAGAGCATCCTAGCCAGTGTCAAGGCGGCCACATCGCCTACCGAAGCTATATTGCTCATCAACGACCATTTTGTGGACAAGCTGGCGCGCATGCTGATGCTGAACGTTGAAGATATCGATCCTGAGGTCGGATCAATTTCTTCGTACGGGATTGATTCTATGATCGGCGCTGAGCTACGAAATTGGATATTCAAGGAATTTGCCATAGACATGCCATTCCAGCAGCTTCTTGGGCCAACCTTGACTATCACAAAGTTTGCTGAGAAGGTGTGTGTTGTAAAGGGAATCACAGAAGAGGAGGTATAGAATTTCTTTCCTTCTTTGTTATAGAATGGTACTTTCCAATACTGTTGCTTTTAATCTTTTCCTTTTTCAAGGCCGTCTTACACTGTTTTTCAGATTGTAGTTGGCTACATTATAAGGATACACTAGCACTAGCTTGGTCGAATTCTCCATACGCAATTAGTGTATTCATTATAGCACAAGAGACAATGTCAACTTATCTCAATTGTGGCCTAGTAGGATCTACGAAAATTGTGGAAATTGTGCAATTCGGTATTCGACATTAAACAGCACAACAAGATTTTAGATATAACTTAGCAGTAGTTAGTTGAAATATAGGTACTTTTAGCTCTAGACCGCCGACATGCTATAGACCTAATGACCGGGGTCATATTAACAATCGCAAAAGCGGTTCCAATGCTTGGTTTCCCATTCCAGGAGTCTGGCTTTGGATCAAGATTCGAAGTCTCACCTTCGGTGCAGTCCCAGAGCCTGGTCTTTGTAAAGTATATCAATATAGTTTCTCACACACAATGACATAAATTCCTTGGTCCAACCTGTCTGTGCTGGGTTGTATGTCTCCAAGTCATTAAAAGCAGCATGCGGATACTAAAATAAGTATAGAAGATGAAACGACCTTACCAGCTAAAAGTTGAGAGTATAGAATGGAAGCTGCTGAGAAGTCAAGAGGCCTGATGGTTCTGAATGCAAATTCCATCCCACCTGCTGACTGGCCTAAACTAAGATGGCAACGTCAATGGATAAAGAGCTATAACAATCTGGAAAGCCCATCCATCATTCGTTGTCTCAAAAATAGACAAGACAGACGACAAAAACAAAACATACAACAGTAGGGATTCGCTGGTGGTCACCCACCCAACTACTAGTCTACCGATCTGAGGCTTATGTATGGCAGAGCGGACGGGATGCCCAGTGTCTCCTCAGTCTGTGGTCGTATGTGGTATAACAATCATTATAATATATTACATTCTAGCTATTTTTACTACATTCTAAAATCTATACTTAGTGTTCAGATGAGGACGAGTAAGTAGCTTAGGGTTACATTAATATGCTAACTTGGCACAGATGACTACAGCCACATTCGTGCCGTTTTCGAAAATAACAATAGCAAGTCTCGTGATCATCCAAATATCGTCATCTGAACTCTCACTATCTCTCTTATGAGCGTAAAGTAATTTGCGTAGCAGGTGCCCATATAGCAATCTGAGAAAAAATCTCAACAGCATTTACACAGTCTATCGATAGCGTATGAAATGTCAAAAAGCGCGGCGTGCGAATACTTTCGCATCTAGTATACATAGAAGTCCAATCCAATCTCAAGTATCGAAAATTATAGTCGTACATGACAACCTCCACTCCGCTGCACATCATTCACGCACATCTGGTTTCAAACGCGCCACATCTCGCGCCTCCTTTCTTCTCTATCGCCGAAAGAAGGTCAAAATCAGCCCCCACTCCCAGCCGGCCTGGCAATTCCACTCAGATTCACAACTCCCCCCATCCCCACCTTCCTCTCCTCCCTGACCCATCCCGGAACCTCTCTATCCGCCCTTCTCTTCACAACCTCCCACACAACCGGGAACCCTGCCGCAAGCGCTCCATTGCGTTTTGCACCGAGAATTGCAAACCTCGCCTGTGCATGGCTAATAAACCCACCTAGCAGTCCTTGCTGGACAAGTGCCGCAACGAGCGCCTCAATCTCGACTATACTCGGTTTAAGACTTCCGTAGATGGTGCCGGCGTGTGGTGCCAGTTTACGTTTTGCCGGAGCAGAGGGGCGCGGAGCAAGAAAGATTGCGTTGGTGTGTGGTGCTGGAGTCCGAGGTGCTGAAGCATCTTCAATTCGGCGCTGTAGGAATTCTGCTGCCGCTAAAAGGAGCGAGAGGTCGAGTGTTGGTGCTTTGCGTGTAAGCGGATCGGTCGGAAGCACGTAAGTTGCTTTGAAGACTTGGCGGGCCAGCGAGCGCCAGACAAGAGGCTCTGCGCGGTAAAGGAGGGGAAGGAGAAGGCCTTTGTGAAAGAACCATTTCTCATTCCCACCTAGAGGACCGAGCGCTGCTTTGAAGGATGGAAGGTCGCCGGTGCGGATGGCATGCATTATCGGCAAGAATTTCTGAGAGAGCCCGGCAGCTTCTGGGCGAGAGAGGAGTAGGGGTGTCGGAAAACGTCCCAGGAGAAGATTACAGGCGATAAGGTAAGTCAGAATTAGGCGTCTTTGAGATACGCACTGCGCGTGGCATTGGGCATAAGCGGTTGAGAGGCAAAGTTGAGCGCGGTAAAAGTGGTTGTTGGAGAAGAGAAAGCGGCCCAAATAGTAGAGATAGGTTACCCGTTGGCTGGCCGGATAAAGATGCAACGGAGGCGAATGCTGGGAGATATTGGTAAAAAGCTGATTTGCAAGTCGTGTTTTCCGACACTTAAATTGTCAATGAAGTCCCGGCAAATACGAGGTGTTATGGCTTACTTGGAAGAGGAGCTTGAGAACCAAATTCGCGAAGGAATAGATGCCGATCTTCTTGCCCTCCGGCATGCCATCTCTCCCTATCCCATTCCGATTGGCACTTCGTTCCGTCAAGCACATTGTGAATGCTCTTTGTATCGATTCCGCAGTTCCTTCTACCAGAGTCTTTCGGGTTTCGCCTCCTTGATCAACATTGACGCGCAATTGTCGTGTCAAGTCGGGCCTCTTGTCCAGTGTCATGGCAAGCTTCGCCAGGGCCGAGGACAACTGTATTGTGGTTGGCAGCACAATGACTCCGTATGTGGCGTTCGATAACGCGGTGATACAGGCACTGGTTCAATGTCAGTACCGTCTCCTGGATTGTCTTTGTTCGACCGAAAGCGTACTTGACCAGACTGCTGAGTTGTGCATGTGTCGCAAGTAAATCCTCGAAGTTGACGTCGCGCCAGAACTCGAGATATTCCTTGATGAAAGCGAGAAATCCAGGCCACGTATCACCCTCATCGGCCCTTCCACTGTCGTTCTCGGGGATGAGCTTCACAACGTATCGTTCAAGGACACCGCTATCGCTGTAGGAGGAGCGTAGCTCCTCTCCCAGGGTGTAATAGATATCCGGAAGAGGTGGTTCGACCTTTAACCATTCTTGAATTTTGACGGCATCTTTGGCGCGCAGGAATCTCGAGATTGAGGTGAGGAATTCGGTGATGGTGGCCATTGAGGCGTCTGTGACTGTTCGTTATGTTGGATGGAAGTTGAAGGATTGAGGAAAGCTTCGTGGGAGGAGAGAGGTTGTGGATCTGAGCATGATGGAGTTCCGGCTCTACACTTATGCTAAAGCGATCAACAATTGGATTGGTGAATAATCCATTGTCTTGAGTACCTACCTAACTACCTACCTAGGTATTGTTGTGTTGGCTATTGTTGTTCATACGCGCTTCATTGTCGCATATGCCTTTGAACCTTAGAAATCAGGAAGCACAACCCAGTGGTTGGAGGTTTACTATGTAGGTGACGGGTAAGATATCAAACTTTATTATAATACAGTAATATCAACAGAGCCAGAGCCTCACTCACTTGGACTTGCTTGAGAATATACAAGTATATATATAATATGCTCTATATTGCCCTTATCTATGGTTGATTATAGAGGCACTGCACTATTATCTATCAAGTACAAATAGAATAGGCATAAAGCACAGAGGACAGTCGAGCAATTCTCAATCATTAGCCGAGCAGGTTTTGGATTTCGGAACGGGAGTCAGCCACTGGCCACCGGCACAGTTTTCTAAGATATCCCGCCAACTTCAACGCTTATAGCGTACGTAAAGTTTGCCGGAAATTTCAGAAACGTGGGTTCGATGTTGACCAATATATGAGGATATCTTCAGTCAAGTTTTACGAATTCTCGATCAGGATTGGCTGGTTGAACGTCAAAGTGAACATACATACCTTTTTGTAGAGTCGTTCGTTTTCGCCGGCCGGGTCGGGTGCGGTGTGCCGACCGAAGACCATCGCGAATACTATTGTCACGTGATCAGGTATAAGCATATGTATATCATCAGAATCTATGTCACCTCCTAATACATATTTATGTATATACTGTACATACGCACATGCATACATGCATACAAATATGTAAATATATATAATCGATGAGAGCTATCAGCAATCCGAGAAAGCTGCAGAACACATCATTTATATCCGCCTTGACCGTAGATGATGGGTATCTGCTGTGACATCACTGCCTTAACCTCGCCTTTTACCTCCACGATTCTGACGGCAACCAACTTCCACTGCCAGTAGATAAACATTGCTCCGTCTCACAAGGTCGCAACATCACAACTCCAACAACACAATCCAATCCAATCCAATCAACTGAATAACAGAACGCTCAATCCCCCTCGAGAACAACCCCCTCGTCATCATCGACGGACAAAAAGCATCCCAGCGAACAATTCAAGATGGACCACCCCGGTACGCCCTCAGCCCTTGTCCAGCATCCCCAAAATTGACATCTTCCAGTCAGAGAAATCCCCCACGTAATCGAAGGTCTCTGCCGCGGCTCACCGGAGGTGCAAAAGGAGACCGTGGAGACATACTTCACGGAAGACGCCTCCTTCACCCACCCACTGTGCCGCGTGTCGCGTTTCCACAGCCGCCACATCCCCCTCTTCGGCGACGTCACGTCGCGCTGGGTGATGCTGATGATCTACCAGTGGTACAAGATCCTGAGCCCGGAGATCAAGCTGGATGTCAAGGGAGCCGGTAAGCCTTCTCGTTGCCCTTCTCGTCGCCCTTCGTGCTGCCAATCCGAGTCCACACTACCCTGCCCTGCCCTGCTTTACCACGGTATATTGACGGAAATAGTCTTCGATCAAAAAACCGCCACCCTCTATGTGTCCATATTCCAAGTATTCAGCCTCTGGTTTGTTCCCTTCTACGACTCAAAGGTTGACCTTGTCACTGTCCTCAAGCTGGCCCAGCAGCCCAATGGGAAGTATATGATTACCAGCCAGGAAGATTTCTACCAGAGCGACCAAGTCGTCAAGTTCTTCTGGCCTATGGGAACGCACATCGTCTACTTCCTCCAAGTCGTGGCCACGATTGCATGTGTCGTTGGAGGATACGCACTTGCGCCGATTACTTGGCTGTTGCAGATCTCGTCGCAGAAGGCAGAGGGAAAGAGGGCTGTTGTCAAGGGCCAGTGATTTCTGATTCATTGTTCACTGATCATTATTCATGCTTGATTTACTTGTTTCAACGGGTGTTGTATTATTTGGCCCATGGACTTTCAGGTTCACTCGATGCTTACTTAACCTACTACTACCCATGGCGAAAATACAAGAGCAGATTCGTTCCATTGACATCCCAATGAGCTTGAGCCCATATGCGAGGACAAGGACCTCGCTCATCAAGATTAACGAGGCGCATAGTCCGCATCATGTAGTCCGCTATCACGAAGTGTACCATCCCTCGAACGCTTGAGGTTCCGAAAGCCAAGGCCGAGACCTTGGAAACCGGCATCGCTCATGACCCCAACAGTGCGCTCTGGTTTCGTCTCATTAGAGGAGGAGCGGCTGGTAGATGACCGTGGCTTGCCTCGGCCACGCTGATCGGCACCACTCCTGTCCACCTTCTTCTTTCCTTTACCCTTCTCCTCACTCTTGTGTCTCTTCTTGTTCGCCTTCTGGGCTGGCTCAGAGTTCTTCTCGGACTTGTCGGCAGAACTTGTAACTGAAGTACCAACACTGTTCTGAGACTGATGGGCCAAGTTTTCAATCTTCGTCCTAGCGTCTGGTCCATCGTTTTCAAGAATAATGCGCTCTTCTTCGGCTTGATTCATCAGATCGACGATCGTTTGAACTGCTCCATCGGCCCCTTTGTTCCGATTCAAATCATCCAAGGCCTTTTGGAACTGCTGGACCATGTCATTTATGCTCTTGCTGCTGTTGACCTCCGTCTTCTTCACCTTGCCACGGCTCTCGCCTTCCTGACCCTCGTGCTGCTTTCCAGCCTTCTTCCTGAGCTCCGCTTCCTTCCTAAGCTTGCTTCTCTTTTGGTTAGCCGTCAAGACTCCTGACCACTCGGCCTTGGGCGGCTCGTACTCATCTTCCGAAGCCATCTTATCAATGTCGTTGCGCTTCCAGAAGTGGCACATCGAAACATCCCAGAAAGCAAAAAAGTACTCCTCCATCCTCGCGACTGCTGCATCTCTCTCCTCCATCCCAACATTTCCCTCCATTTGACAGCCCGCAATGTAAGTGATGTGGTTGTAGTAGCTGTATGGAAACAGCATCCAATCCTTGCCATGGACCTCTTCAATAAGAGGAGTCAAGGTCTGGAAGAGCGAGTCTCTCCACGTGCTCAGCAAGTTCCACTTGTTCTTATTGAGCAATTTGTTGGCATCGAAGTGGCAGATCAAGTCGTAGTGGAAAGCTGCCAGCTGATTGATCTCCAACAGCTCCCAGCAGTGGCGATTAACGACCTCATCGCCCCATTCCCGTTCGTCCTCGCCGTGATCTCTCTCAGCCACACGCATACGTCTCGCATACCACTGCGTATCCCCCCACCAGACATCCCACATCTTGTTGAACCACTTCTCGAAGCAACGCTTCATGATGTCCGACTTCTCGGGGTCGAACTTGACGGCCGTCATGCACTCGTAGCACTTGTCGAGCTGCTTCTTGATCTTGCCTACAATGGCAATGCAGAAGCGCTTCTTGTAGTCCGGGAATTCCATCGGCTGGGCCTTGCCATCGATCAGGCGTGGCATGAGGTCCTCCATGTCCCAAGTGATCTGGTAGATCTGACCATGGAAATTCATGAATTGCTGCTTGAAATCCAGCTTCCTGTTCTGGTCCTCATTCTCGCTGCCAGAGCTACTGCTGCTGCTTGCTGAGCTGCTGTCTCTGGAACCAGGCTTAGTGGTTGTGGCTACCCAGTAGAGACGCTCGATTTCGGCGCTCAGGTGCTTGCCGAGCTCGATCCAGAGAGCATGTGTGCTTGGATACAACTCCATGACTTCTTTGTCGAACGGGTGGATGTTGACTCCGTGCTGCTGTTGTCCGAACAATCTGAGGATTGATGGGATTTTCGTATCTGGCTTTTCGAATGACGAACCGTTCTGTTGCTGGTCTTTCTGGTCTTTCTGGTCTTGCAGTTGTTGCTGTTTCTGGCTTTCATCCGTTCGCCATGACTGGAGAAGGCCGAGTAACTTTCCTGCATCAGCTCGACTCATCTCGGAAGGAACTTGGACGAGGGTCATTGGGTATGAGGAGGGTTAGCCTCTCTTTAAGGTTGAAGTTGGAGGTTTTTGATACGCCCGCTTGGGCATAAAGTTTGATGTTGGAGTATGTTTTCGTGGGAGAGACGAAGTTGGGGGATGAATGAATGTGAAGGTCTTGCCCGATCTGGATCCCAGATCAACGTGGACATGGACGTCGAAGTCGAGACGTGTTTTTGATTCAAAGCACCTCCATACCCAGCTACCTACCTGGGTAGGTAGCATTTGTTCTATGAGTTTGCATTACCAAGTCGAATATACTTGGGTGACTACAAATTATAGGTAGCTTATATTTTTTTCTTCTAATTGCGGATTGAGAATATGTTTCCGCCCAGAATAGGACCAAAAGCCTTTGTTGGTTGGGACACCAAGACGGCTAAAGATTTCTAGTCATCAAGATAAAGTAGATTATGTCAAGTATTATTAATGAGCGTATTTCAATTATGCATGATCACATAGTGGGTAGTAAATCAACTCTGTCCCAAGCTAAGTATAGGTACATTCAAACCTACTTGGTATAGTCAAGAAAATTATTATATCAAGTCCTTGCCATTTTCACCCAGGTAGGAGTTTCAGTATCTATATCCAAGAGGAATTTAAAACCTGATCTTAAAAATAATCTTATAAAAGCACTTAATCACAGATATAAATGACTGTGGAGTGCGATGCCCATTCTTCGATGGCTAATTCCAACTTGATAATAACTATCACAGATACCGGTGTCAGCTCGACACACAGTATGGGGGCAGGAAATTGGTGATTTAAATGATTAATTGGAGAGAAAGGGGAGCAGGAACTACTCTGCTTGTAGACATCTATCTATATGTGGTGCTATGTGCCAGGTTTCCTAATTATAAATACATGAGGTTGAATGTGAGTGCTTATCACATTCAGACATAATTGCGGTTGGGTATTGGCCTCACTTCTTAAAAATAGCACTGCATTATCAATGAATGCATACGCATACTCACATATGAAATCCTACAAAATCTACCAAAGAAATCAAAATAAAAACATCCCGCAGAGGAGAACGCACTCACTAATAGCAAAACATATCTCACAAAGAGCACAAGGTAGGTAGTATACTATTCATCTCGTTGTTGTTCACGACCTCGTCATCGTTTTTACTGCATTGTCACGTTTTTATTCTAGTTCACACTGCCGTTCGATTCTTGTTATTCACGATCTTGTCACCTTTAACAGCAACGCTTCAAGATATGCAACAGTGAAGTTCCGTACGCAGTTGCAACAATAACATATCCATGTTCGCTGGAGCTAAGTGATTTGCAGACAGCAAGTTGCAGACAGCAGGTTGCAGAGTTGACAATGTTCATACTATCACTGACACTCCATAACTGGCCGTTGAAGAAGTGCACAGCAGGTCGAAAAGCGTTTTGTTCATCTCGACACTCATAGCTAATACAGCATCCCCATAACCACCACCAACAATCGCTCACACATCACCAAAAGCCATCTAAGCAACTCCATCCACAAACATCCCACATCTAAAGGCTCTTCCCGTCATCATAACCCCCATTACGCACCCCAGCAATACCGCGAACCCCATCCTCAACCTTAACAACCGCCTTCGGAATCCCAAATCCGATGCCGGTAAACACGAACAGGCCCCACTTCCACCTGAAAGGGTTGACGACGATGCAGAATGCAAACCACCAGAGCAGCTCCAAGTACGTGAAGAAATCAAACGCCTTGGTGGGCGCATGGCTCTTGAGGAAGCGCGTCATGTCGATCCAGCGCTCCATCCAGAAGGGCTGGGGACGCGTAAGCGGATCGAGCAGGAACATGAGCAGAATGCGCGTGTAGATTCCGATGTGCCAGTTTCCGACTGTGCCGATTGCGTTTACGTAGGTGCAGTTGTTGGCGCAGATGGAGGGGTGGGATGGAGGGAAGGTTTGGAGATACCAGTTCGGTGGAGAGTAAGGATCTTGGAATGTGTCTGCAAATGTTAATTTTTGATTTGGAGACTAGGGATACGTGGTAGCTTACTTTCAGGCAGGAAATTCAATGATGGACGCTCAAAACCTGTAGCCATGACCACAATATCGGCATCGATGTCCCGTTCTCTTCCTGGACCTCCAGCTGGTACGCCCTTGGCTCGAACGCTGAACTTGATTCCATTCTCCGTAAAACCTTTGATATCACCACGCAACCATTCAGCCTCTCCACTGCGGATCTTGTCCATTACATCTGAGTTAACCATAGGAGTCCCAGTGAACAATCCCTGATCCGTAGGGGCGAGGTCCTCCAGGTCACGATAAAAGAGTTTCTTGAGCAGCAATTCCGGAATCCAAGACAGGATAGTTTCCTGGCCGAAGATGTTGAACGAGAGCAAAACATCGACGATGGGGTTCCTTGGAATAATCCATTTGTCCGAGCGAGCCAGAATGTACGTCTTGGCAGCCTCTTCATGCGCCGCGAATTCCAATGCCTCGACAGCACTGGCTCCTCCACCAATAACAATGAGTTTCTTGCCCTTGGCTTCTTTGCCCGTCAAGTCAGATGAGTGGTAGACTTCACCCTTGTATTTCTCCTGGCCGGAGATGTGGGCCATCTTGGCTTCGCCACAGGTTCCTACTGCCGCAATGATGCCATCGAATTGGCCGTTACTTTCGTCATTGATGATCCAGTGCCCCTTGGAGTTCTGATAGATCTTCTCCACCCGAGTGTCGAATTTTGTTTTGGCTTCTAGTCCGTATCGCTTCCAGAGCTCAGTGATTTGAGAGACAATCTGTTGGCGATTGGGATAGCCGCCGTTCCATTTGACGGAGGGGTGGAATCGGTACATTATGCTGTGGATTTGGAGGCCGGAGGTGTTGTTCACCCGCTGTGAAGGAGAAGGATCAGCATTTCGGTTGCGAGCGGAGGGAAGAAGGAGGCTTTACACTCCAGATTCCGCCAAGCTCTTTACGAGGGCCAGCCTCGAAGATTCGTACATCGAATCCATGGCCTACGCAGTGCGAAGCTGCTGAAACACCAGTGAGACCTGCACCGATGATAGCGATCTTGGGGCGGCTGAGATCCGCAGTTGAAGTTGGAGGTTTGGGGGACAAGAGCTTGTCGAGGAAGAATTGGATGATTTGGTAGACGAAGAGGAGTGGATGGAAGAGAGGGCTCTCCATACTGAACGAAGGCAACTGTGTTGTGAACAAGTGGTTGACCACAAAGTTCGTTCGTTGGTTCAATGGGAAATGTAGGGAAAGAGGGAGAGGAAGATGTTTTGTTGTGGTTTTATTGTTGACTGTTGACTTGGAAGGCAATTCCTGTTTTGATTTGTTTTGATTTGATTTGCGTTGATTTGTTTGAGAGGGAGCTTCAGGTATGACGTCTGTTGACATGTGAAAATGCGGAGTTACTTCCGAGGCGCCGTTTGTTGCATTGATGTGATGTAATTTCATTGTTGTGACGACGATAATAACAGGCGGTTGATATAGACGTGGAATTAATGAATTAAATTGAATCAAATTAAAATAAATTAAACAAAAATGAAGTGAAGCAATAAAGCAATAAATACATCCTGAATATATCATCGTTCCAGTAACTAATACTTACTTATTGTATGGTGCTTGTTGTGGATACCCTAATGCTTACGATATGAGGCATCACGGCCATCATAATGTACCGAGGATCCGAGATAGCCGTCCGGTGGAGCTCAAGTAAGCCGAAAATCAAGTGCCAACAGCAATAGCAACAATAACAACGACAACGACAATGATAATAACGACGGCGACGACGACGACGGTAACGACGACGATGACAACAGCAACAGCAATAGCAACAACAACAACAAGAACACCTACCTGGCTATGCAGATCTATTGTGCTGATGCTTTGTAACCATACCGATAATTCCAATCATGCTATCTACACGTGACCTCCAAGATGACAACCACAAACCCTGCCATGGCGTCGTACACCACCTGGTGATCACCTCACCCGGCGCCAATGATGATTAACAATCAAAGCTCCATCGGCCACTTTCCAACCCCGCCGTTCGGATGAATCCATGCCACCTTGTCCGGCCATATCGTTCCAATAAATAGTACATACCTCACGTACAAGTATCTGTAATCACAAGGATTGACAAACAGACAGCAGAGGTGGGTGAGGCATCGTGTCTTGATATAAATACCCTCCCCATCAACCCACTCCCCCCTCTCATCATCGCCCTACCCAGCCATCATATGCTCCCAAAGTCTTCATTCCAACCCCTCAAGATAGCAATGGCCGCTCCAAAGATCACCCTCTACACAAACCACCGCTGCCCATGGGCTCACCGCGCACACATTGCCCTCCGAGAGAGCGGCTTGAAGTACGACGAGGTGATCATCGACCTCGACCGACCACGTGATGAGTGGTACCTGAAGATCAACCCTCGCGGACTCGTGCCCACCATCGACTACAACGGCGAGATCATCCCCGAGAGCGGCATCGTGGCGCAGTTCATCGCCGACGCCCATCCGGGCCATCTGCTGCCGGCCACTGGCACCGAGGGCGCCGCTCTGAAGGTATGAGCTCCCGCGCGCGTGTTCGGGGTCGTTGGGTTCGTGCTGATGCGGGCCGCAGCGAGCGAGAATCGCCTTCTTCGTGGATGCGTATATCAGCAAGGTCATGCCGGCTGTCTTCACAATCCTGCGCGCCAGCGACGAGGCTGCTGCTGAGGCCGCGGTGCCGGACTTGGTTGCCGTGTTGAAGAAGGAGATTGAGCCTCTGCTCACCAACGCGGCACCGTTTTTCGGTGGATCTAGCAAGCTTACTCTGGCTGAGGTATGTTCGCCCCAACTAGGTATCGGTGTCAGGCTGACGGAGTGTACAGGTGCAAACTGGAAGCTTCATCCTTCGGCTGTTGAGCTTCATTGATGATGGCTTGGTGCCGAGGGACGTGAAGGCCACATTGGAGAAGGAGACGCCAAACTTCTATAAGTGGGCCAAGGCTGTTGTCGTAGAAGAAAGTGTCAACTTCATCTATGATCCCGTTGCCGTGGCTGAGGGTACAAAGAAGATGATGGCGAAGAGGAACCCAGATTCCCGATGGGCAAAGTAGTCCAATATAGATAATAATGTCAGGATTATTGTTTGAATAGTAGTTTTGAGTATTGTGATTGTAAGTGTGATACTCACCTTACTAGGTAGGTTTATTGTATGTGGCATGCTACTTAGAGGTGTAATAACAATAGCTATGATTGTTAAAAGGGCCTCAACTAGTATAATAACTAGGAAATTTCTATGCTCATTTTCAAGCCAAGTGAAGTCTCTATTAGGTTGTAGGTACGATGTATGATACGCCTTAGAGCAAGAAGACAAGCATATTGGTTTGTAGTCTAAATCAACAGTCATCTATAAAATGGCATGTGGCAACAAAGCAATGTCTGAAAACGAGGCCGCTCTACTACCCATCCTCAAATTCAATCCTACCTAGGCACCTTACTCCATCTAATATCATGTTGTATACTCGGATTTGCGTATGGTTAGTCACGTGATCATAGTGTAGGTAAGAGTGTGTATTTACTAACTAATGGAAGTTATTAAGGTGCTTTCTACATACAACAGGTTTTTGCAGTAAGGAAGTATTTCTAGATTATCATCCTGAAGCTTCATTCTTCAAGGTTATGCGCTATCATATTTGCAATCATAGTAACCTCAGCATTATGCAGAGTGCAGATTTGTGTGGGATTTGCTCAAGGCTGATGCGTCAATTCCTGTCTACAGCAGTAGAAGAGATAGACCAGTATCACATGAGCCAGTGGAGTATATCTCAGTCGGCTCAAGAGCTCCAGACATCAGCTCTAAATGGGTGCAGGTTTTGCTACTTGCGTCTATACTCACTGAAGCAGGCTCCCAGTGGACCTCATGCTATAGAAGACGTACGGGCGGTGCTTCGCTTGTTTCGACAAAAGCCTACTCGATTATATATCAAGTGCAACTGGCAGGACGGCAAACAGTTGCCAATGAGTATTTTCGACGTGCTTCGGGACGATGAGATGCAGCAGTTGCACAATGATGGCGAGAGCTTGCGCGCGATCGAACGGACTCATACGAGCGGCAGCTTAGAATCTCTCAAGCTTGCACGACAATGGCTCGGCGAATGCACCTCAACACATGAGATCTGTGGCCGTTTCAAGTCTGCAAAATTCGTTCCAACACGCTTGATCAACCTCGGGCGAGCTGGACAAACAGCTCGGGTGGAAGAGATGAATACCGACAAAATTGTACCATACGTGACATTATCACATTGTTGGGGCCAAACAGTCCAAGTCAAACTCATGAAGAACAACTACAAGGAGTTATGCGCAGATATCGATGAATCCCGGCTATCACTCACTTTTCAACACGCCTTCAAAATAGCCCGGAAGCTCGATGTTCTTCACATCTGGGTGGACTCTTTGTGTATTGTTCAAGATGATGCAGCCGATTGGGAGCGCGAGGCTGCATTGATGGATCAGGTCTATCTCTACGGGCTCTGCAACATTGTTGCAAGCAAAGGAGCTGATGGCTCAGCTGGCTGCTTCGCTGAACGTGATCTTCGGCAATATCGCAGCCGACTTGAGGTTGAGAACAGTCGAGGTTTGGTGGATGTCCTGCACGTTTTTGAGAGAAGGCTACTAGACCTGGAAACGGCAGATCTACCCCTATTTGGACGGGCATGGTGCATTCAGGAGACTATTCTAGCGCCTCGAAAGCTCAATTACACCGCGACGCAAATGATCTGGGAATGTAGGGAGAAGGTAGCTTGCGAGTCATTCCCTTCGTCAGTCCCAGATGGGCTTGTGCTTGGGAATTTGCATCATATCAACCAGGGCATCTCCAACGATCTGATGCACACTCCAGATGCGAAGAAGATTGCAGACATTCCGCTACCTCGAAGATTGAAATTGTGGTTATCTATCCTTTACGTCTACAGCGGAAGCAGCCTTACATTCCCACAAAAGGATCGGCTAGCTGCTATACTCGGCATGGCAAAAGCTCTTGCTATCGGCGAGCTGTGGTACTGTGGGCTATGGAGCTATCGATTCCTCCGACAACTCCTCTGGGTGACTGCCCGGGTAGAGCATCGCATGCCAGGAATGCCGTCCTGGTCCTGGGCCTCTCTCACAGGAGAGTGCCTACTCATGTTTGCCTTTCAAGAAGAGGTTAGCGTCTCAAATTTTGGATCCGTGATCGAATTGAGTGAGCTCCTCTCAGTCGATATGGTTGATGGACCAGCGTATGACACAACAATAAAGTTCTATATGTGTGCTGGCACCATCCTCCTGAAAGGATCTCTCCTCTCGCATACGTTCTCGCCAGCCCACTTACCAACTTTCATCGATCAAGACAACGAAGCGTCATGGTACAGAGACGACTCCGATTCTGATAGTAGGGTTTTCTTCGACGTTGCAATCAAAAGTGACCCCGCAGTGTACTACTTCGCTCCCATCGTCAAGCTTACTGTAGATTCTGGCCCAGACGAAATAGAAGGACTTGTGTGCGAAAGAGCGTCTGCACGAGGCCAGTACCGACGGGTTGGTTGTTTCCGGCTATTTCTGGCTGAGGGCCAGCAATTATCGACACTCTTTCGGGACGAAGCGCAAACAGCATTGCCGGGCGATGCATATGAGGCTCTAGGAATTATCAATTCTGATGGCTATCAGCAATATCAATACAGCATTATTTAACTATTATCAAAAAACAAAAAAGCTTGCTGATGTTTTTATTCAAAGGGATATGGCACGTCTGACAGGCTAATCTGGGATTACAGTGTTTATTAAGAAGACATGTGGGTAGCTGCTAGACTATTCCCACTATAGATTTCTACCTTGAAAGCCTAGGTTCCTTGCAGGCAAAGATATAAGATACAAAGTAAAACTACAGCTAGTACATACAACCACAGACTAAGAAATACTATTCAATAGAGTACTTCTACTCTACTCCCTTACTGAGACTACCTTATTATACCATACTGCTTGCCTATATAGTTTACCACTGCCATAGAGACTCCTACAACTCCTATAATACCAAACGCATAGGAAGTGCCTTGGGAGGGCGTGCACTCCATCTTCCAGCACCCAATACCATCGATCAAAAGTGCAAGACCCAGTGCAAGACTCAACCAAAACAGAAAGGTAAGCCAATCTCAGTCATAATGTATCACAAGACCCCAGCCCGCTTCTGGAGGGTTTCCTCCACAAGTGAGCCTTTTCGGCATTTGTAAGGGAATCTCTTGGCAAGGGAGCGAGCTCCCGAAGGTAGTTTCGTTGGATTCCGAATATAATGTAAAAGATATGGCGACTCGATTAACCTCTTGTGACGCTCTAGTGCTAGATCCTCGAGTTTCTCCGCGTCCCAATCGCGAATGATGCAGTTCAATGCACAGTCACCCGAGCAGCTTGGTGTGTTTTCGTTGGAGTTGGCATTCAAATACTGGTATGGAAGTCGGTGCTTTTCTCCAAGAGCGATAAAATTATCTGCATAGAGATCAAACTCCAGAGTTGTTAGACGTGTATGACTGTATTAAGGGGTTGGATGTTCTAGATTAAAGAATGTAACCACATAGAAGTCTATGTCGATATTAAATCTTGAAACCTTTGGCCAAAGCATTGACTAGGCGCTTCTTGTTGTTGAACGATGCTGTTTCGGTTCTCCATAGCTGGCGCTGTAGGAACTGAATCTTGTTGAACGATATCCCCACTGTCATCACTATCTTGCTGATTATTGTGGGAACTATCCTCTTCTCTAGCTGTAATCCGCGCTGAAACTCTATTATGACATCAGTTTGGTTTCTTACTGAAATATCAACGAATACATACGCGCATCTAGAGCCACCGTTTCCAATTTTCGCACCATATCTATGCTGTAGCTTTGGTTCGGTCCCTGCGTTGATTGTTGACTCCTTATTACACTCTGCCTAAGAGGCATCAGCGATTCAACCTCACATCCAAGCAACACAAGGGGACTTTTGAATCTTCTTCTAAATCTCTCACAAATACCTTATTGTCAGCAACGTGTAAGGAGAGCGAAAGAACAGAAACACATAATATATTGTAAAGCTAGAAAGAGAAGATTGGAAATGCTCAAGGGATTTCTACAAATAGGAATGAGCAGAGCGCAAGCGAATCCTCCTCAGATGATAATGTAACAGCCTCATAGCAGGTGCTTCCAACATTAACAACGCTTGAACTTAGAAACAGCTTCAAATAACTCTTTTAGATATACATAGGTGATACTGGATGGACAGGTAGTAATAAGGTCTAATGCGTATACATTGGATATAAAATAGTAGCAGCAGGCAGAGCAATTACATTGGCGGGGCAGATGTGCCAGTTGCGCCGAGGCGGTAGTTAGCACCCACTACATTTAATAAGAATATATTTTGAAATATGTTTATTGAAGGTACATACGACCACAGACTGAGGAGACACTGGGCATCCCGTCCGCTCTGCCATACATAAGCCTCAGATCGGTAGACTAGTAGTTGGGTGGGTGACCACCAGCGAATCCCTACTGTTGTATGTATTTTTTTTTACAATTTCGTTTTTTTGCTTTGGGCCCTGTTTGGTGTCGAAGTCTTCGACAGTTGTGGTGGGGAACGAGAGCTACATAGTGGAAAACGGGTAGGGTGGTTGAAACTTATGAAGGGCTAGCCAATGCTATATATTTTTTTATATAAAGCTTATGTGCATCTTTAATTTAGCTCAAGGTAGGAGGCACCTTAATAGATATAATGCCGAGTAAGGCTCAACTATGCTAGGATCTTTCTATGAGTAGATATATCTCTCTAGAATATTATCCTTTAATACTATGAATCTGTAACCTAACAGGGTTCCGAAAACAATAACGAAAACCTGGGATGGAATAAACAACAACAAGGTTGATTTCTTAGGATTTGCAGAAAGCATTAAAGCTCAACAAGATGCTTAGTAATAGTTTGAATGCCTCAAGCAAGTATCTCACATGAGGTTACAAAATCCCCGTTGAAGCCAAGCTTTCCCGCACCCCATATTCTGTCTAACTCGGAGCATCACATCATGCAGGATACCGCCCGGCAGAATCTGTAATTATTGCTTATATAAAAGCAACTCTTTACTCTCATCCCTATCATGAATTCGTCTCTATATCTTTCATCTTCAAACGCTCGTTTTTGGGGTATGTTTGGCGTCTAGAATCTCAATGGCAACAATCCATACGCAGAACGCTTACAAGTGAGCACCTCGAAATATATATATATGTAATCTCGAAACTTCACAAATTCACGAATTTCCATCAAAATGCCAACTTTGGACCCAATAACGCTCAACTTCCGGCCCTCTACCTTTCACAGTCTATCCTGGTCTGCTGATGCCGAGCTTGCCGTTGCAGCTGGCGATTCTGTCGAGATACTACAGCCAAATTACAAAACGACCTTTAGACAATGGGATACAATCCGCTTCCACGCGGATATCTTCACGTATGCCGAGTTCAGCGCTCTGCCGATGCCAGCGCACAGAGCGTTCTCCGTTGGCGAAGAATCTCACGTGTCAAATGTTACCAGACTGCAATGGTCTGGTCCCGGCATCGCGAAACACCAGAGGTGTGCGTTGGGAGTGCTGACGTCTAACCATATGCTTTGCGTGTATGCGAGTGAGGGCAATCCAAGGGACTTGCTCAGCTGGAAGAGGGTTCTTGTGGTCAACGAATGTGTGAAGAGTTATTGGGAGGAAGTTGATAGTGAGATGAGTGAGTTGATGAAAAGAAAACGGGCAAGAGTTCATGGATTTGCTTGGAGTGAAGGAATCAACGCTGCTTCGGAAATGGATGCGAAGCAGACAATCCTGGCTGTCTCAAATGATAATCATGAAATACTGATCTTGAGGATTCGGTCGAGGTACTTCAATGATCAGGTTTGGTTTCTTGCCTCGCGTTATTGGTGTGTTTGCTGACTGAGTAACTCTATAGCCTAGTGATGGATCGTGGGATACGAAAGTCCTGGCACATTTTGATGCTAGAGGACCGCATTGCTTTGGGCTCTCTTCAAGTGCACCATTTGGCCATATCCCAATTATCACAATGTCTTTGAGTCCATGGATACAAAAGATAGGAGGGACTTCTAAAGTTTATGATGTTGTTCTTGCTTACACGTCTCACGAATATGCCGGATTACGCCGTATCTCTATTCGTGACAGCAAGGAACTTGACAGCGAAGTGAGTTTAAGTGTTGATTCTAAGGATACTGCCTCCTATTGCGGCTGGATCGCTCCAGGATCAAATATGTTATGGGACTCAAAGGTATAAAGATCTGCGATATTTATTTTTTTCAAGTCTGCTTACTTTCTATGAAAGGTATATACAGATTGTGACTTTCAAGTGCGAGGAATGCTTTCTACACCATTCTCAGTCAAGTACTTCTGTGAGAGCGGGTTTGAGGTGGATGAAGTTGATGTTATTGCACAATCGTCACCTTCCAGAGATGCAGGATCTACAACAGGAAATGCAGAAAAAGATGTGGCAGATATGGTCCAGGTAGAGCCAAGATCCCAGCAACCCGACCAATCTCAAGAAGACAAGCATTCGAACAGAACCTGTGGCGTTGAATATTCCGAAAGGCTGGTCATAGCTGACCCTATTAGCGGCAAGTCTAGCAGCGCAACTATTTCACGGTCCTTCTACTGACCTCTGCTAGGAGTCGCAATAACACCAGCTCATCCCAGACAACCGTCAGCATCCAACCTCACTATCAACACCCACTACCTCCGCCATCATGCCGTAAAGGACTGGTACCAAGAACTTCCCCCGGGATTCGAACCACCTACCTTCGTCCGCGCCATTGCAATCTCCAGCATGAACAAATCCCAAGTCTCGTCCACATGGGGTCTAGCCCTTTCTCCTGGGTCCTCGGTACTTGCAGCAATCACCACAGCTCAGCCCAAACATTCGATCGAGTTCACTACGGCAGCGACGGCCTCTTGCACCATTCACTTCTCTCTGAATCCTTGCCGCATTTACCACAGTCTTGATGAACTCGGGCATATCACTACGGAGGGCTTGGTGTTCGAGGCTACGTACGGCGACTATGGCGTGGACAAGGCTGGCTTTCCTTTCCGGAAGAATCTACTCAAGGCCGGTAGGAGTCTGGCTATGCATGTCCAGCAGAAATGTGTGTTCTGTGGGGGGGACATAATTTTGGTGGACGAAACTTCGTCTGCTTGTTCGAGTGGGCATGTTTTCGGTAAGTTATCTTGTCTTACTGGAACTATCCGGAGGTTATAAAACTAACATTTCTCTCAGAGAATTGTGCTTCCACTTCGCTGGTAGTTCCGGGACCGGGCCTTACGAGATCGTGTGGCATCTGTGGTTATCGATGCCTTAAAGCAGATGAGATCAAAAAAGCTCTTGGAGATGATGAGCTCCTGGAGTCGGCGGGTATTAGTGGAGATTTATGTGGATATTGTGGCGGGAAATTCGTTGATTGATGGAGCTCGCGTGATACCCAGCTTCTGGTGATCCTTTCGTAGGGAAAATATCATCTTAGATAACTATGCAGAATAAAAAGAGAGAACACCTCTGCGTCCAGAGATGAGAAACATGGTTACCTATTTGACCAACGAAAACTAGGTATACATGCTTATTGATACTTCGATCTTCCCAACTCAGAGAATCCAAAATACATACAAGGAAGAGCACTTATAGAACCAAAGACAGTAAGGAGATATAACCCACGAATTTGACAAATTTCATAATATGTTCATCACATAAACACTACCACCGTGTTGCGAATGATTGTCAAGCTTCACCCCAAACAGATAAGAAAAACCACAGTTTGATCGACCCAGAAACACCGAAGCTCATAATAGCATTATTTGTCATCCGATGAGTATGAAGATGGCATTGTAATCACTGGTTATACTGTTGTCTTTTCTCACTGATGTCCATCCCAGTTGAAAAATATAACTATAGATGTATGCGTAATTGCCAATTATCGAATATATCTTCGTAGTGACTTCACCAATAGCACCCAAAACTCAACAGGGGCAAGTGAGAGCAGTCTATATGACTCTCTTAAAGAGTGGACATGTTGTTGATTGTGGAAACGTAAGTCATTTTAGCTTTGGAAGGCAAGTGTACATAGAGAATAGAGCACTTGTTGTTCATAGATATCATCCATTGTTTTTTTCTTTCTCCTTTTTCTTCTTCCCTTTTTGTCCCCTCTCTTCCTCTTCGCAAGAAACATTGACGTTTGTGATCCTTGAAGTCCGAGGTTCCTCCTCCACAGTACGCTAGCGGGCGAATGGCCGCTCAATTCACCTGCCCGCGACCTCACATAAAGCCGCTATCTCCAGCACGAATCCAACGCCTTCGAGTTCTCTTCATATCACCTACCTACCATCCACGCAGTCTTATGCTGCTATTTGGTCCACGAACAACTAACATCACACGTTCCTCACCTCGACCAGTCTCTCGCTGACGAACTATCGAGCGCAGCAAGTGTCGATTGCAACGGGCACTAGATAAAGAGATAGTCGAGGCGCGAAGGAACAATATCGAGGTAGACTGAGAGAAGCGGAGATGGCGCAGACGTCCGCGGCCGCGGGCCTCCTTGGCAGACAGTTGAAGGGCATGCAGCAATCCAAAGATATCCCTGGTATATCTTGCGGGCTGGTGGACGATCGGAATGTGTTTGAGTGGGAGGTGATGCTGATGTTGAACGACGACTGCAAATACTATGGCGGTTAGTACCCGTTTTCAATTCCTCTGCTCGACATCTTAACCACTACCCATCAACTCCTCACCCACCCTCGGCCTACCCTAAATCCTCCCCCTACCACTGCCTCACAGCATCAACTTCTGCGTGCACGATGCTACTTACCCAAAAACTAACACCGCCCAGGAGCCAACTTCCGCGCACGCCTCGCCTTCCCGCCAACCTACCCGCACCGCCCCCCAACAATGACCTTCCAGACACCCATCCCCTTCCACCCGAACGTGTACGCCAATGGCGTCGTGTGCATCAGCATCCTGCACCCGCCGGAGGAGGACATCTACGGGTACGAGAGCACGTCGGAGCGGTGGTCGCCGGCGCAGACGCCCGAGACGATCTTGCTGAGCGTCATCAGCCTGCTGCACAGCCCCAACGACGAGTCTCCGGCGAATGTGGAGGCCGCGAGGCTCTTCCGCATGGAGAGGGAGGGCGGTGAGGGGCGGAGGGATTTCAGGCGGTTGACGAGGAAGTGTGTGAGGGAGAGCTTGGGTGAGGATTAGAGGATTAGAGGATATGCGGTGTAGACTGGGGTTCATCGGGGGCTTGGGTGGTGAGATGGGGGCGGTGGAGTTTAGACGGGTTTTCCATAGCATGCATTCTGCATGGTCTATCATGGCATTGTTGCTGTGATCAGCATTTGAGTTTTACTACCAACGAGCAATCATATCTTGACAGTTGGGAATTGGGAGGCATCGAGAGCTATCTCGTGTCATTGATCACTCGGAGCGTTGCAGCCCCTTCGATGTCCAAAGTGTATCTGTTCTTTATACTCAAACGCCCCTCGAGACATTCTGTACTGTCCTTCTGACGTTCAAGCCTCCACGTAGATTTCCACGGAATCCGAAGTTCATCTCATGAAGATCAAATCTGATCCCACAAACTACTAACCTTTACGAAATGTAAGAACCCAAGACCCACACGGCCGAGAAGCCCAGTAATGCTCCGGCCCCAACAGCCTTCTTCCCCCACCACCCATCATCACCCTGCACTCTAGCAGCCATCAATTTCTTCCCACTCCTCTGTACTTTCACCACCTCACTTTGATTCCACTCAGCCTCGGTCACAGCCTCCACATCTACCCTTGCCCTCGCTTCGGCAATCTTCCTCCCAAGCGCCAGCAAATCCTCTCTCCACTCCGCCTCCTCGGTCTCGTTCCCGCTCCCCGAACCCCCATCAACCTCCACATTCTGCACATTCCCAAAGAAGTCCATCAGCAGGCGATTCCGTGCGGCCTCCTCTCCTCCCGGGAATAAATCGTAGCGGATACCAGGGTGCGAATGGATCTTTGCCTCGTCGTACGAGTCGAAGAGGTCACCCAGCGTCTTTTTGGATGATGGCTCGCGCACTTGTGTCTCGAGGAAGTCTAGGTTGTAGTAGGTGTATCTGTCGATCACGGCGACGCCCACGTCGTTGTCAGCGTGGTGGGAATAGGAGGACTGGTCGATTTCGCTGGATCCCGTCGCGATTATGTTTGGCGAGTAGAACTTCGAGTACATTGTGTTTGCTTGGCAGGTATCTATCATGAAGAGGAGTTCATGGTATCTGGGGGCGGTCAGTTTGGGGTTGGTATAAAACAATGGGCACACCAATGCAGTTGGAACTGCCATTGACAACGATATCAGAAAGTTCTCGGCTTGGCGGATTTATAATGACATACCTCTTCTTCTCCCACATCTGCTCAAAGGCATCCGCCAAATCAAACGCACTAATCTCCTCGGCATCCTGAAACTTCAGGAACTCGTTCCCACCATGGCCCGTCATGTACACGAGGATGTTACTCCGGTCGTCGGTCAGCAACCTCTTACTCCGCGGCGTCTCCTCGCCCACACGGTCCGTCAACAAGCGGATGAAGTTCTCGACCGTCACTTCGTACCCCCGGTAATCCACCTCGATGTTATCGCCGTACAGATCTACTGCTCGGTCTGCGTTGCTGTACACGGTCCCAGGGAAGGCGTTCCGTGGATTGCATGCCATGTCGTCCGGCAGCATGAGGATGATTTGTGAATCCGGGATGCCCAGGCGTTTTACTGTACGGTACAGGGAGAGGGTGTTGGCAAGGTGTCGGTAGTTGAACCAGAAGCGTGAGGTGGAGACTAGAACGGCCCAGTTCGAGGTGTGTTCTGCTGAAGCGGGTGCGGAGCGGGTCGAGATGAGGAGGAGGGTGGTTGGAAGAGTCAGGATGTTGGTGAGCTTCATGATGGCGGTCGAGGTGAGCTGGAAAGATGAGGGTTGGATTGAAGCTTCACCAGACCTCGAAAGAGGTTGGAGTTGATGATTGAATGCAATATCAGTTGAATCCGAGTAAGGTGTGCAGGTTGAGATATGAGGTCAGATCACTCTAGGGTGGAGTTTGCGAAAGTGCCTGGGTAGGTAGGAAGTTATTGATATTAAGTTGAGATGCGATGGGATGGGGATGGATAAGCACGATAGGGAGCTGGGATGAGGACGATTGATGCCTTGCGAATACGGCATGAATGCGTAAGCACACTCGGCTCCATTCACGTGACTCTAAGTGTGGACAGCTCGACTCCTGGAGGAGTTATGTCGAGTGTTTGAACATCAATAGATATGATATTGATATTGATATTGATTGTGAATCTGAACCCGAATTTGAATTTGAAATAAATTTATGGATTGAGCTTTAAGTGTAGGTGAAAGGTTAGATCTAAATCTTTACAAGTGAAAGCGCCTTTCTGCCTGGGTAAGAATATATAGTATTATACCATAGCCATGTTATATTTCACAGTGTTATAATCAAATATAGACAGATAAATAGACAAACAAATGAATAGATGAATGAATAAATCAACAGACAAAACAGATAAATGCCCATACACCTATATATATAGACCCTCTCTGAATTTCCCCTTACTTCACTTGCATTTGTCTCTTCTGCTCTCCTCTCTTGATCATGTCCCTTTGGGTGCACCGGGTATTTATCCGGTTGCTACCCTACCCTACTTGCCGAAGTACATCAAATAAGAACCCCTTGTAGGTAGAGGTACGGTAGCTTCTCTTGTTCTTCTACCCCGCTTGATGTCTCTCTATGCCAATGTCCTATTATTATTATTATTATTATTATTATTATTATATATCAAATATCAGATCTCATATATCAAATATCAAACAGCTAAGCCAAAAAGCACTGCCCTTGCACGCACAACAGCTCCCATACAGCCTCGGTGTGGGCCATTTGCACCTATCTACGCCTCTGTACGCCTCTGTACGCTCCACAAACAAAGCCTTCGTCACCAGCCAAACACCTCCATCCACCAACACCAACACCAACACCATCGAATCTCATCGCCGTCACCATCACAATTCACTGGCATTGACATCAACAACTCCAATCTCCACCTCTTCCGTCCTCCTCTCTTATATGCCATATTGATCCTCCCATTCCCCTACTCTTGTGTGATGGGCTCGCCACCAGCTGTTGTCATCGTGGTAAGGTACGTGCAGACGTCTTCTCCCCCCCCCCCCCCCACCTCAACTTCAACGCGCGAAATGCTTTCAAATTCAATCTTCTACTCATTCTAAAACGCCCTTTGCCCTATGACGATGCGGCAAAATCCCCTCCCTCGGAAGAACAAATCTTCACAACTCGATTGCCTGCACTAAATTCAGAAGAAGATACTGACATTCTCAAAACAAAAAAAGACATGGCGCGCGACTGGACGCTGCAGATAAGCAATGGCATCTCACCTCGCCCGCTCCCTACGATCCTCCCTTGACCTACGGAGGTTGGAGACAATCCAAGGCCCTCGGTGCCAGGATCGCCGCAATCCTGCGAAGTCGAGAGACCGACGACGACATTCCTGCGGTACAAGGCGAGAAGGGCACTCACGTCGGAGGCGATAAACGTCGACGAAGACACAAGGTGGTGGTTCACAGCTCGCCGTTCCTACGGTGCGTGCAGACATCCATAGGCATCAGCGCTGGGCTGGCTGCAAACCCAGGACATACGGCTTCTGCAACACCGACACCAAGAAAAAACACGCCCCTGCATTCTTCCCCGCGGATGAGGCCCACTCTGATCACCGATTCCCCGAAACTAGAAGCTATTCCGGAACCGAAATCGTTGGCAAACAACAGGGGCCATGATGATGGCATTCGCAAATCCAAAGTGCGTGTCGATGCCTTCCTTGGTGAATGGCTCTCCCCGGATTATTTCGATCTCATCACGCCGCCACCTAGCTCTACGTTGATGGTTGCCGGTGCGAAGGCCGATCTGTTGAGAAGAGAGGACACCAGTAATCTCATCAATGCCAGGGACATTTCGAACCCTGCTCCTCCACAACCATTCCCGGGAGGATGGGGCAGCCCCATCCTCCCATCTGACCCAGATAGTCCACTGATGACTGGAATGTCGGCCATGGCACAAGCCTTACCAAGACGTGACCGGACTGGAAGTCTGAGTAGCATTGGAAGTGTGAGAAGTCTCAAGCGTGAAGCTGTTGTTCCGGAACATGGGGTTTACGCCCCACCAAGCCCAAGCTATGCTATTTCTTCTTCCGATCCAATTCCACCGGGGTACGTGGCTCATGCTCGCGATGCGTGCGTGGACGTGGATTATCAATGGGACAGCATGAGAGAGCCACAAAATTGGCCGAACGGAGGCGAATACGGTGAAGAATGGAGCTCCATGCACAAGCGCTTCCGAAAAGGTTTGCAGCAGCTGGTGCACTGGTACGAAGGCAAAGACGGTCCTGGCGAACCTTCCCTCTTCCTTGACGCAAAAGGCCAGCCCAAAGCTAATCCCTCAGAGGAAGAGGAGGATGCCGAGACCGATCTGGTTGTGATTCTCGTGACCCACGGTGCAGGCTGCAACGCGCTCATTGGCGCCCTAACTAATCAGCCCGCCCTCCTCTCGGTGGGAATGGCCTCGTTAACCATGGCTGTGCGGAAGCCATGCGTCTCAACGCCCTCCTTATCCCCAGCCAACACTCCAAAACAACATTCCCGTGCTTCCTCGAGGGTCCTTGGTGTAAGTGATGAGTACGAACTCAAGCTCGTCGCAAACACGGACCATTTGCGTCCCTCGGCGCCCACGACACCTACTATTTCCCGCCACACTTCCGTCTCAGGCACGTCTACCTATCGTCACCGCTATGGCGCCTCAGCCGAGAAGATTGATGGCGTAGCCACAAGCCCAGCAGGTGAAACCCCGGCGCGCTCAGTTGTCTCATCGGGTCTTGGTTCTATCCGTCGCACAGCGTCCACTGCACCTGGTAGCGGGACTGGAACAGGGCTCGCTAATAGCATCAGTAGACCATACGTCGCTACGCGCCAGGGCAGCATGGGCCTGTGGAACCCGAATCGTACGCCGAGTCCGCCTGGTACTTCGGATGCGGGCAGCGATGACATGATGCTCAACTTCTCAAACAGTCCCTTTGCGACGCCGCCGCTTGTAGGGACAGACAAGGAGAGGGAGCGAAGGTTGGATGTTGAGGGTGTAGGGCATGTGAGGAGAGTAAATGATCTTGTCCAGGGCGAAATCAGGGCCAATGCCAGTGGAGCCAGCAAGGATGCTGACATTACTAGAGATGTGAACACGAATGGGGAGGAGGATGGGGAATGTGGAAACAAAGACGCTGAAGGTGATGTCCTTCCACCGCTCGGTCTATGGGGTCCGAGTCGGCCACCAGGTGAGGCGGAGCATCGCATTTCTGGGGCGAAGAGGAGGTGGACTGTTACCGAGACGCGGCCTTAAGTGAGTGCTATGTGCCTGTGTACCTGTGCTTGAAAGTGTCGATGGTAGACCGATAGCGAGGGCGGTATTGTGAATGCTAGAGGGGATTCTGCGGTTAGCGTCATAGCGCAGGTGTTTGGCTGCCGTTTGTTTTAGCCTGGGGGTCGACTGATATGTTTTGATCTGGGATGGAACAGAGGGATAGGTTGCTTTACGATTTGTATGGGCGTGGCTGGTATTTCTTGGGAGCTATAGGTAGGGAATTTGGTTGATGCTAGGGGGTCTTAGGTTAGATAGTGAATACATAATGGACTCCGCTCTTAGTTGGGGATCTGCATATATGAGCGCGTCGATCTATGTGCTAAATGGACTATGGTATACGATATCGGATCATAACTTATTTGTAGAAGCTCGATGTGTTGCTTGGATAGTTGTAGGGCTATCGATAGAGGGCTGATGTGATTTAAATTTTGATGTTTATCATAGGAAGGAGCCACACTCGAAAGTAGCTATTGAGGATAGTGCCTAGGAAGTGAGATAACATATTGCAAACTTAACCCACTTTATTCTCGCAAGTCTAATCTTAAGTGTGTGCATCATATAAAATAGATATCCTGTGAACTAGATATTGTATTCTACAGCTAAATTAATTAATCTTGTATAAAATGTAGTTATTAGGTAGAGATTTGTGTATATTTACTAATATCTTAATATATACTCAAAATAATAGAAATAAGCACTACTCGTGTTTTTTGCTTTTATTATAGACAAGTATAAAGTTATGTAGAACTTTTACTCCTACAGCAGACTAGCAAAATGTCGTTGAGATAAGGTTGGGAACTAAAGTTTAAGTAGTGGATCGCTTGTGCACTATGGTGTTACAGTTAGTTTCGCAAGAAATTGTATAGGACTAGCTATAGCTATTGTGATTTGTGCTGCAGTTTGGGGGGAAGGCTAGAAGATTCAAGGTGTAGGAATTAGTGGAAGTCGAAGGTTCATAGCAAGTAGGCTTTTATAGCAATTCAATATACACTATGTAGGAGTTTCTATTTAAGAAGAGCCAAGGCAATAGACACTCCAATACAGATACGACTCGAAACTACATTGTAACAATGACAATCTGTATATACACTAGGAACTGCAACTGCAATAGAGAACTCACCGATGAGGTAGGAAGAGCCATTGTTTCTATTGCTCGATGTATATCTTAGCAACTTCAATTCAGCTAAGCAATAAAAACACCGTCTATGCATTGATATATAGTACAAGCTAGCCTCATGCCGCGCACCCTTGTTCTAACAGGCCCAGGTCTAGCTAAAACACCATCAAACCTTGGCATCGACCTCAGCAACAAGCCCCATATCCTCATCGACATCTACGGAATCGACAGGAACAACATTGATACCCTCATGACCCTCGCCCTTAATTGCCTTTCCATGCTCGTATGTAATGCGCTTCCAACCGCTCTCCTCTGTTGGGTCCTTGATCCAGTGGGTGGCAGGAAAGTAGTGGTCATTCTTCTTCATGGTAACGACCCACGGCACGTTATCGAAGGTCATCGCCTTTAGGCGGAAGTCTGTTGCAACGTATTAGTACAGGACTTGATTAGAAAGGAGTGATACTCACAAGTATTGTCGGAGATCTTGACAGTCTCGCGAATGAAAGTATCGAGATCAGGCGTTGGCACACCGTTAACAGCTGTGATGAAGTTGGTAGGCGCAAGGCCATATTGCGAAGCTGGACTTCCACGGGCTCGCGATGAAACATAGACCTCACTGTGCAATTTGCTGATCTGCTGGCGGACAGCGTGGTGGGGTCTGTGGAGGACAGCACCGCAAAAGGACAAGGCAGAATCCGTCTCAAGGTCATTAGCGTCGACAGTTGAGACCTTGATGCTGAGCTCCTGGCTATCACGGACGACTACGGCGTCGAGAACATCGTGATCGTACATGATATCGAGCTCTGAAACCCGTGTGATGATCTTGCCGTTCAGGGAAAGAAGGACGTCTCCTTCCATCAAAGTCCCGGATTGGCCGCCGCGCTCAAAGGTGCGTTTTCGGACCATGAAGAGCTGGTGTCGAGAGGAGTTGTCGAGAGCGACCTTGGCGATCCACTCTTCGGATACACCCATGATGCGAGCTTGACTCATCTGAATAGCATTAAACTCGACAGACAACATGCGAAGCTTTGGCGCATTGCCTTGTTGGATCTGAGAGATGACCGGTAGGAGCGTCGGGGTGGCGAGACCGAGGTGGTAATCGGTATCCTTTTGAGTGTGAGGGTTGCGTTCACCGAGGTAGGTGAGCCACAAAGCCTGGATGGTACCATCTTCGCTGACAAGTACACCACTTCCACATTGACCGCTGAGCGCAGTGTCGACAGTGATAGCATCGACGTTAAGGGCACGGTACCGTGGAGCAGAGGCGTTGGCGGGAATTGCGACAGCAGTGATATCTGTAATGGTAGTTTTCGCAATCACAATGCGCATATTTTGATTGAAGCCAAGGAAATAAGTTGAAGCACCTTGCTTGACAGCCTCAGTAGCAAGCTTGGCGCTTTGTACAGGAGCGTCGACCAACGCTGGATCATATTTGATGATGGCATAGTTTTGCAATGGGTGCAAGAAGACGACCTTGCCGTCTACCATAATGGAATCGGCAATGGTGACACTGATGTCGCACAAGTCGTAGGGGACGATTGCTCGAGACACCACCACGAAACCTTGTGCGGCGTCAATGACCACACCCACGCCCCACTTACGGTTTCGGGGAAACCCGTCAAGCTTCACGGGCATGTTGCATGTGATACGAACAAAGCTGCGGACAACATCAGCCGCAGCTGGGTGCTGAGTATTGTCCAGCTGAATGAAAGTAGCGGATCGCGGAACCAGTGGCTTGGCAGGGACAGCATCGGCAATATCCTTGAAGTCCCAAAGTCCAGTCGAGTCGTTTCTGGTAGCCATTCTCATGGTCTTGGACCAGTGACGGTCGACGTAAATGATTCCCGTTCCTAGGGTGTGAAGGTCTCTGAGATGTTTGTATGTTACTACAACTCGGCTTCTATCCGGAATATCCTTGAAAACTTCAATGAATGTATCAAGATTTGGAGTTGCCTTTCCATCGACTGTTTGAATCATCCATCCCGCATCGGTGCTCTCGAAACGGAACGAACCAGTCGCCTCACAGACGAAGACACCCCTGCAAGCCACAGCGTAAAGACGAGCTTGTTGGTATGAAAGATCGTGGAAACTAGAACCCGACACGGTGACAAATCGATCTGGTGTAATCTTATGGAGATCACCAACCTCAACTTCGACTTCGAGATCCTCGCCACCGCGTTGAAGAAGAAGCTTGACCTTGTTTCCAACGTTTGTGTCGAGGATATCATCCAATAGAACAAATTGTGTCAGAAGCTGGCCATTCACCTTGATCAGGACGTCACCTTCCTCAATCTTGTTGTCCGAGGGACCTTCTGGAAGAACAATCTCCGCCACAAGGGCGCCTGTCTCCTTGGGAAAAGTCTTGCGGATAGCACTCTCCCACTCCGGGGTAAGACCGAGTCGTCGACACTCATCGAATGGCTTGATTAACCATTGGCACTGAATAGTACCGCGGGTGATTGGCACTTCGTCTTGAATGCACTTCAAAGCCCGTAAGGGACGGTCCAGGGGAAGGAAATAATCTGTTGCAGCACCATCTGCTCTACCACCAGCCTGTAACGCAATTGCATGACCAGCCAAGTTCACAACTGGGGAGCCGGAGCTTCCTCCACTGGCAGCAGCGGCAGCTTGGATGTAGTTCGTGTTGAAATCGCTGTATCCATCGCCGTATTCTGGAGCATTTCTATCCAGACGACTGATGATTCCCGAAAGGATACTCAGTTTCTCTCCTGCATCGTTACCCACGACTCTGATTTCCGCACCAACCTTCGCTAAATCGGGTCGGAGGGTGAGGGCTGTGACGGGCATGTATTTGATGGCTTTTGGATCGAACCTTAGGATACCGAAGTCATGAACAGGATCGCGATACACTGGGAAGGCGTCGACCTCTGTAATGTAGTCAGCATCCTGTAAAGCAGAAAGGCGATGAAGATATGGTGGAGGAAATATTTGACATACCCTCATGGTTGTCAAAAACCACATATCCAGTGAAGGGGCCCGAACCAACGACATGACGATTCGTCAGGATCAAACCCCTCTCAGCATCCACCACGAAGCCCGTCGCCTCACTCGTAAGCGCAGGGTCCGTATCGAAGGCGCAGGGCTGACAGAAGCGGATGGAGACGACGTTCCTCACGACCTTCTCCAACGTGGCTTGCCACTCCGCCGAGTCGGCAGACGTCCCGACGAGGGTGGGTAATCTATTTGATGGGTCGTCCTCCTCCTCGACCATGTACTCGTCGCAAACATCGGGAGTATTCTCGCCGGCGGATTCCTTGCCGTTCACAGCCTTGTGCTGCTTCTGCGGGCGCTCATCGACAGGCGCAGGATGCTGTTTCCTCTTGCTGCTCCGCGTGCCATTTGCTCCAGCCATTTTTCGGGCGGGGTGTGTGGGTGTGTAGTGCCGAGCGACCTGCGTTGCTTGCGATCGAAGGAGTGTGGGGATGGTGGGCGTAGTGGGACGTGGTGATGAGACTTGTGCAAGCTTTGCAAGGCTGACAATCGAGGATATCTGAGTGCGGGTGTAGAGAGATCGCGCGGCGAATGAGTGAGTGAAGCACGTTGGTGAGTTCTTGCTCAGTCGCGCATAGAGAACTCTAGTCATCCAGCGATTGAGATGGATACATATAAGGAATGCCGTGAAGAGGGCGAAAGGATGCAATTGGTGAGGCCGGGGATATTCGAAGCAGTGGCTGGTGGGTTTCCGAAGGAGTCCAGCTGATGAATGTCTCGAAGTTCAGATGCTCACGCTCACACGCACAAAATTTAAGGTAGGTGGTATGCATATGCGCGGAGTTATGTATGGCTGCCTGTGTTCCGAGGTGCCAATTAAGGCAACATACATAGATTGGAATAGTTAACACAAAACAAAAAAATCATCAATCTCCTCAAGTGATCAGCAATATCTTCTTCCAAGCCGTATAGTATCTTTCAACTTTGCCAGGTGCAGTAGCATTTCTTGCATCGGCCGTTACATTCATGATATTTTACAAGTTTAAGTTTATTTCTTCATGTTTTCAGCCATCTCAACCAACTCCATATCCTCCTATTCTAGCCGATCAGACACCCTCCACAGAGTCGAAATCTATCTAAAGCTTCACTGTTACATGCGTCGACGACCATGGAGCAAGAATAGCTTGCAGAGAGAACACGTCTAAAAACCACACAGCCCAACCCCTATCAATCCCTCGAGACTCTATGCACGCCTATCGTGCCCAGTCTCGCACTCATGCAGTCACCTCATCAAGCCCGCTCATCATCGTCATCAGCACCCCTCAACCAAAAGTCTTATTCATAAACTGATGCGCCAACTCAACACCCAAGAAAGTCGCCGCATTGGCTGGCACTGCTCTCGCCAGTGCCGGTCCAAAACCGGGAAAGAAAGCCTTGACGCCTCCCTTGCTGTACAGCCCAGAGATAACACCGCCAACAGTCGGTTTCCCCTCCATAGTCTGCAGCCTACTCTTGACAGTGTCAACCGGGAAGACAGGAATCCACATGGCGACACCGGCCGCAGCGCCGGCACATGTGATAGCCATCAAGCTCAAGTCGCCACTCGCCTTGCCAGTGACCGGGTCCACGGGCGTAAGTCGGCGCTTGATATACTCATAGGTAGCAAAGTATGCAGCGCTACCTGGGCCATCGCGCGCGAGCGTAGCGGCCGAGCCACGGAAGACGGATCGGATGCCGCCCTCTTTGTAAAGCTGGCGCACGACATCGACACCGCCTGCGTACTTCGGCTTCTCGCCTGGCGCGAGAGTTTTCTGGCCCTGGATCTGCAGCAGCACTTTCACGCGCTCGAAGGGCGCTGTGATGAGCGTCATGGGGATGGCGGAGAAGAAGCCAGCCGCTGAGACCTGGGCTACGCTGAGTGTGTCGTTTTCGACGGTCGCGAAACGACGCACGAGGTTCTTGCCTACGTCGTAGCCCCAGAAGGACACGGCGACTGGACTTCGTTAGCTACAGTAACGAAATAGAAGATTCGTGTATGTTGGGGGGAATGGGAGACGAACACATAGGCGTTACGCCCACCAATGGCGCACTAACACCCGCATACAATCCGCGCCCCAACCCATCCTTTGCTACGCTCTTGCGCACAACATCAATGGCACTCTTATAGACGCCCTGTTCGGCAGTCTGCAGCCGCACCTTGACAAGATCAAACGGATGGCCAACAATGACAGCACATACGCCTCCGAAACCGCCAGCAGCCAGACTGCGCAGACCAGACAGCGAGCTCTTAGCCGCTTCAGCAGCCTCCTCTTTCAGCTCGGCCTGTGATTCCGGCAGCGTGGGGATATGGCCTGCCACTGGAGCAGGGAGATGTGCTTTCGCGGCGTCGAGGGAGGAGTTGAGCTTTTGGGCGGAGGAGGATTTGTCGGTGGACATTTTGAGGGAAGAGAACAGTTATAAACAATGAGGGAGGTAGATGATAGACAATAAACAACACCAGCTGACCCTCGGACAATGGAGTTGCAATTCAACCGATTCAAACAATATAAATAAAGGCAAGAAATGTATGCAAGGAAGCACGATGACTCGATTCAAGAAAATAAGAGAGTGGTCGACGAGAGCGCATGAGGTGGAAGCGCTCTGTTCCGTTTCCTGACCTTACCACATTCCACGGCTAGGTGCACATGCATGTTCATGCCGAGGTCTACGCGGCCGCTCCGGGGTACTGGAGAAGGTGGCTACCTGAGCCGCTGGTTAGCAAGGGGCTATTGGGTATTTTTTGCCTGAGGTAGCAAGCTATATATAAGGCCTATAATAAGCTTACCTATAAGGTTTAATAATATAAAATTATCTCTATATAGGTTACCAATGTAAAGGGGAGTTCTAGTATATATAACCTATAGTTATACTAGCTAAGGGAACAATTATCTATATAATTGAAATATAAACTAGTATAGATAGATTCTATATAGTTAAGATCTAAGTACTAAAATATATATAAAGCTAGTACTTAATTTCTATATAAACTACTCTTTAACTATCTATATATTAAGTAATAGACTATACTTAAATACTAGAATAATATTTGCCTAGTTATAGATAAAAGTCTAGCTAGTGCTAAAAGTATATAACTATACTCTCTAGTTAGATCTCTTATACTAGCTAATCCTAAAGTTCTCTACTATTAAGAAGGGGTTGTAGTTAACATAGAAGAAAATATTAACTCTTATTATTAGTAAGCTAAAGGCACTTAAATTAGAACTACTTTAATCCTATCTATTAAACTAATAAACTACTATTGTATTTAGTTTTAGTAAGTATAGAACTATTTAGCTAGAAGTAGCACTACTATAAGAGATCTATACTATCCCTTATACTATATAGTAGGCTACTAGATTCCTAGTACCCTATATATTATATAGCACTATTATTGAAATATTATATAAATATAAGGCCTACAAGTACTAACTCTTCCTCCCAAGTAAGATCGGTCTTATTAGAGAACTTGAGACTATCCTATGCAAGGAACAGTCCAAATAGCTTGAGCTATACATCACCGTCTAGTGAATTCATCCATTGGATCTTCTTCGACTTGGTCGTTGTGGGTCCGCCAAACCTAACTGCTAATGGTTTTTCTGAACCACCTCTAGCTCTGTCCCGTCCCACGTCTGCTTGGAAGCTCGGCTTTACTCTCCTCTCCTCCCCCTCGCCATTTTCATCCGCAGAGCATTTTATAGGTCGTTTCATCGAACCCATCTCCAGAGACTAAATTTTGTGCATATGCTTCGCAGTTGGAGTTCTTGTTCAGTTCTTCAATAAGTTTATGTTTTATACGGGATTGTTGTTGTATTGGATAGGATGCTAAGGATGGAGCAAAGACAGCTGCACGGCTAAAACCTCGAACCAACCGGGCTCCTCGCCGCATCACCTAGACACCAACACTTGCCTGTGCCCTCCCGATCAACCTGCACCACAACGTCCATCCCATTCCCTGTTAAGAAATCCCTTGTACGTTCTCTTACATCCTCAAGATCTGCCTGCTTCGTTGCAATAACATGAATAACACCCAGCACGACCTGTCCTTTGTCCTCGTTCTCGCCCATCCAGAACTTTGGGACGGAGTATGATGCCACACTGCGTAGGCCGGAGACACCAGCAAGCGTGTTGCGCAATTGGTATTCTATGTCGCCGGGCACAGTGAGAAGGAGCTTACGCGCCGAGGAGATAACAAGGGGGACAGAAGAGGCAAAGATGAGGATTGCAATTACGCAGGATGCAAGCGGGTCCCAGCCTGGCCAGTCGAGGAAGTAAATGAGAATAGTGGAGACAATCACTGCCGCTGATCCCATCGTATCGGCGAGGACGTGCAAGAAGAGACCTCGCATGTTCTCATTATTGTGGTCGTGATCGTGATGAGAGTGGGATGGAGGGGAAGATACTGTCAAAGGCGTCGCTGGTGAGGGGGCGTGAGAGTGATCATGAGAGTGCTTCTCATCATGCGAGTGGTGGTGATCGTGGTCGTGGTCGTGATGGGCGTGATCATGACCATGGCCATGGCCTCCGTGAGAGTGATCGTGTCCATGGTGGTGGTGACCAAAGCAAGCCATACCAACCAGATTGACCGTCAAACCCAAGGAGCTCACAATGAAAAGCTCCAACAGTCGCTTGGTTTCGCGTCCTTCCGCGAGTCTATCGACTGCCTCGATAACAATCTCGATGCTGATTAGCCTGAAAGTTCTCATGTCAGTTAAGGGAACTCCGATCTCTTTTCCTGTGTACCCACATGAGAAACACGCCATTTCCAAAGCCGGAAAGGCTCTCGATTTTACTGAATCCATATGGGAACCGCTCGCTGGCAGGCCATTTACTAGACACAGCAGCAAATAGACCCATCGCAAGGGCCAAACAATCAAAAAACATATGTATACTATCGCTAAGGAGCCCGAGAGAGTCGGTAACAAAACCATAGAAAGCCTGGACGAGCATGAATGAAAGATTCAACCTTATAGACATCAGTAAGTATATCGCCCCAAAGACAAATTCGGCCGGAAATCATACATACCCCATGAAATATAGAATACGCCTAGAATCCTTCTCAATCAGAATGGTATGCAACAATGGTGTTCCTTCACAATATGGCAGTAAAAATGTTGTAAATCGAGACTTCTCCTTCACAGCCGCACTGACGGTCCCCTCCGCAGTGACAACCCCGCCAATTGGCTCATAACTACTGAAATCCGAGAGAGTCGGAGAGAAAATATTGCCGCTCTGCTTTTCCTCATGGCCATTGCAAGAAGAAGTATGTGTGTGAGCGCCGTTCATGTTGTGATGATGATGATCGTGGTGATGATCGTGAGAATGGCCGTTGGAATGAACGTGGGAGTGATCGAGACCGGGGGAAAGAGGTTCAGAATGGGTATGCGCATGGCCATTCTGTTCCCTCCGTGGACTCGAGGCATATTGTGTATGTAACTTTTCCTGGGTACCTGCCGGATTTGGAGAGTGAGAGTGAGAATGCGAATGGATATGGCTGTGAGCATGGTGACTGTGTGTCATTGCCGATGCTGGAAGAGCGTAAGTCGACGCCATGATGAGTGCTTGAGAGTTTGAGAATTTGGTAAGAGGTAGTGAGAGTTGATGGAGCTTCGAGGCTCGAGGATTTCAGTTGTCGGCGCGCATCAGCTGTGGTGTTGTTGCGCAGTCGGTCGGACGCGAACGGCGATACGCAGTCCAGGCGATGGAGCCGGGGTTGTGCTGTGGTGGTCAGTACCTATCTCAGGTAGTTAATAGGCTTTTGCTATCGGAACACGAGCAATTGCAGTTCCTTTCAACACAGAGCAATGGGAGATGAAGAGAAGGTCTAGATCGTAGTTTGTGATGATGATGATGATGATGATGATGATGATGATGATGATGAATTCAAGTGGCCGCCTGTATAAGTTGACGGAGTGGATGAGTAGATGAGTGGATGAGTGATTAGATGTGATTGTGATTGTGATTGTGGGGATGAAGTGGAAGTGGAGGTATGTCATAATAACTGGCCTTCCTCGATGGGGATGCTCTTCTTCCTCTTTTCCCCTTCCCAGCTAGACCAGCTTCGAAAAGGGGGAGGACAGAGCTTTATGGCGTTATAAGTGTGTAATTGTAATTACTAGGTACGTACAGAAACGGGAATGTGTATTACAGGAATGGCGGTTCAGGTAATGTATGTATGCGTGTATGCGAGTATATATGCGCGCGTCTCTTTTGTCGTCATTTTGGCCGCAGGAAGAAGGATGTGGAGTATAATATTATAATACTACTATTATTATTATTAATATTTATATTTCCTTGTTCGTTAAGAACAGTGCGGGAAAGCTATCGATTAGCAACACAACTTTGTTCTTTGTGCCTGAGTGACCACTTAAGTGCATATGTGGCGGTTGAGTCTCCATCCAAATCAATAGCTTCATCATGGCATTCCTGTGAGGAAATCAAAAGGCGCGTAAGCAATTGCATCCTCACGAATCAACCTATACCTGACGTTGTTAACCTCCGTCGGCAGCCACACCATTCCTTCGGGAATATTGTTCTCAACCTTGTATCCATCATTCGAGAATTCCAGGGTCCCGCGCTCAAAGTATGATGCCACACCCATAGCATCAACAACTTCAAATATAAATTCTTCTCATCTCATCTCATCTCTTCTCAGCCTCAACCCCCATCCAGTCATGCTAGAGCTCCTCCTCAGTCTCGTCCTACTAGCATCCACAACTCTCACCATTATCCTACTCTCACTGCCCACTCGATATATACGACACTCCCCACCCCGCGCAACCAAGAATGCAGCATCGTTGAAAGATGAGCCCAAGATCTCCGTCCAAGTGCTGGTCCTCGGGGATATTGGTCGCAGTCCACGAATGCAATATCATGCTATGAGCATCGCGAAGCACGGCGGACGGGTCGATATAATAGGTTACAATGGTATGCAGTCCCAATCCCCCAGCACGAAGCACAGCTAACAATCTGCAGAGTCGCCATTGCACCCCTCGATTGTGAACAACCCATTGATCACTATCGTCCCCCTCGAAGCCCCATTCCAGTTTCTCCGCACCAGATCCCTCCCCTTCCTCATCACCGGACCCCTCAAGGTTCTCTGGCAAATTCACACTCTTGTCCGCGCTTTGGCCTATACCACCACCCCAGCACGCTGGCTCCTCGTCCAAAACCCACCCTCAATACCAACTCTTTTCCTCGCCTACATCATCTGCTTCCTTCGCAATACTCACCTCTTGATTGACTGGCATAACTACGGTTGGACCATTCTCTCGGGCACACGCGGGCCCTCGCACCCCTTCGTCTCAATATCCAAATACTATGAAGCCTTCTTAGGCCGCTGGGCACCAACAGCCTCCTTCACAGTAACGCACGCCATGGCACGCCAACTCCAACAACCACCCTATAACATCCGCAGCCCAATCTTCACACTCCATGATCGACCGGCCGCCATCTTCCAGACCATTGACGCTGCCGCACGCTCGAACTTCCTGCACCGCCTACCGACCACGCAGCCTTACGCGGAGTCTATCCTTCGCGGCGACACGCGTCTGATCGTCAGCTCGACATCCTGGACGCCCGATGAGGATTTCGGCATTCTGCTCGACGCGTTGGTGACTTACTCCGCTCTCACGCACTCTCCCGCATCCCCCTTGCCGCCTCTCCTCGCTATCATCACGGGCAAAGGCCCCGACAAGGAGAAATATCTCGCGCGCATCAAGGACCTCACGGGGAAGGGAGAGTTGGCGAGTGTCACTATCCTTACCGCGTGGCTCAGTCATATGGACTACGCTACGATGCTGGCTGCTGCGGATCTGGGGATTTGTTTACATATGAGCTCGTCAGGTGTCGATTTGCCGATGAAGGTCGTGGATATGTTTGGGGCGGGATTGCCTGTTGCCGGGTTTGCGGAATATGAGAGTTGGGGGGAATTGGTCAGAGAAGGGGAGAATGGGATGGGATTTGCGGATGCTGAGGGGTTGGTGGGTGTGCTTGAAAGATTGTTTGGGAGTGAAGCTGGAGTGAGCCAATTAAGGGTTCTGAGAGAGGGCGCGAAGAAAGAGGGGGGGATGAGATGGGATGAGGAGTGGGATGGGATTGCAGGGAGGGTCCTGGGGCTGACTGAGTAGGAAACATCGAAGATTGAAATTATAAAAGTTCAGCGGGATCTTAAGATATAAACTATACTATATAAGTGCCATCTCTCATCAAAGACCGAACCGCCACCTTACGAATAGGGATACCGGTGGATGTGTGTCTCATATAAAACGTATTATGGAAGTTCACAAGATGATAAAACTAAAGCAGATCACGTTACTCAGGAATACCTCCTGACAATGCAATGATTTTCTCCGCGTTTCCTGTAATTGGTATCGTGCGTGAGAAGGAATTCCTTTGTTTTGTTTGTTTCAACGGTGAACGGAGCAGTTCAATATTCTATTGATCAAAATGTTATTCTCCTGTTGTGGACAAAATTAGGTACAAAATCCTGTTAAGTATTAATACCTACCTAGGTAATTAGTAGTGCACTTGCGAAGCCGGCGAGCGAGGTCGAGCGGCCGCATTTCATGCGATGATGCCTCTACGATCAGGCGCCAATATATATATTTCGGTGACTCAATATCTAACGCATCAATCAATCTCTTGAACGATTACAACAATTCTACGCACAACACACTTAAAATGGCTTCAAATCCATATCGATTCAACCTAGAGACATGCGCCCGACCAAACATTCTTGCATTGGAGCCATATCGCTGTGCGCGCGAGTAGGAAGCCCCGCAGCAGCATCCACGTTAAGACTGAACTAACAGTTCAGTGACTACAAAGATGATGGCACGAATGTTCTCCTCGACGCAAATGAGAACGCTTATGGTCCCTCGATAGCACTCCCCAAGACTACGAATGGCTCTCCAGAAACCAACGTTGCCTCTATAGATTTTTTGGGTCTCCACCGTTACCCAGATCCTCACCAACACGATCTCAAACAACTTCTCTGCGACTTGCGCAACACAAAGACTCACACACAAAAGACCATTACTCCTGACAACCTCTTCGTTGGAGTCGGAAGTGATGAAGCAATCGATGCTCTCCTCCGTTGTTTCTGTACGCCAGGCAAGGATAAGATCCTTGTGTGTCCGCCTACCTATGGAATGTACTCCGTCTCGGCGCAAGTCAACGACGTTGGACTAGTCAAGGTTCCTCTCCTCCCAGCACCCGGATTCGGTCTCGATATTCCAGCTATCATCCAGGCTCTCTCCAACGATCCAACCATCAAAATCATCTACGTTTGTTCCCCGGGAAACCCAACCGGTAGCTTGATTGCAAAGGGGCAATTAAAGCAGGTGCTAGAACATCCAATATGGAATGGAGTTGTGGTATTGGATGAGGCATACATCGATTTGGCACCTGACAATGCTAGTATGGCAGAATATGTTGCTGAGTGGCCAAATCTTGTCGTCATGCAGACCCTTTCAAAGGCTTTCGGTCTTGCTGGTATCAGACTTGGGGCTGCTTTCACGTCGCCTCCAATCGCAAGGTTACTCAACAGTTTGAAGGCCCCTTACAACATTTCTTCCCCCACCAGTGCACTTGGTATTCAAGCTCTTTCAAAAACCGGTTTGGCCATCATGCGCTCCAATAGGGTGAAGATTGTTGAGCAGAGAGAGCGTCTGTTGAAGGAGTTGCCAAAAGTGAAGGGCGTTGGAAGATTTAGAGGTGGAGAAGATAGCAATTTTCTGTTGGTGGAGATGCTCAACACTGCTGGGGAGCCAGATAATAAGACTGCCTTGGCTGTATATGAGGAGTTAGCTTCTAACAAGGGAGTTGTTGTACGATTTAGAGGAAAGGAGCATGGGTGCTTGGGATGTTTGAGAATCACCGTTGGAACTGGACCGGAAGTCGATAGATTCCTCGTGGAGATTACTAAGGTCTTGGAGCAAGTTAGAGATGATGGATCAAATCTCGATAAGAAGACCGAAGAGCAGAAAGAGATCAAGGCAAACGATGTTGTATCATAAAACGTAAAACATAACAGATTTGTAAGATTTGAAACACAACCCATCTCATATCCGTTGCTCCATCATCTGTGCGTGAGTTCCTACATCTGTAATCCTATCCTAATAGCTGCGTGGGAGTCCCAGAACTTTCTCCCCAACATAGTTCATTATCATTTCTCTGCTGACAGGCGCGATTCTAGGCACAAAGCACTCTCTCAAGTACCTCTCAACATGATATTCCGCAGCATATCCCATGCCTCCCAAAGTCAATACACTCCTCTCACAAGACTTGAAGGCAGCTTCGGCAGCCAGAAACTTCGCACTATTACAAGCTATCCCAATAGTAGTCTGTGTGATACTGCTATCAGTCACAGACCTATCATAAAGGCGCGCAGCGTGGTAGGTTGCCAACTTCGCAGCTTCAAGGTGCATATATGCCTCAGCAAGAGGATGTTGGATTCCCTGGTTCATGCCAATGGGGCGGTTAAAGACTACCCGTTCTTTCGCATAGTTAGATGCGCGATACAACGCAGCGTATCCCAGGCCCAGCGCTTCGCCGGCTAGTAAGCATCGCTCAGCGTTCATGCCATGCAGAACGATTTTGAATCCCTGACCTTCGTGGCCGATGAGAGATGATGCAGGGATCTTGTAGTTGTCGAAGAACACTTCGTTCGCATCGATCGCTCGGCCTCCCATCTTCTTGATCTTCGATAATGAAAGCCCTGGCTTGGTTGCATCGAAGTCTATGAAGAAAAGTGAGAGGCCCTCCGATGGCTTCTTAATTTCCTCCAAGGGTGTTGTACGTGCCAACAAAACCATCTTAGAAGCTACTTGAGCCGATGAAATCCAGATCTTTTGCCCAGACACTAAATAGTACTCGCCATCACGTACGGCTTGGGTCTTTAGTTTGAGAGTCTCGAGGCCTGTGTTGGGCTCTGTTACGCCGAAGCAGGCACGCATCTTGCCGGATATCAGCTCAGGTAGCATTTGTTTTCGTTGATCTGAAGTAGCAAATTTTGCAACGGGTTGGGTAGCATATACGTTTGCGTGGATGCATTGAGCTCCTGTCATGCCGGCTCCGCTTCTGGACTGTTGTTAGAATTGAATATACATATTTAAGTAGACCTCGGGATCTGAAACGGTTGGGTTCTAAGCAGTTAAAGGACTTGTGATATAAATAAACAAAAAAAACTACTTTATAGAGGAAACTGAACCTAGCAAGCATGAAGGGAAAATAAAATGAGGAGCGAGATAATATCGGGAATCAAGTTGGAGTAAAATCAAGAATGCAAAAACAAAAAGAAAAAGAAAAAGGGATTGGGTGATAATTACTTACTCGGAGATGGTGTGTAGCATCATCGTTGCCTCGGAAATACCTAAACCCGCACCACCCAAGTCCTCTGGCAGGGCAATTCCAATCCAGCCATCCTTAGCTAAATCTCGATGCAATCCATGCGGGTACTCTCCAGATTGGTCGTGTTCAGCCCAGTATTCCTGCGGATATATCAACATCTTGAGTCTTTGAACCTCAAGCTTTCTCACAATCTCACATCGGGATAATTCGCACAGATCTTTTGGACTGCCTCTCGAACATCTAACTGCGATTCCGTAAATGAACTGGTTTCCATCAGAGCATTTAGACATCGTGGGCTACTGGTAGAAAAGGGCCTCGGAGTCAATCTCAGACTGGTTTTACTCGCCGTGGAAGTGATAGGATAATGCTTCGGTTTGAGTGACCGGCATATCGATGTCATGTATCCAGAATGCATTGTGCTGAAGGAGGAGAAGCGAAAGATTCAACAGAACAGAAGCGTGCCCGGTAAAACGTTACGAGGAAAGGTACAATCACAATCGGCACGAATCAGAACTGAGGGACTACGCAAGTTCGAAGAAGATGCGGAGAAGCACTTTGTTTATATATAACTGCCTTACCCCGTATCATACAGCCGATATGCAACTTCGAAGGTCGTCTGGTGATCTGCTTGTTCAGATAAATATTTCTGGAAATCAGGCAGGCGGGGAGGTCGGTAGGAAGTAGTCACGTGCGCTCGCGAACCCCCAGTTGGCGCTAGTGTAATGACCTGGGAAATCCACTTCGATAAACAAAGCCGGAAGTGACAACCTCTACATCTCCACCGATCTCAACGCCCCGCGACAACAGCGACAACAGCGACAACAACATCAACCGCCCATCTCATCATCCTCGAAGCTCAGGAACGTGCCATAGATATGGTTCATTGATATTCGACAAGCTATCAAACTTCCTCCCGCGCTTATATCATCGCCCTTTCCATCCACGCGCATTGTTTTGATTACGAATTATGGCCGCATCAAGGGCAAAACTGCAAATGCAGGTTGGCTCTTCTTCATGGCTGGCCGAAGAACGCGCTGCAGCTCTACAGATTGCCGATGAAGAAGTTGAAGAGTTCACCTTCTCGGCGCGAAATGATATGGATTGGCTAAATGAGCATATGGCCGAGGTCTTCAGCAACAATCAATTGTAAGTAGGCCTGGGAACGTTTACGCCAAATATGCTAACTCTGGGCGTTTAGTAACGTTGCTGAGATGTTTAAGACTCCTGGCAAATTGCGTGCAAAGACACCCAGAACAGCTCAAAGGCGCAATCCCCTGGAAGAGCGTGTTGTACGTCGTCGACCTCTAATGGAGAATAATTGCCTTGTACTGATTTCTTCTTAGCCGTTAACGGACATTTTCTCCACGACACCGCAAGGAAATCCAACCCCGTTTCGACAGCAGCACTATGAACGACCAGTATCCACGTTCAAGGTTGCTGAAGACAAGCCCGAGCCCCCTTCCAAGTCGCCAATGCTTGAGCATGAGCGAGTTCAGCATACGAACTACATCGATTCTGGATATCATGGAAGCCAGTCAGACAATGCCACCGAGGTCAATGACATCGTAGACTATCAACATTCTAGGCCGCACAGTCCTGCAGCAGATATTGAGATATTAGAGGACAAGGAAAATGCAATGGAAGGGGTCATTGCGGACGAAAGCAATCATAGAATGACAGACTCATCATTCCAATCAGCAAAGGAGGATCAGTCTTTTATAGCGTCAACTCCGAGTCCGAAGAAACAGACAATCTCACGATTCGATTCTCCTGGTCAAAGTCGAATTGCACGACCAACCTCTCCATCGAAACCATCGGCCATGAAAGTGGGAGAAATACCTGTTCCTCAACCCTCGCCCTCACCACAAAAGCGTATTTCGGAAGTAAATATGGTGGATGTGGCAGACGAGGTCGCGGATGAGGTTTTTGGGGATGAACAGTCACAATCATCTGAAGGGTCTAGTCCAATACGGCCTATGGTGAGAAAGAGCAGTTTGAATTTCGCATCTTTGCCTGCTCGCGAACCTTTGACGACAAAGAAGAGCATTGGAACTCGTACGTCAAGAACCAGCCATTTGGACCATAACAGGACCAGTCATTACGGTAGACATACAGGTGGTAAGAGTCTTAGAAATAGCCAAGAAAGAACAGCTGAGGATGAAGAAAAAACCGATGATGAGGATGCACTTATACACATGGAGGTTGATAAGGAGGAGCAAATCACTAAGGGACCCGAAACAAAGCAAGTCGAAGAGTCTACTTTGCATAATACAACATCCACACAACGATTGCAGGCTCAGATCAATATGCTTGGGAGATCCCAATCAAATGCACATCGTCCATCGAAATCCATTCCTAGTATTTCGGGAAGCTCACAACAGCCATCGTATCCGGTCCTGCCGCCACAGAGCCCGGAAGCCGCCTCATCTGAGCGAATGGAAAGCCCAAGGACTGCCCCTGGAGCCTTCCCCGAGGATGAAGAAGATAGTTGGATTGGCCCACCAACACTCTCAGCTCCAGCTCCTACTATAGCCAGCCCACGCCTCACTTTTTCAAAGAGCTTTCCGACGGATGTTATGGAGAGACTGAGTGGTAACCAAACATTTGACGGATTAAAATTCCAGGAGATGCCAGTTCAAATAGGGACCGGGTCACCATTGCAAGAGGTTGAAATTCCAGATCGTGAACCGAACACTTTCATGCACTTTCAATCTGTCTCAATGGATGTGCCAAGGTCACCTGCCAAAGAAAATGATGTCTACCTAAGTGGTCATAAAAAAGGTATTTCTGTCTCAAACCCGAACCTTGCGATAGCTACGGCCCTGGGAGTTCAAAATGAAAACCATGTTCCACCTCCTTCGCCGACAAGGAGTTATAGGGAAAGCCCTTTGAAAGCTTCAAAAGAAAAACTTTCGTCCATCTTGAAATTCTCCAAGGGTCTATTCGCGATCAGCGCAGCAGTCAGTGCCGAAGCTAAGACATCTACCTTTTCTCCAGCTCCATCCAGATCTACCGTACAAGAGACCGGCCTTTCATTCGAGGACGCTCTTCGATCTCCAAGTCTGCCTTCCGTGCCGTTGTATCCCACTTTGAGCATGCAAGATACCAAAGAAGTGCAGCCTACTTCTGTATTGAATAGCCCATTCAAATCTGCTCCTTCAAAGTCGCCCATTCGAAAGGCTGCCACAACTACCGATCGAGAGGACAAGGCAAAGGGGAAGGAAGCACGAGAAGCACAGCTGATGGCCGAGCAGCTCTCCAAACTCGACAAAGCAAGGGAGAAGGAAGCCGAAAAAGCAAGAGTTTTTAGTCAAGAGAAGGAGAAAGCCGCTGAGATGGAAAGGAGGGTCGCTGCCCAAAAGGAACTGGAGAAAGAGAAGGCCGCAGAGATGGAGAGGAAGGTTGCCACTCAACAAGAACAGGAAAGACAAGATAGACTTGCCAAATCAAGCCTCGATCGGCTAAGAGCCACACGAGCTAGTCCTAGGAAGACCAAGGCTCAGCTAGAAGCAGAGGGCATTGCGGTAGCCGCCACTTCGTCTGAGAAGGATGTGGATATTGCACACACCGTAGCACCAATCCCACCGCCAACACTTACACGTCCAGGGACTGCAAGCCAAATTGGAAGACCAAAAGATACGCTGAAACGACCAATGAAGCCTGCGAAGGAGCCGATTATAAGGAGCAGACAACCACCGGCAGTAATTCGCGTTGAAACTGGCTCCCAGCGAAACCATCAGCATCCGTCTAATGCTGGTTTGGCTAGCTCACTGCAGGATTCACTGGCTCCACCCAGCTCATCAACTTCATCCCAAACTGGGCTGAAGAGCAAGGCATCAGCTCAAACACTCCATCATAACAAGACACCATCGACTAGCAGCTTCGACAGCATTAGAAACAAGCCTCCTCCTGGCAAGCCGAAAGCGCTCCAGGCTGCTGAGAGAAAAAAGGCTCAGGATGAGCTTCAAGCCCAACGAAAGTTGGAGATGAAACGCGAGATGGAACGAAAGCGAGCAGCCTCGCAGGAGGAGGAACGTCAACGTGAACGAGAACAACTCGAAGCAAAAAAGGTTGCCCAGCGTCAGCAGCTGATGGAGAAGAAGCGATTAGAACTCGAAAAGGCAAAGCAGCGAGGAGCACCCCCACCAGCTGCTCGACCACAGGTTGCACTTGACCTTGCACATGTCCTGCAAGACAAGCCTCTCCCACTTGTGCCTCAGCGTGGCGAATTGGGGACTTCTAGGCCAATATCCCAGATGAATTCTACTACACATAGGAACCAGGAAGATCTAGGAAGGTCCGTCAATGGAGGTTTCCACCACACAACAAAAGCTCCACCAAAGAGACCATTGCAACAAGAAAATGCCGATGATGGCCACTCGCGGCCAACCCTACACCGAACTGGTCCTTCCTACCAGAACAATGACGCGAAACGCCGAAAGACGGAAGATGGGGAGACTGACGCTCCTGAGATACAGCAACCTAGGACGATGGCTCCTCCTATACGCCAGTCTACAATTCGCCAGAAGGTATGTAGCCCTGCTGTCCAGAAAGGTGTGAAGCAAGTTAACACCTTGGAACAGGACGCTCCAACTAAATCACTTTTCCCGAGTGGCTATGCTAGCGTTTCTCAGCATGCTGGATCTTCTTTACACAAGACTACGTTGACGAGCCAACACATGCACCAGGCAAAACCTGGTCACCCTATTGATATGAGCGGCATGTCAAAGGGTGCGATCCCATTTGCACAAAGCAGCAGCTCTGCAGCAGGACCCTCGCACAAGACACCTGCAAGGCCTCTAGGACCTGGTCATGGTGGAAAGTCTACAGTAAAATCTGCTGCCAGATCATCACCACGCTATCAGAATGGCGACAGCATCGATCTACCGGAGATCAACACGGATTCGGAAGACGATGACTCAGATGCAGGCGGTGACTTCAATGTTCCTGATTGGGCAAACTCTCCAGCCATTCGCGCCCAACTTGCTGCTCAGGACAGTATCGACCCCGCTCAGGTCTTTGGTCCTATTTCCGAGTTGAAGATGGAGGAAATATTTAAGAATAAGGACAGATGGGGAAGATTCCGAGCTAGAACTTCCAGTGCAAATTGGAGTGGGCAGGACAGATTGACGGAAGACGAAGTGAAGAAGGATTTGGAGGGACGTGAGAAGATTAGAAGACAAGGAGGCTGGACTCCAAGCATCAATTAAAGGTGTGGCTTGAGTGTACGAGGTTGAAGAAGTATTCATTTCAGGCAGATCACTGCCGGCTACTACCATGTTAGATTTGTTATTGGTAGCACTATGGAGTTTGGACGCGGTTGAAATGATGAATGGCGTAGTATTGTACTGTGGGAAATGGGCCGATAGATACCAAAGTCTTGACTACTTATTGTAGCCCTCCACTTTGCAATTCAGTGTTTATGAAGGACGTTGGGGCACGCCTATTCTAAAGCTGAAGGCCGTTTTGCGTCGGCATCATAAGCATCGACAACTACCTAGGTAACGATTGTGCACGCACTGGTCTTCATCGGAAAGTCCCAAGAGATGTGACAAGATCAAATTCAATCACAAATACATGTTGACAATCAAATCTGCTTCGAAGTAAAAAGAAAGGTAGTCAGTCAGAAGTACAATAGGCAAGGTTTGCATATCCAAAAGTAGATTACTCGTGGTAGCAAATAAGGGTCCTCCTGTCATGCTATTTTAAGAGGGCGATCGATGCCTTTGTGACTTCGTCAAGTCGTCGCGCGCGAACTCACTTTCCCTGGGCAACCGGTTGATTCCGCGTGCTCACAAACCTATGAACTTGCTGCCCACCCACAGTAGTTGAGACGACTTTTTTCACAACCTCTCAAAAGCCCTTCGGAATATTTCGATGATTTGATTCTCGTTTTGTCTTCACTTCTCGAACATTTCCTCACGCCTTTTGCACCCAAAACCGGATTCGTCTTGGTGCTTGCGATTCCTCATTTTCGGTCATCACTTCAGTCCGCCTTGCTGATTCACATATCTTCTGCACTTTGAATACAACCCCACATCATTCGTGCCCCACGTCAGACGCATTCCAGATGCCAACATCGTGGCACTGAGAAGTCTTTGCGCAGGACATCTGTTTGAATAGAGCATTTCCTCTGTGTACCGGACTTGTCTCGTACCGGAGCAGAACGTTGTTTCCACTATCGCGCTTTCACTTTCGCCTTCGCCTTCTACAATAGTCGATAGACGATACAACGTTCATGCGGCTTCCATAGGATACCTGAACGTCTTTCTCTGCGATCACCATTCCCTCTTCCACTGTGGACGAGCCCTCTCATCTTCGACCTCGATTTACTTCGTCTCACAGAACATATCTCCTCATAGACTCACTCATTCGGTCTGTACAACAGTACCTCGGCACACGAGACATCAAACACTGTATATTCCTTGCCTTTACGCACATTCACTTCACTCAAACTCTCGCTTTTACCCTGCGTCCTATACGGCTATCCAGCGTGGGGCTTTGCTCATATACATAGCGCCTAAGCTCGACTAGCGTTGTCGTGGCAGTGCGCCGTCAAGTATACCTACACGGATTCGAGCTTTAATATCTACACTTATGCACGGTTTCAATTTTCGACGTACATATTCGCTACTCTGAAGCTGTGGATACACAGTGTGTTGTCAGTAAACCGCCAAGATGGTGAAAGCTGATCTCACACAAGACTATTATGGGGATCTAGAGTTGCAGCCGGGTGCCGATACCAATGAAATTAAAAAGCAATTCAAGAAACTCGGTATGCATTGTTAACGATCTTTTCCACTCGGGGAAGCCTTGAAGCTAAATATCAAATAAAGCCCTCAAATACCATCCGGATCGAAACCCTGGTCGAGAATCCGAAGTAAACTCCAAGTTTCAAACTATTCAAGCGGCCCACGAGGTACTTACCGACCAAGAGCAACGAGCAAGATACGATGCGGGAAGAGCTGGGAGGACATCAAAGCCTGTATATGGAGGCTACAAACCAGCTCAAAGAGGGAACCCGTTCGCCAACGCTGGATCGCAATGGGCACCGCCTCCAAAGCCTCACGGAACACCACGAGCACAACCGGCAGCATCTGCGGGGAGCAATAGATATAACGGCTGGAAGCAACCCCCATCATCTTCTACCGCTCGAAAGCCAGCTCCAGGGAGTGCCGAGGCTAAGAACGCTTCTGCAGCATGGGATCAAATGAAACATGGAGCAGGTAGCAGAGCTAGGCCAGGTGACATCCCGAAGTCTGGCAGAGCGGAGAGCAATGCCACAAAGCACACCCCTCCGCCGAAATCCGGTAGGCCAGGACGGGATGCGTTTAGAAGTGGAGAAACCCCAGGAACTCGACCTGTTCCGAAGCCTCCGATACCAAAGCGTCCAAATGGCTATATGCCCGGCCAGGTTGGTGATGAGCCAGCGGCAGCTAATACCTCCTCATACAATACCACTCAGTTCAAAGATCGTACTGCTCCTCCTTTCCCTCCACATGTAGAACCTCAGCCTCAACAATACCAGCCTTACATGTCGCAGACGGCTCCAAAGCACTTTAGGGAGCCCAGAGCTAGCACACCTTATTCCGGCTCGGGTGGTGAAAAGACGAATCCATTCGAGGGTGCCAATATGAGTCGGGCAAACAGTACTCGAGAGGGGTCCCGGAGAGGAGAATCCACTGGAGGTAATAGACCCAATAGCACGAGTCCTATCCGAGGTTCACACAATCAAGGTTCTGGATATGAGGGTGATGTCGGCTCTCCACCAAAACGAACCCGTTCCCATGTCGATTACTCAGCCGAAAGACCTGCTGGATCTAGTGGGAATTCAAGATACAAAAGTGTTCCACATGCTAGTAATCCTTCTAACGCAGCTAACATGCCAGACGATGATACTTCCAGTGGCGAAGGATCGGATGACGATGACCCAAATCAACCTTTTGTGCCAAAACGCAAGATCGCTACACCGAGATCGCGAACTTCTAAATCCTCTACTACAACTAGCATGGATCCAGTTACCGGAGCGAGGACCAACGATACACGTAAGCTAAGCCTTGGGGAGTTCCGTCGCCAGTGGCATGCGCTGCAAAGCGGAAACGAACAGTCTAACAATGTGGAATCAGATGGCCTAGCTGATGGTACCGGCAAAACTCAGCAAGGAGGCGGACCAACTATGTATGCACAACCCACTTATCATTCTTCTAATAAGACTCGACCCCTTTCAAGCCTTTCATATCAAGTCACAGATACAGGTGTTTCGGCTGAACGAGCCGGCATGCGTTGCGCGTACATGGCTAGAAATCAAACCTCAAGTGAGGCAAATCAGCACCCATTTCCGCATATCAACATTCAGAGTATTCCCGTCAAAGACAATCCTACGTCCCCTGGTTGTCTCAACACATTTGAGATGGCACAACTCAGTATTGTTGAGCAACTTGTTAGCCGTAGTGGTGGTACTCCGCGCCAAGCATCTGGAAGTTCCAATTGCCAGGACACGGAGAGCACTACACAGACCGAGCATGGAAACTCAGTTTGGAGACTATCTGAGACATGGAACTGCGAACAGTCTGTAGCCGGTAAAGGCAATTTAGATAAACGACACGTTCATCAATATCGATCAGCTCACGAGGCCGGAAGTCCGACAACGCGCAGGCCACTTCGAGATGCTATCAATCTTGCAACTGCCAGTTTCATAAGACTTCCGCCTAATACTGCCAAATCCTTTGCTCAAATGAACCAGCAACATGCTAACAGATCTGTGAATAGCTTCTCGTACCCAACTGGAACCACACCAAAACCATTCTCGAACATTAGTACTGATAGCATCAACACAACATTCTCACAGGAAGATTGGGCTAAAAAGTTCGAGGATGGGGATTATTTCACCGGCAATGATCAGAGCCGGAATTCCAAAGCACCATCACGTGCTCAGTCAACCGGCAGCAAATCTCGCGGACGCTCACCTGCAAAATCGCGGCCTCAGAGTCGATCGCAGACAAGTTCTGGTATTCAAGTGCCCGATACTGACACAAACCCCAGTTCAAAGTTTGCTAGTGTCAGTAATGATCCCCCTGCTGAGTCCCCAGGAGGGACCAAGTTCTCGGCTGAGGAATGGAGCAAGATGTTTAAGCCTCAGACATTTGCTCCACCTCCACCTTTTCCTTCTCCACTGGGGACACGACCGTCAGTGAAAAAGGCTCGTTCGACTACGTTCGGTAGAGCCCCGATTGTTTCCAAGACGGCCGGGGCAAAAGCTGCTATGGTCGAATCACCGGAAACTTCGGAAGAGGAGAATGTCTACAAAGGCCGTTCAAGCAGACCAGTTAGCTCTGATAGCGGTAAACCAGGCCGCATACCCACACATGCGCCAGCGGAGCCGATGGACATTGATAGTCCTGCCGAGAAGCCAGATCCACTGGCGACATATCGCGAGGCAGGTTCTGCTACCTTTGACAAATCTACAGGAGAACCTCGCAACGTTCATGTTGAGCCATCTCGTGCAGACTGGCGAAGTGGCCACTCGAGCACTGCCAGTATCAGTGACGGTCTTTCAGCCCAAACAGAGAGACCAACACATACCTCGCCAGCTCTGCCACCAAGGCCAACACCCGAGTCAAAGGCAGCGCATGAATCGCGAGTCAACAATGACGAAGAAGATTTTGCTGACCTGAAGGATCTTCAGGATATCGAGCCACTGCACAATCCTGCCAAAGGTCTCGACTCCTTTGGAGATCTCGACTCGACCCTTCCTTTTCCATCACAAGCCTCCAACCGCACTGTATTCAAAACTAACATCACCACCGAACAATTGGAGCTCCCCAATCCTCCAAAAGCACCTCAAGTCCCCCCTACGTCCGGCGCCTCTGTGCGACCAAGCCAATCATCTTGGCACAGCTATCTTACTGGCTTCAAGGCCTACATGGCTGAATGGGACATCTTCAATACCGCCATGCTGAACCACTTCATCGCCCGCAAGCATCAAACTGACAGCATGCCTGCTCTCTGGCTTGAGAGCAGAGACGATCAGTGGATCGAAATGTACCGCAAGGGCTGCGAGGAGGATATGCGTGTTAGGGAGTGGTACAATGTCGCTTGCGAGAGACATGCCGATGCCATGCAGCTTTTCGCTGCTTTCAGGCTGCGTATGAAATATCAGGAAGAGAAGGAGGCTGCTTGGGGTGGTGGGTTGAGGAAGAGCACGGTTTGATCAGCTGCCTTCATCGGAAATACCTAGAAACCTTTTCACCTCGTTATGCTTTAATTTACTCCTTTGTGCATATGAACTCACGATGAAACATTGATGCTGCGCTGCCTCATGCATATCTTCTTTAATCCATTCCCTCGTTAATTGTGTTGGAAGCAACTCGAAGTTATGGGGGATAATTCAATAACTCCAGCGACAGGCGATTGTATTTTTGCAGTGTAGTCAAGAAAGGGGCTTCAACGCATGCCAAGTTTGTTCTGTTAGGGCTGCAAAGGTGCTTCAGAACTAAGATTTTATGCGGGCTGAAATTCTAATCAATCAAAGACCACGATGACGCCTCGATCTTCTATGATTGAAGCCGCACATTTAAGTAAAGCTATACAGCTACTGAGAGTCGTAACACTTCCCTAACATAGGAGCGATAACATTATAACATTCTCAATGGGCTGTGCGTTTCTATTTCACAATAGAAGGACTAGTTGTGATTGTTCTGATGCCAAGGATATTCTCAATACTGGCCTTACCTCGAAGACTGGAAGGATTGAGTTTGAACGCTATCAAAGCATTCTGTTGGTCTCACTAGTACTGAAGATGAACGGAGAGAGAAAACGGAAAGAAAGAAACCGGTTGATAGTTTTGTTGTTTCAAATCCATGATTTCAAGGAAAGTCAACCCGCCACTACAAGCCCAGTCGTGAGATGCAGGCTTCTACCTACTGTTATCACAGCGATCCTCTAAGCACACTCATCTCACTTAGAGGCGGGTAAAAATACTGTGCCTGCTTTTTATCTGTTGAGTTTACGCACCGATCAAAGCAGCGCTCTCCAGTAAGCCAGGTTCCGCTCTTGTCACAATGGGCAGGAGCGAGCAGTGCATAAGGAGTCAAGTATCTATCAAGACATCCGCCAATATCCCACATCGATATCTCAGTACCAAAAGGTTGCAAACTAACTTGTCGGAGTGCGCGAATATCTCTGGAGGACCAGGTGTAACCCTCGTCAAATCAAGAGTAATCCTATGGAACATCGGCACTTGCATCCCAATACCAACTCCAGCAAAACTCGCGCAGGAGTCGAGACGAAGCGCGCACTAGCAGCGCGTATGCGATCGTTCGCGGCCCTCGAGGTCTTACATCGGAAGTGCCACTGACACCCGGCTCGCTCTTACGGAGTGCACTCGCGCAACACGGCAGAACAGTGTCCAGCTTGCAGAAGCACGTAATCCCGTACACGGAGATTTGTGCTTCGCGATGCAGTGCTGCGGATCACGCGGATGGTCAGAATGCCGCTGATGAAGCGGTGAGAGTGGGAGTGTTGGGAAGGGGCACTGCAATCTGTGACGAAGATGGTGTTGTTGAGGTTAGTCTGGATGCGCGAATCGGTACGGCTAGAGATCAGAGGCTGGCTGGAGGCGGGGATGTTTCGAATTCTAGGTAGACTTGAGTGCGGGACGAATAGACACTCGAAGATTCCCCTATCAATGCGTACGATGGTTTGGCACAGGTAAAAAGGGCTACCAAAAGGTCTCATGCCATTCTGTAACTAAGTCTCGGCATTGAACAGCATAATGCAGTCGCATCATGTCGACAATCATGAGCAAACACATGTAGAGTTGCCCAAGGAGCAGAGATAAACCAAATATATCGCCCAAACCAAAACACTTGCTTGCTCAGGAGCACCGATGCCAAACCAGCCTAATCCAGGGTACCATCCAACTCCAGTAATGCTGCAGAAATAATCTATCATATACATATTGTGTACTCTTGCAATCCCTCGCTAAACACAATTTCAGCGTCGCCCTCCGTTCTCTTCGAGTGCCAATACCAAGTCCTTGGTATCCATCAAAGATGCAATCTCATCCTTCTCGCCAACAGGATTCCGCACATCCAAATCCCTCAACCTCTTAGCCAGCAAACCTTCCTCAGCGCAGTTGCTATTTGAAAAGAAGGAACCATATCCTATCTCTCCAATACTCAACTTATCGTAGGCCTCCTTGTTCCAGCCATAACTCTCGGTGGTCACCTTACCCCTATCTCTCGATTCATCTAGTTCTCTAGAGTCACCCTTCCCGACCTGCCCCGCCGACGAATTCCACCTCCTGAACAAAGCAAAAGGGATAGGTTCAACAGGTGTCGTACTCCGCACCTGCTCCCCAAACTTCATCCTCTCCTCAGCGTCAAATGAATCGTTCGCCTCTGTAGATTTCGAACCAAGCGGGAACCCTGAACTCCTTCTCCGAAAAGCCTTCTCCGCAGCGAGGTTTGCGCCAGCAAGACCGCCCGTAGCGGGATTTTCTCGCGTAGGCTTGTAGGTGCTGTAGCGTGGCTCGGGATGCTGAACCTCGTTGCGTAGTTTTTCCTTGCCGTCAGGGACGCGGTTGGCGAAGACGACGCGGATGCTTTTGTACAAGAAGAAACGGCCACGGGAAGGACTGCATATGTGGAGATGAATAAGGTAGCGAAGGATCGGGCGCTCAGGTGTGGTGGGTAGGGAAGTGCCCATGTCGATGATTGGGCCTGCTGAGTAGCTCCGTTGACGGATAAAGGTTTTAGTGCCGGGCTCCATACCTGAGAGGTCATAGGGAATTAGGAAGAGTTTGACGGCTGTCTTGTTTGGATTCTTGATGATGATCTGGATTTGTCCTGTTTCTGGTATGCGATAGCTTCCGCCCGGGGGTGCTCTTAGTGATCCCGACAGTCCTGGCCTCCTACACTTATGGGTCTTCTTGTTCTGTGTCAGGGCTGTATCCGCGTCGTCGGCAATTCTCGAGTTCGCAGCGTGGATATGCCTTCGTCTCGTCTCCTTCTGATCCGGCTTCGATAGACCATTTTCCAGATCGATTTGCCCTACATATGGACTCGGACCATCCTCGGCCTTTCCAGAACGGCTATGACTAGTGGTGCCATAACTGTAGAAAACTGCGGGGAACGGTATAACTACGTGAGATGGACACCGCAGACTAGCTCTACAATCTCCTAGACCAAGAACTCCGATCTGTGCGACAAAATCAAGGGGCTTCGATGGTGTGGTTGACATTCTTCCTCTTAATATGCTTTCTTCGTAGGAACCCACCATGGATGCGTGTTGAAGAGGGGACGAGTCAGAAATCGATGGTCTTCTCCGTGTGCTTCCAGGTGTATGAGGCGAACTTCCATGATGAAAGCTATGCTGCGACGTGAAGGATCTCAGCGGCTGATGAGCTTGGTAGGGGAATGAGGCGTCACGTCGTAGATTTGGCAATGGCCGACTGAGATTCGCACTTGCTGGAAGTGCCGGAGTCGACTGTAGAGAGCGCGAGACGTTCAAAGTATGTCGTCTGGAATTACTCAAAAAGCCGTGGCCAATATCGATGGGATCTCCTGTAGAAAAATCAAAATCATCATTGCTTTCCGAATGCACGAGCGGACTTGTCGGAGGCTTCAGAGCAAAGCTTGAAGAGTAGGAGGATGATAATGACGGAGCTCGAGATCTGCATGGCGTGCTATGTGGGGAAGGAGAATAAGGGATATCACGATGCCCGTATGGAAGGTCTGTAAAATGACGGGGTGGCGAGTTTGAGGCCCACGGTGACGATGTTGGATCCCGGCCGACATCAATGTTTAGACGAGAAGACTGTGCACTACAGCGTCCACTCTTCGTAGAATGCTGTTCGGTAAAATCACCCGAGTGAAGTGCAGACCTCGGCCTCTCAAGTCCCAAGCCGTCCTGTGAGTGACTGGGAGTTGTATCATGGTTATCCTCTTCGGTTCGGTCGAACGGGGCTTCTTCTTCTCTCAACGCAGAGGCCACTGGATCGCCCATAGTGCCGACAATATCACGATATGTCATTCCGGGGACGGCCCGCTTACGAACTTCCATTTGCCTCCCCTGGTCCGTATTTGGCGGCCACAAAGAGCTCTGCTCTTGTTTCAGCCGACGGATATGATCCGCACGATCCATGCCCGAAGGTCGATCCGTCCAGGCGGCATCGAGTGTTCCATGGCTGTCGGTTCTTCGAGGGTTGACAGGAAGTGGCCCGTCACCGAATTCCGTACGGATGCTATCCTCTGAGTCCTGTCTCCGAATTTTTCCAAGCTGGTAGGAAGTCGTCGGCAGATGGGCGTTTCTACCCGACGGTGTGACCCCCCTCTCACACTCCAAGCCGTTCAAAGATATTGGCATTGTGCAGTTCGGACTGCTCCTCGTAACGCTATGGCAGCATCGCACCAAGGCTCATGGGGTCGTAGAGAGATTTGGGTGTTTACGATCGCTTCGGGTGCGTATGGAGAAGTCGGATGTCGTCGATGAAAGTAGGCCGTGCCTTGATGGGTGATGGATGGATAATATCGGTGGAAGATGGTCGACGATATGATACTCATGAATGGAGTAGTCTTGGTCTGGGGAATATTCAGTGAAGAAGTGAAGAAGTGAAGAAGTGAAGAAGAGTCACAACTTTTGGTTCGGTCGAGTTGAGTTGTCAACGGGCGACTTATCGTCACTCCGGCACGCTACATCCCTAGTACAGTAAGTATCGTTCTTATCCGAGAAATAGCGGCTATCAGGGTGTGTTCTCGATCCCTGTCAGGCGGTTTCGTGCGCTGTGGATCCCTGGACCCTTGTTTTACTCACCTAATACGTGCGCATTCGGAGGTCAAGTGAAGGTCAAAGGGCCACGATTGATCTGGCTGAGCTTTGGGGTTTGAAGTTTGAAGTATCGTATTGATTCAAAGCAAAGACTCTATCGTCATTTGTACAATGGATTTATATGTTATATATTATATATTATATATTATGTATCATATTCGTGAAAGGCTGTTTTTCATTGATGTAGTACGACGTATGGTGGTACGTACCATCACCAGTATGTACATAGTGATAAGTAATGATACGACTCGACTGTGACGTCGATCACACTTCATTGACACGACACTCCATCACGCATGGAGTTGAACATCAACATCAACATCAAATAGATGTAGATACAATCCCAATCTCGAATATATACTCCATACCTCACAACCCCATCAAAACCAAGACCAAGCCCAAGCCCCATGTCAAAACCAAAACCAACGCCCATCCCCACCCTCCGCATTTCCAAGCACTTCATCCCCGCTCACGCGATGATCCCCAACACAAGCCTCACCAGAAAGCCCCTCATAATCTACCACAACAGCCTGCCGACCTTCAGCGCCGGCCAAATCGAGGCCCACCTGCGCAGTGTAGGCGCCGTGGAGCCACAATGGCGATACACCATGTACAGCACGACGCACTTCCACAGCACGACGCACGAGGTGCTGTGTGTCGCGCGGGGTGAGGCTATTCTGTGTACGTGTCAAGCCCTTCCTCATACTCTCACCCTCACTCACCCTCACCCTCACCTCTCTCCCCTCTCCCGGCCCCTCTGATTCCACAACAACGACTCCCCTCAACGACAAAGACAAGTCCACTAACGCCCCCAGGTTTCGGTGACCCCCAGAACGCCTCACGCGTCACGCCGCGCGTGCGCGCCGGCGACGTACTCATCGTGCCGGCCGGCGTGGGGCACCAGATGCAGGAGGACGTGGGCGGCGATTTCGAGATGGTGGGCTCGTATCCGCCGGCCTGCAGCTGGGACATGTGCTATGGGCGGGCGGGAGAGGAGGACAAGGTCGCCGGGATATCGGGCTTGGCGTGGTTCGAGCGCGATCCGATCTATGGTGACGCGGGACCTGTGCTGGATGTTTGAAGCCGAGTTCAGCATGCCAAATACCGCCTGCTGGGTTGTAGTTCGAGGTCGTAGAGGTACTTATAGAACGGGGGATTGAGTGGCTGGCGGTGGTTGGGAGCAGATAGAGGACAAGAGATTGAGATTTGTTCTTCTGTGGCCACAGCCATCCTTCCTAGGTTCTTATATACAAATCCACAGACGAACGCGACTCAAACAAATGGAAAGACAAACGAAACAACGCCACCGTCGTGGCCTGTAAACCTCCGACACCTTACAAATTTCCATAATCCAGCTCTTATGTAGATAGTCCCTTGGTAAATATTATCTTATGGTCCCCCAACGCCAGGCTATGCAAGAAGAAAGCAGACCCAGACCAGATGAATGCCCCTGAAAGAAAATTAATCCCCCAAAAATATCAACGCTACTAATCGTCTTCCTCACGACCTCCAACTCTCTCAACCAACCTGAAAATGCTAACGGCGAATGTGAGACTCCAAGCGAGGAGAGCTATGAGCAAAACACCACAAAGACCCTTCTCCCTGCCGCACACTGTGGAATTTGTACCGTTGTCTCCATCCTGGCAAGATCCCGTGGAATCCGTGAGAGCTTCGAAGGAGAGGGCGATGTTTGCTGATTCGAAAATGACAAAGAAAAGATCAAGAAGGACAAGGCGGATTTTTGCCTTGGGTGAGCGCAAACCTAATGGCTTGCCAGTGTATTCATCCCACGTGACATAGCAGAGGTAGGGAACCGCGATGACATCAACAACGACAGCCATGACCGTGCTGGGTTCCTCGGGGAACTGGTTGCCGCGTGAATGCGACATGTGATAAATGGAGGCGGCGAGTGAAAGAGCAGTGAGTGAAGTGATGAGTATGACGAGGCGCAAGACGAGAGGAACGAGTGGGTGCATGAGCATCGTATGCTATGATGGTCAGTTGGAGATTTCTCCCAGCAATTGCCGGGACTTGTCGCATAGCACTTACCTGGATTTGCTGATACCATCTCTTCCGCTGCTTGGAATTGTGCAGCAACATAGCAAAACTGTGGTCGCCTTCTCCGGTCTCGAGGTCTCCCCGCCACGGCTCTGCATATCCCGGCGCCAGACTTTCCAGATAGTTCTGATCGACCTTCTCCAACTCCTCCCTGCTCGCAGGACCGTACATGGACGCCTTCAAGAAAGTTCGCCACGATGAAGAGACTGGCTCCGGGCCGCCTCCCATGATCACAGGCTCACGATCTCGAGCGTGATCCCATTTCGTGCCTCTTCTAGGCTCCTTTTTCCCTCCGAAAATACTACGCTCGGGTTTGCGTTCCGTAACCGTCTCCTCGTCCTCATCAATCCAGCCATCTCTCGATTTTCTCGCCTCCGATCGTCGTGATTGCGATGAGCCCGGCGGCTGGAAAAGGTGTTGAGGGGGCTGTGCGCGTGGAGGCGCAGCTATTCGTCTTGCGTTCGGTAGGACGTGTGTGTGGGTTTCATCTCCCTCTTCATATGAATCGATCCATGCTACGACATGTTAGACAAGAGGATGTAGATGTGCTCGTTGAGGATTGGAAGTATTTACAAGGCAATGTCCTCACGACTCTCTGCGCAGCGCGGTTATCCGCCCTGGTACCTTGCGAAGCGTTCGTTCGATGTGAGGAGATGGAATAGGAGTGCGAGTGTGTACGGCCCGTTGATGGCGGAGTGTTATATCTGTTGTCTCTCATGATGCCTACCTCGGACGAGTGAGAGGCATTGGTGTAGTGAGAGGAAGCAACGGTAGTAGTGGGTGAAGTATCGACATAATTTGGAAAATCTTGGCCGTGGTTTGTCGGTGTCTGCGGAGGCATCTTGGGCCCGGTGCCTGAGTACGTAGTACCGTAGGTAGCTACCTCAGGTAGGTAATGCGTCGGCACGAGAGTGGCACGATATGCTTTCCGGCAACTTCCCTGGAGCCAGTAGAGGGCCCGTCGAGGCTGCCCTACTACTGAGTTCTCCGGCTGTGCTCCGTAATACGGGTAAGGTACCTAGGTAGGCACGGTAGGTAATACTTAGGTAGGTTAGGTGGGGTAGGGAATTGTTGTCAAGTCAAGTCAGGTCAAGTCAAACCAAGCCAAGCCAAGCCAAAGCAAGGCGAGTCAACGACGTCAGTACGGCACCAGTGCCTAGGTAGGTAGTACTATGTAGTAGTGATAGTGGCAGTAGTAGTAGTAGTAGTAGTAGTAATAGTAATAGTAATAGTGGTAGGACGGTTGAGTTTCTACTGCAGAGAGAGAAGAGGAGAGGCGAAGAGAGGTGTCGGTACGAGCTCAAGCTGAAGCAAGGCGCATCGAGCCACAGCACACGCGCCAAAGATCTATCCGAGCTCACGCGGAATGTGCGGAGAAGGGGGAGGACGAGAGAGAGGAGATAGTTCTGAGTCGGGCTGAGTTGAGTTGAGCTGAGTTGAGTTGAGTTGAGTTGAGTTGAGTTGAGAGGATTTCACTGCAGGCCGATGGCCGGTTCGAAGCAATGCGGCGTGTGAATTGTGAGTGAGTGAGTGAGTGAGTGAGGGAGGGAGGGAGAAGGATCGTTTAGATGAAGAAGAGTGGAAGGATTTCTCTCGACTGGCGGTTTGAGAGGCGGGAAGGGTGGGGGACGGACATTTTGGTGGGAGTGGGAGTGGGAGTGGGAGTTGGGAGAGTGGCCGAGGACATGGACATGGACATGGATATGGACATGGTCATGGTCATGGTCATAATGGGCAGCAGAAGAGAGAGGTGGATTTGTGTGCCTGATACTTCTGGCCACACATGATGATCCATCGATCTTGATCTTGATCTTGATCCTGATCATGATCTTGCACCTGATCATGCACTCGTACATACAAGTACTTGTAGTGGAACATAGAACATAGAACATAGAACATAGAACATAGTAGAACATAGAACAGGGAAGATGCAGTAGTCAGGCACGTGCTGCGGCCGATCACCAGCCTGCGCACGCTTAATAGTAGATGCCTGAGTAGCTAGGTGGAGGGTGGAAGGTGGAAGGTGGAAGGTGGATGGTGGATGGGTACTCACATACGTAGTGGGCTGCCCGTACCAAGTACAAGTACAGTACAAGTATGACAAGTATTACAAGTAGAGGCTCACGTCGGTCCCACTTATCCACCCATATTAACACCAGCAACTGAAACTGAAACCGAAACTGAAACCGAAATTCAACTCAACTCAACCCAGTGCGTCATTGCTGCAGCCAATGACCATACGAACAGCCAACTCTGTCCATTGCCTACCTAGTAACTATTGTTATTATTATTATTTGCCTCTCAAAAAATCAAAAAAGAACAAAAAAAAACGAATATTAATACCATCATCGTCAAGTACAAGCCAGCTTCGGAATAGAAATATCCCAGACTCGACTTGGAAGAGCCCGTACAAATACAGCCCATCAACAGCTTCATCCGAACCGTTCTAATCATCGTCTTCTTTCATCTCGCATTTCCAATTTCTGAGATTGATCACCTCCACTTATTAAACAGAGTCTCGACTCCTCGCTTCACCTGTCTAATAAGCCCAAGTAAAACACCCCTCGATCCCTGGATTATTCGCCTGCGCAGAATAACTTCAGACAGTCTCATTTGCGACCGCCAACCCTGCCTCTTGCAGCACCATTAATTCCGCCCTTTAAATTTTCTGTTTTGCATAAGATGCGTCTCTACTTACTGCCCATTTCAACGCGCCGCACGCTCATCTACTGCAAGAGACTCAACACCGTCACCTCGGAACAGTCCACCTATCTCGACAAAGCAACCCACAAAGCCGCGGCATTATGGGCCGGCTGGGAGAAGAAGGAGTCGGGATGGCAGAGAAAAGTGGTGGATTATGGAAATAAAGCACTCATGAGGATACCCTTCGCAGAATGGGGCCTGAAATCCGTGCCACCTCTATCGGCGCGGAGAGAAGGCGAAGGCGAAGGATTGTCAGGAAAGCAGATGGTGGAAGTATCGTTTCCGCAGACCATCATACCGTCCGATAGGGTATTGCCACTCTTGAGGCAACTGGGTACGGAGAGACAGGCTCTACATAAGAAGCGCCTGGTCTACTCTATAATTGGCATGCCGATCTCTGCGCCCTTCGCAATCGTGCCCATGTAAGCACTCGCCATCCATAATCTCAAAACATCCGCTCAACATCACTTCAAAACACTAACATCCAACAGCGTGCCCAACCTTCCCTTCTTCTACCTCGTCTTCCGCGCCTGGTCGCATTGGCGCGCCCTGTCGGGCTCCAAGCACATCGAATTTCTTCTCGACAAGGACCTGCTTAAAAAAGCCCCCTCATCACTCCTCGACACAATCTACACGACGGGTCTGAACGATGCAAAGGCAGCCAACACCATCATCAAAAGTCCCGCCGTCGCCTCCGCTCCCGACGACGGCGCCGCCTCCTCACCCGCCGAGTCGATGGTCCTGCAGCAGCTCAACGGCAAGCTGATTGCAGAGGCATTGGCCATCCCCGAGCTGGAGGTTGAGATTGAGAGAGCCATTTGGCAGGTCGAGAACGATTTGAAGGCTCAGAGGGAGAGGATCGAGGAGAAGAATGCGCTGGACGGGAAGGCGAGGGAGGGGGCCGAAGCAGCGAAGGTTGAGCCGGAGCCTGTCAAGACGGGGAAGAGGGATTGAGTGAGGTGACGATGGGTGTATCATAGGCACGAATGGACGAATTCACGAGCTGTTGCGACTGGAACCTGCTATCTTGATCGACCACGGAAACGAATACGGGCAGAAATCGGTAGATTAGATCGGAAGAGCACACCCACCTTACCTATGCCTCTTGATATTCCTGCCTCATCATTCTACTCATCCACCCCAATCCAATCATCCTCGGAGTCTTA
>JAGKQE010000053.1:0-191325 GCA_022609375.1 Xenosphaeropsis pyriputrescens
GCCCCGCGCGGCGCCGGCGTCGGGGGGGCCCCCCGCCCCCCCCCCCCCCGCCCGCCCCGCCCCCCCCCCCCCCCCCCCCCCCCCCCCCCCCCCCCCCCCCCCCCCAAACCTCAATTAAAATTAATTGGACGCTTCTTCTAGCAAGATTGGCATCGACGTTCCCCCAAATGCTTGATTGTGACGCTACTGCTGGAAGGGTACTCTATCTTATTTATTACCTGTACTATGTACTATGTAGCATTGACATATGGAGAATGAGAATAGTTCTTTGGGGCATAACATGGTTTGGTGATGATGATGATGATGATGATGATGATGATGCCGTCGTCGATGTCGATGTCGATGACGATAATCATGATGTTGGTCGAATTCAATCATGCCCATGCGTGTGGGATTAATATTTTTTGTGTAGAGGATTAATATGAAGATATCCATACCAAACAATGCCACTGTGGCTCTTGATTTCGAGTAGAGTAAGGCCAAACGTTTACTTTACTCTACTTTACTTTACTCTACTTTACCTTACCTTACTTTACTTTACTTTACTTTACTTGAATCATTCACATGTAGATTAAGCAAGTTGGGCAATTATGTGCTCAGTAGAGTACGGAGTACATTGGAGAGATCGTCATTCATCACCCATACTGCCTTTTGTACATCTAACAATGAAATGGCAAAGCAACATCAAGAGGAACATATGTTGGCAGGTAGTAAGTAGGTAGTAATAGAAGGTAGGAGTAACGAATACCTATGTGCATTACATACTGAAATTCCCTACCCCTACTGAGAACTATGAATAGCATCAGCAGTTACTTACAAGTACAAGTCTCCGTCTGAGAGGCGAACAGATGCCCCTGGGGGAGGGGGGGGGGGGGCTAAAGAGCTTGCGTGGAAGAGTTGAGGCTAAAAAGCTTAAGCTGCATGCGCGGATTCATTGGTAACTGTGTGCAGAGGGTGTTTATGTTTGTTTCACAGCGATTTGCTTTCGCTTTTACTTTTACTCTTGCTTTTACTCTTGCCGTTGATATGTAGGATATGATATGATATGACATCTGTCTGGTTTGCATTCGGTACGAGTGCATTTCTTTTCTGTGAACATTTGCTTTGCTCGTCACTCCGTGCTCCGTAGAGTAGATTGGATTTACATATCTCACGTTGGCGTCCCTCAGTTGCACAGGTAACGTCAAACTCTCAAACCATGAAAGGGGCTGCGGGCGGGCAGAACAGGGTGGGTGTTCTAGCGTGCAGTATGATGGCTCTATCACCACCCCAGTGTGTGAAGAAGGCTGAAAGATATACTCAGCAAAGTTGAGCCTCTGATGGAAACGTATGAGGGCATGGAAGGGGATACAAGGAAGAGATGATGCGAAAAGCGAAGAAATCACCATACAAAGTACTCCTTAATTTATCTCTCGACTTGGATTTGGATGTGTATGATGTTGATAGAAAAGAGGGGTGCGGAAGGAGAGGGAGAAAAACAAAAAATAATAATAATAATAATAATAATAATAATAATGGAGAGGAAAAGGAAAAAAAGGATGCGCATGAAAGCACAAGAGGTAGCAGATAAGAAACGCTCTTACACAGTGTGACAAGGTGATACGCACCACGAATAATGGTGTAGGTGCATATCAAGTAGAGTAGTGAAGGAAAGAAGAAGAAAAGAAAAGGAGAAAAGGGGAAAAAAAGAGGAAAAGAGGAAAAGAGGAAAAGAGCAGACATACAATAGGGTATCGACAAATGCATGATAAGAGACAAGATGAAGCTGAATATGATTGAGCTGAAATATACTTCACAGATATTAGGATTTCATGTTTGGTTTGTTTATTGTGGTTCCATCGCACAATCTTCTTGATGTAGTGAGGAGGATACACAGAGACAGAGAAAAGGCATAGATATATAGCAAAAGATCTACTGTAATCATGTTCATTATTGGGTTATGTTATAGAGTTGTAGAAACAGTTGATGATCAACAGCTCACTCTATTCCATCTGTCCATGGAGTGAAGTAGAGATCATTTATTCATTCAATCAATCAGTCCCGTCTCAGTCCCAGTCCCAGTCGCTCACCCACGACACTATCTCCGGTGTATGTAAGTAAATGCCACAAATGCCACATCGACAATCTCATCATCCTCCTCCTCCTCCTCCTCCTCCTCATCATCCTCATCATCCCCATCCCCATCCCCATCCCCATCCCCATCCTCCCACCTCCTAGTTCCTCCTACTTTGTTTCCAATCTCACACCCCCCGGATTCCCACCCAAATTCCTAATCCCACCCCCCCTCCATCATCCCCCAAATAATTCACACCAAAACGCCCACACTCGCACTCATACTCCCGGCCAACCAAGCACCAACCAACTCCTCCACACATCATTCCTCGACTCCTTCTCTTCACTCTCCCTCAACCTGAAGAAAACATTCTCTCCCCCAACAACAAAAGACAAGACTGTGTCGACCATCTTTTCTATCATCGTCACCTTCATCATCATAAAGCACCTTGCTGCTCTCTTCTTTTCTAATTGAAAGCCTCCCCTCCCCCAACTTTCTCTACGAGGCCCTTGCGTTCTGCACTCACTTAGACGCGCACCCCCCCCCACCCCCCAGCGATCGCGAACTACACACAATCGTTTACTAGTACATTCCTCACTCAATCACAATGGGTGCCGACGAGAAGATGCGCAACTCTGGGGAGGTCACAAGAGGAGACAACTCCTCTCCAGTCCTCCCAACAGTGAATCCAGCTCTCGAGAAGTCAGAAGCTCCAAAGGCTGCACTTCACCCTGCTGTCTACGTCATGTAAGTGCAAAATCCCAGAGAACATGGTGGCCTCAATTTCATCTCAAAACTGACTCTGGTGCGCTCCCATAGTGTCTGGATCACTCTCAGTTCCAGTGTCATTCTCTTCAACAAATGGATTCTCGATACTGCCAAATTCCGTAAGTACATGGAAACACTGTCCATTTCACTGGACACCTCAATTGACTGGTTTTCTTCGCAGACTACCCAGTTCTCCTCACAACATGGCATTTGACCTTCGCCACCATCATGACCCAGATCATGGCTCGTACTACAACTCTCCTCGATGGCCGTAAGACTGTCAAGATGACTGGTCGTGTATATCTCCGTGCAATTGTACCAATTGGGGTTTTCTTCAGTTTGTCTCTCATTTGCGGAAACTTGACCTATCTCTACTTGAGTGTAGCTTTCATCCAGATGCTCAAGGTAAGCACCGAAAATAGCTGTGGTGGATTCATGGGACAGGCAAAACTAACAGGGCATCATAGGCTACCACTCCAGTCGCTGTCTTGCTCGCATCCTGGTCCCTTGGTGTTTCCCAACCAAACTTCAAGGTTCTCTTCAATGTCTCCTTCATCGTCATCGGTGTTGTTATTGCGTCCTTTGGTGAAATCAAGTTCGTCTTGATCGGTTTCCTCTTCCAGGCTGGCGGTATCATGTTCGAGGCTGTCCGCCTTGTTATGGTCCAGCGTCTCCTCTCTTCCGCCGAGTACAAGATGGACCCACTCGTCTCTCTGTACTACTTCGCTCCAGTTTGCGCTGTCATGAACGGCATGATCGCTCTCCTCTGGGAAGTTCCAAAGGTCCAGATGTCCGAGGTATACGCTGTTGGTCCCTGGGTTCTCCTCGCCAACGCCATGGTCGCTTTCCTTCTCAATGTATCCGTCGTTTTCCTCATCGGCAAGACCTCCTCTCTTGTCCTTACCCTCTGCGGTGTGTTGAAGGATATCCTCTTGGTGGCCGCATCCATGATGATTTGGGGCACCGTTGTCTCCCCACTTCAGTTCTTCGGCTACAGCATTGCTCTCGGTGGTCTCGTTTACTACAAGCTTGGAGCGGATGTCCTCAAGGGCTACGCTCAGCAGGGCGGACAGAAGTGGGCCGAGTACGGTTCTCGTCACCCAGCTATGCGCAAGATGATTGTATTCGGAATTGCCTTGGTCGTGCTCTTCCTCCTCCTCGGTGGCCTTGCCCCAACCTACGCTCCACAGTACGACCCACAAGCCTACCTCGGAGGTGGTAAGTTTGGAGCTGCTGCCGCTGTTGAGGCTGGTCAATAAATGTCTCGACACAACGACACAATCAAGTCGCAGGAAGCGCATCTATTTGGGAGGAAACCATGGGATGTTGTGTGCGCGCAAATAAGAGTCATTCAGATCTCTTGTGGAAGAAAATGTACCAGGACCTTTTTAGTACATATACTTATTTTCTGAGCCAAAAGTGTCCACATATTTCATGATGTGAGTCGTGGAGAGGGCACCTTTTGCTGTTCAAACCTTTTTCTTTTCGTTTCGTTCTCTTTTTGTTTTTGCCGCTCCTTGCAAGAAAAGGGAGCTTATGCATAGAAATCTCAGGCAGAGCTTGGAGATGGTGGGCGCTGGTATGGACATTTTGTTGTTTGCTCTACTCATGGAACGAGTCGAGGGTCTTGCTTGTGTGGGACTTCGTGGTGTCTAGGAGACTGGTGACTGGCTGGCAGGCAGGAAGAAATAAATGAAAAATTCATTGAAACCATGTCTTTTGCTTTGCACCTTTGTGATGCGTGTGTTGTGTTCATAGAGGATTGCGCGAGGGTATTATAACAAATAGTTATCCTATGTGTGCAGTTAGGTAAAACCTTTCGATATCTGGGGCGCTCTTTGGAATTGTATTCACTCACCTCAATATCAAGCCGAGCTAACCACCCTGGCAACAACTCATTTGTAGAACTGTTGCAACCTTAATCCACAACGTAGATACACCATCCTGCACGTTCATGACAGACTTCCTTACATATAACTTATTGAGAAAATATCAAACAGTATCTACTTGGACATCCGAGTCTCCTAGTCCAGTTATTTTCCTAGTTGACAGATTCACCTATTACGCCTCACCGTCTCTAGGCGTTCGACCAGACTGTTCTCAGGTTTAGTCTGTAGACTACAAGTAGTTATCAGCAAACTTCTAATAATTAGTAATGGGGAGAATATATTTTTTTATTATTAATTTTGTATTGAAATACTAGTGTAGTATAATATACATCTGGTCTCTAGTTTAATGAGTAGAATATTGCGTAGCTATTTTTCAGGATCGAGATTTTTAGAATGTTGCCAAATATCTGAAATAAAGACGTGAATCGGAGATGCATGAGGAATATGTACATTGTGGTTCGCAGGTAAAATAAATATGTACTTGGATACCAAACATATTAATCTATGTCGAATACAAGATCTACACCTGCTAGATTCGGATTTTCCAAACTCAAGAATGAATGATTCCAACTAAACTGTTCTCAAGCATAGAAACAGCCAAGTATACCCCAGAGTCGACCTAGAACACCCAATGCAAGTCTTCAATTCCAATATCAACTTCCCATCCATGACACTCCTTCTCTTTCACATCATTATTTCAACAAGCACCCAACATCATATCCTCACAACCAATATCAACTCGTCACAACATACAAGACAATCAAATATCATAAGCACACAAAAGATAAATTTTCACTTAATGCCCTATAGTAATTCGCCACATCACGCCCACACTGACCCGCTCGCTATGCAAAAGATTTTTATCATCCCCACAGCCAACCCCGAAAGCAACAAGAAAAAGGGAAGAGGTGGGGAAAAGGAGAAGAAGGGAGAACAGAAGGCCAAAGAAAAAAAAAATACACACAAAAAAACGGATAAAAACTATGCCACTGACAAAACACATGCGTAAAAGTCGCCGTCTGCCTGAGAAGGAAAAAAGGGGGGTTGCGAGAAGCAAGGCAAGGCAATGGACGCAAGAAAACAAAACAAACACCCCCTGAACAACAGAAGAGAAAATAGAAGCAAGCAACGCGAGCGAGCACACCACGCACGCACAGCCCACCAGACAGATACATTAGATCTTTCCACCACGTGTCATCACCATCACCGTTCACCATCACGACCCGCACACCAAAGTCCCCTCTTCACACAGAACACAAAACCAAAGCCAGAAGAGCTCCCGACAGGGACCAGAAGAAGAAGAAAGAAGAAATATAGGGGTCCGGCCGTGGATCTCGTTCATCTCTGTTTCTTCCTCATGCCAAGCTTCATATCGTACATGAAAGTGAAAGAAATATAACACGAGACAACGCCGAACAGACATTAAGGAGATTTAGAGAGTAGCATAGCAGACAAGATGGAAGCATTGCCATGCCAGGATAGAAAAGAACGTTCGTCCAACAAGCTTCTATTTTGGACAAGGTGAAGCACTCATGTAACAATCTGACCTTGATCTTGATCAGGATCCAGGCGGATCTATGAAGTAGAAAGACTCTTCATCAGTTCCGGCTCTTTCCGTCCATCCTCTGGATCTAGAAGGTTGCTCATCGCTGTACTCAAGGCCTTGAAGTCAACGGGTTTTGTGACATAGCTGTTGAAACCAGCAGCTACACACTTGTCGAGAACATCGGCCATGACATTGGCGGAAAGTGCAATGATGGGCATGCGAGGAAGGTGGTTGTTCTTTTCATGCTCGCGAATCTCTCGGCATGTTTGGTAACCATCTTTTCGCGGCATATGTAGATCACACTATATCTTGTTAGAGCGTCTGGGTATTGTGGGATGAAATATTAACTTACCAAAATCAAAGAATAGAACCCAGCAGAATTTGAGAAGATCTTCTCTGTACATTCCACTCCATCAAATGCCATGTCCACGGATATTCCAACCTTACTAAGGTACTTTAGAAGAACCTTTTGATTGACAAGATTGTCTTCAACCAACAACACTTTGTGTCCCTTGTTGCCAAGTCGTTTCTCGGCATCCAAGTAGTTTTGCTTTTGCGTGGCAACTTGCTGCTGAGCGCTACTCCTATTACGATCAGTGCTTAGGTCCCGTTCCTTATCGGGGTCGAAGATGACAGCAAAGCGTGAAGGCTTGACCGGCTTGTAGACAAAGCTGACACGATTATCCTTGGCAAGTTGCTCGTAGTCGTACTCAGAGGCAAGTTTCATAACAGCTTGACGTTGAACTGGATCAGAGAGAATGACTATTGATGTTTGTGGAAGCTGGACGGCTCCAAATATCTGATCCATCAACGCAATAATCTCTTCAGCGGAACTGAGATTCAAAACGATATGAGTGAACACAACAGGTTCCTCCCCACCAATCAATTTCTGAGACTCAAGTACACTTGCCAAAGCTGTGATCTGATGTGGTACATCTTTTGGCAGCGTCATTTCAATATGCTGAGTTGTAGCTTCACGACTATGCGTCTGAGGGCATATAACGAGGATCGAATACATCGGCGGGCGGAAATGTTTGAAGCCATCGCTCGCTGTCGAGCTGCTGTCTTTTCGGGTGCGATTAACCTCTTGGGTAGGAGTAACACTGGGAGAGGCCTTGTCGGGGAGTTCGAGTCGCATGCTTGACAGATCCCCGGTGCCAACCCTAGCAGCCTCACTGAAATGAGCAAGCCCAGATTTTATTGAGGAAACGGAAGAATGATCTGTCCCATGAGTTCGTGAAGACCGTATTGAAGGATCAGAGCTAGCAGATGAAGCCATTGCCGGCGATAGACTAGGGTCCGTGGGTGGGCTTAATGTTGAGGGCGAGGCGATGAACTTGTTAGCTAAGATGGGATTTCCACCCGCCTGCTTCAAAGCCCTAGCAGATGTGTCTTGAGAAAAGGAAGGTCTTGCCATGCTAGGTTTGCTGTTGATGGAAGGAGTAGGTGGCGGTTCGGGATGATCCACATCGGTCGGAAGGCCGAACTTTGCTGTGAATGTGAATGTGGAGCCTTTGCCAGGGACAGCTGAGCCTTCCATCTGTCCTCCATGGAGTTCAACCAACTGTCTCGAAATAACCAATCCTAATCCACTACCACCGTGCTGACGAGTGCTACTACCGTCGATCTGACTGAACGGCTTGAAGATCAATTCTCCTTCCTCCTTGGTAAAGCCGCGTCCTGTATCCACGATGGAGTATTCGAGCATAATCTGATTCTCCCCAACCTGTGTGCCATGGTGAACCCTGCATCGACTGAATACCTCGCCTGCAGCAGTGAACTTGATGGCGTTCCCGATGACGTTCAACAGGACCTGTCGGATACGGACCTTGTCTCCCTTGACCATGGCAGGCACATCTTCATCCACGACATAATTGAGTTCAAGACGTTTGGATATGGCCATGGTAGAAACAAGTTCATTGACGTCTTCAATGAGGGACCGTGTGTGGAACCACTCATAAGATAGCTTCATCATACCGGCATCAACCTTTGACAAATCAAGGATGTCGTTGATGATCATGAGCAAGCCATTGGCACTAGTCTGGATCGTATTCGTGTAATCAAGCTGTTCCTCGTTGAGGACGGTATCTTGCAGAAAGCTAACCATACCGGAAATACCAATCAACGGAGTTCGAATCTCGTGCGACATGTTGCTCAGGAATTTACTCTTAGACTCCATGGCTTCTTTGAGCTTCGTTTCCAGCAACTTATGGTCGTTGATATCAGTGCAGGCACCAAACCAAGAACCATCGCCACTGCCGAAGTTAATGTTGTCGACTTCCACACAACGGACCAAATGCCATCTGTACTCCCCATGCTTTGAACGTAACCGAACCTCTGTAGTGTAAGACAATCTGCCGTTGCTGTCGGTCGTGACCTTGACAATACCGCTTCGTGCGAGTTCGGACAGATCGGCCGTTGGGAGATCGTACCTGGAGTCACTGCTGGAACTGTTCTGTCGCGAAAGAGTCTGGTGCATACCCTTGACTGTCGTTTCTGTTGCAGTATCCGAAACCGTTGACGACGAGTGATTTGAAGTAGAAGAGGATTTACCCCCCGATGAGGTTTGCGAAGGCTGTCTTGAAGGCTCAGCAGGCTTGTGTTTCCGCATTGGAGTCGGAGGTCTGTCCGTTGGTATCCGACACTTCGCCAGATCTTCTGGATGCACATAGTCCATAAACCCAAGCCCAAGCGCATCATCGAAGTCCTGCCCAGTGTATGACAGCCACTGTTCATTAGCGAAGGTAACACCCTCGTCCTCTGTTGCAGCAAACATGATCTGTGGAATCAGGTTTGCGAGAAGGCGATGCTTGGCCTCAGATGCCTCGATCTCCTCTTGTCGAGCTGCTTTGACCTCGGCAATGTGCTGCTCATGAATGTCCATGTGAGACCCATACCACTGTACTACTACACCACGAGTATCTCTCGACCCAACTGCGCGAGTGTAAAACCATCTGTAGCTGCCATCAAACCTTCTGATACGAACTTGTTTGGAAAACTGTTCGCCAGTCCGAAGTGCGTGAGTCCAGGCTTTCAGATAATCTTCCCGCTCCTCTGGGTGTAAGCTGCTCCAAGGATCCTGATATAACTCGTTGACGGTTTGTCCCCTATATGTAAGATAACGACTGTTGACCCACACGATCTCACCTGTATGCGGCAGTGCAACAAATACGTGCGCAGGCAAGGAATCCAACATGAGACCTTTGAGACGATCAGAGGGGGGAGGCATATCGAGCGGTTGAGAGGCCGAGCCAACACGGGTATGACCTCGGGTTGGAACAGCCGGTCTGTGAACTCCGGATAGTGTCGCAGGGGTCGTTGTTGGTAACGATTGAAAGGTCGCGGAAAAGTCAGCTCCGTACGAGTGAAGCTGAGTGTGAGGCCGGTCGACTCGAGAAATGCTCTGCGAAGAAGCCCCACGCATCGCCTGTCGCCGTGGAGATAATGGTGCATCGACATGATTACGAGTAGGACTTGGATCCCTTTGTTCAGCAATAGTAGAAGACAGGTCTCGGGGAGTGCGTTCTGACTTGGTTCGAGCAATTTCTGGTCTAGGGGCACTTGATGTGGTTGTCTGCGGTGTTGGTTGTTCTGGGCTTGTTCTCGCTGATACGTTTTCTACTCGATCGATACTTGCCATAGAGTCCGCAGAAGTCCTCTCTTCAAACAATCCTCTCTGTTGTCTTAGCTCAGATGGCTGAGATTCGCTTGATTCTTGCGACAGTCGTCGAATGCTTGAAGTACCGGATTGTCCAGATTCCTTAGGAGCCACAGGTCTGGGCCGGGGACTAAAATAATTATCACCAGGGTAGTATCCAGGACTATTGCCAGGCCTGCGATCCATCGACAATCCCACACTGGAAGGATCCCAGCCCGGTGTAACAGCGGGGGAGCCCGTGTTACTCCTCGATATTCCAGAATAGTCACTTGGGCTAGTGATACTTCCACCTGTAGACTGGTTTCGGTCATCTTCATCCCTGGGGAGATCCGAAAGATTACCATAATGGGCCCTCTGGTCTCCTGGATGAGTTCCTGGGACAACGGCACCAAATCCAGAAGTATGTGGCCTTTTCCTGGATAGTCCGGCAACCTCGGTCTCTAGATTAGTGAAATGACGACACAACGAAAATGACGTGGCCAAATGAGGAGCTAAATGTTCCAGGGCATGGCGGAGAGTGGAAGGATATGGGATGATCGGACTCAATATCGAGAGAATGGCGATTGGAATTCCCTTCTCCTGTTCTGATTCGAGATCCTGTGGCTGTTGCGATTTGCTGTACTTATGTCCAGATCTAGCTTCCATTGCCGCATTATCTAACCTGAATGTATGTACAGGCTTGGATAGAAGCGGGTGCATAAGTGGTATGTGTAGCACGGACAGTGATCGATCAACCCCAATTGTCTCAACCTCTTGTATCTTTGAGTAATCAGTAGGGGTTGTGGTGGGATTAAAAGAGTCTTCGTCAATAGTGGCATTGGCGAAGAATGGATTTTCCTGGGTATCAGTACGCACAGCTGGAGATGGAGCTGGGGATTGAGACCAGGGGGACGGTGGAGCTTGCTCATATTCCTCGTATCGATGCGCCAATATTGGCGGTAAATCGTCATAAGGCCTGGAAATAGATGGCTTGCCCTTCTCGTTTCCCTGAATACGAACGCTGCGGTTTGCCGGTTTCGCGGCTTTATTCGCGCCCAAGAAGGATGACAGCCGTGCCAATTCGGGAGGGTTGTTCTTGACTTTCTCGATGATATCCGGTCCCTTTGAAATCGGCTTCGACGATTTGCTACCTCCACTGCTCTCATCGCCTGGCCCATCGTCTACGTAAGGATAATCGCGAGTGAGCGCAATAACCTTTCCGCGCTCTAGAACTCGTAAAATACCACTGCTGTCTATTAAGGGATCCGCTTCGTAATCTAATGCTTGTAAAACAGTAAACATGCGACCTCGAACATCTCGGGGTGCGGCGGCATCAGAAGTCTCCCAATCCGCAGTCCCTTTCGTGTTCTCGTATTCTAGGTGTTCGCGCAATGATTGCGTGTTCAATTGCGGATGTTGTAGGCCGGGACTTCCGATGGATTCCTCCAAACGTGTGGGCATGTAGCTCTTGCTTCGCGATAGAGGCATTCTTCGAGAGGCAGAGGCTCTATTGGTCTCAGGACGGGACATCGGGGTCCTCTTCGTTTCTTCATATGCTGTAAAGGAGTGGCGACTGACCAATCCAGGACGATTACGAGGATCCAGTTCCTGCGACGAATGAAGTTCGTTTCCATGGCCGTTGTCGCCTTGATGCTGGTCTTCGTTTGTATCAACACTGCTAGGGATTAGACTGCTGCCTCGAGGCAAGTACGAAAGACTCATTTCGTCCTCCTCCACCGAATTGTAAGTCCCTTTCTGGCCCCAGGGAACATTCTCAATGTCGGTTGAGTCTGCCGGAACTGCAAGTGTGACCCTGTCTGCTTTAAACACATCTCTTAAAATCTGAACGACAGTAGTCCACCATGCATCGAGACCGGGTTCTGCGCTGAGCTGAAGTGAAAGTTCATATAGGTTGGGACTAGCAAATTGTGGGTGGCCCTGGGATTGAGATGAATCATTATCACCTGGCTGGAAGATCAGAGTCGAGGCTGGAGTGACGGAGCCGGATAGTAGTCGATCGTGTGGCGATTCAAATGATCCAGAGAAATTATGAGGCGTCACCGTGGGCGAAAGAGCGGTAAAAGGTCGATGGCCATTGAAGCTCAGTTGACGTGGTTGCTTCATATTGGGAAAGGGATATGATGGTGTTCGCACGGGGTAGGCAGAAGGCGTGTAGACGCCTTTCACTGTTCTGGTTGATTCGGTTGATGTCGTCTCCAGACTAGTGGGGAGAGGGCTGGCAAAGGCGGCATCCAAAGACGGAGAGATTGTCTCCTCGTGTATTGGAGACACCCGTGACCGTCCTTGCGATGCCGCCGACATTGTCGACTCATTCGACCGATCTCTCTCGTCCAGGTGTTTTGTGAGTTTCTCTCTCTGCTGAGCCAGAAGCAATTGCGCATTTAGTGCCTCTCTTAAGCGATCAACCTCGCCCGACGAATTACTCTCTGCAGCATCGCCAGAGCCTGAGCTGCCCGATACTGCGCGTGGTCGTTGACTGGTACCTTCACCATCTGCAGGAACGCTGGTCTCGGAAACAATACCGCTACCCGCGCTACCCATGATTTGCATGGGGTCAGAGTCGCTTCGTTCGTGCAAGGTGCGTTCCGATGAAGGCTTTCGTTCGTGGCCGGGTTTCAAGGTGTTGCTGCTCTGTTTCGATGGCGATTCTGGCATTGCTTCCAGAGATCTCATGTCTGCAGCATTCCCTGCCGCTGTCTTTACCTCATTTCTGTCCCTCTTGGATAATTTCTTGGGTGTCCTCTCGGAGCTGCTGCTGCTGCTATGTTGGCTGCTGGGTCGTCTTGGAGAGCCAGGTCGATGCGAAGGACTTTTAGGCGATGGCATGCTCTGCGTCTTCCCCTGGCCACCTTCCTCGACCGCCTTCCGGGATTGCTATCTCTGCCAAAACCGGGGCCGTTTGTGACGAGAACGACGTGTACAGCAGTACATGTAAGATAGCGTATGTCGATGCGACGGCGAGGTTGAGGTTGAGATTGAGGTGTTTGGGGGTTGGGTGGTTGTTCGGGGTTTTGGGCAACAGTCGAGCGCGCTTGTTTTGCCTTTTGCAAACGTTGTTGGTTCGACGTATGTACTCTTTTAGATTCGCCGCTGCAGCGTTGAAATGACGTAGGGAACACTTATGGGGCGTGATCGTCTAAACGCAGCGCGAGAGCAAAGCAAGTGACACTTTTTTCACTTTACATCAGCGTTCAAGTGCACACATGAGGGTACTCTGTATACACGGTGGAAAAGACGAGCGGGTATGTATGGGTGAGCAGTGAGATGTGAGATGTGAGCTGCCTTTTCTGTGCACAAATTGAGAGGAGAGAGAGTTTCTTCTTCTTTAGTGTTGGGTGTTGGAGAAAGTGAAGAATTGTTCTGATTGTTTTCGCGCATGTAATTCTCTTCTTGTTTTTTTTCCCCCTTCCCTTTTTTTCTACTTGCTTTTTGGTAGGGAGGTGTGGAAGGGTGCTCCTTTTTCGATCTATTTTTTTTTATGGCTTGAACGAGGGGAGGTGGTTGTAGTAGATTTATGAGGACAAAGATGAAGGTGAAGGTGAAGGTGAAGGTGAAGGTGTAGGTAGTAGGTGTAGGTAGGTGTAGTTAGGTGTAGGTAGGTGTAGGTAGGTGTAGGTAGTAGGTGGAGGTAGGTGGAGGTAGGTGGAGGTGAAAGGTGAAGGATGAAGGGTGCAGGTGCATGGACAGAGCACGATGAGGCAAGGTAACACGGGCAAGGTAGGTAGACAGCTAGATAATAGATAGGTAAGGCAGGGTAGCAGAGTAACAGAGCAACAGATGAAGAGCAATAGATGAAGAACAAGGTATCAATAGGATACACAAGCACACAAGGTAGTATTGTACCTGTAAGGTGGTAACGAATAGTAAGTAGGAGCAGGGTGTATAACGACTAAGTTGACAGTAAGCTTGGGCTGTGAGGCCCTTATTGGACATGACACCCGTAAGGTGGAGGGAGAGATAGATAAAGACAAAGGGCAAAGGTGCCAATTGAGTCGAGTTGAGTCGAGTTGAGTTGTATGATGATGAAGAGGGATCTGATCATAAAATCTTAATTAATTACAAGGAAATGTCCTCGTCCCAATCGGTACATTCAAGGTCAAAGAGAGGACCTCGGGGGTCACCCTTCACTTCATATCAAATCAATCATAAGCACTTAGTAGTGGTCAGCCAAGCCCTCGGGAAGCGGAGAGTAATACCTGGGACATGACATGAAAAGTCGTCACCTCACATCATCATCATCATCATCATCATCATCGTCATCCAAGGACTGTAACATAACATAACACAACACAAGAGGGAAGAGGGAAGAGGGAAGATGCCAAATATCGTTGGACTAAAACAGGTAAACAGGCAGATTTCAAGAGCGAATAGTGACAGTGACAGTGACAGTGATAGTGACAGTGGGATGAGAGTGAGAATGAGAGTGAGAAAACGACGATAACCGTCAGTCTCGTAATGGCACCCGTCATTGACATGCAATCTCATTCCTCTCTCTCTCACCATGCAACGTGCAAATCGACTCGACCTCACCCATCCATCGACCAATCCTTGTACCTTGAAATAGACATTCATACTCGACACGTACCGACATCATCATAAGGTGTCTTACATGTCGACTATCTCACCACCAAAGTGTATACTTCAATTCATACTTATCATCATCATGCCTCCTTCTCTTCTCTTCTGCTCAAATGAAAGGCAAAACATACCTAAGTCCGTCCTGTCCTTTGGTAAGGTTACGCTTGGCTGTGTGTGTACCTGGATCGACGGGTGTTCTACACAGGAATTCTAATCTTAGCGCTGAGCAGGAACATCACTAGGTACTCGAATGACACGAACCATTACCTCTCTAGGTATGCTTTCAACAACAACAACAACAACAACAACAATGCTCATCCACGAAAGGAAAAGGAACAAGGAATAGGGAAGAGAGGAGAGGAGAGGAGAGGAGAAGAGAAGAGAAGAGGAGAAAAGAGAAGAAAAGAGAAGACAAGAAAAGAAAAGAAAACAAAGCCGACACACCATATCAGAGACATGAGGGCTTGTAGGAATGACTCTGAATTATCGACTTCGATTTCCCCGTCGATTTCCGCAGATGATCATTTAAAAGGGTACAGACATTTTCATTCCGATCATCGAAAATTGCCCCAAAAAGATACTCGACTCAAGCAATTGCCATTTATTACCTGTTTACATATGTTATTTGACCACCTAGGTATATATACGAGTTGCGGCTATGGATATTCGATTTGCACTGTTGTCCAAGGTAAAGAGGTGATATGTACCTGTCACGTCCGAGTATTTTACTTTACTTTACTTTACTTTACTATACTTTACCTACAACGTATCCTACCTCGTTCTATCCTTATCCTTTTCTTCCGAAGTCATCAATCATCAATCATCAATCATCAATCATCAATCATCAATCATCAGCCTCCATTCCTATTCCTATTTTCCCTTCCATCTTCATCGTTTCATCGCTTTTTCATTGATGTGATATGAGCTCTTCTCTGGTCCAGCTACATATCTATTACTTGACCGTCTCTTCTCCCCCAGTCATCAAACACGTATTCTCGCCCTCAAACGCTGGGGTCGAGCCAACAAAACATCCCGGCGCATTGGTATTGAACAATGTATGATTGATGAGTGGTCCATGGTCACGACGACACATGTCCAAACTCCACAGCTGTGCTCATCACATGTACACACCATCACCACGACAGAGGAATGCCATATTGATTACCTTTTCTATATTCGAGTCACGGATGAATGTTGGTTTTATATGAATGGGTAAGGCATTCGTTCTTCTTCTTCCTCTTCAAGTCGATCAGTCAATCAATCGATCAATCAATTCCCAAAACACATTCTCATACATATGTTCCCACCCCCATACCTATTGTCCATCGGTATTGAATGCCCTACCGACGGGATACATACTTACAGTACCTAGGTAGATACTCGGTTCTCGGTTCAGCCTCACGTTACAACGAATCTCATGAGTGGAGTCGTTATTTTCCCAATTCCATTACCTTATGCACTCCCAGCTCCAGTACGCTAAGCACAGGCGCGTTGGGCATCGAAGCGTATCCAGCATCGTGTCCCTCGCCGAGGAATTGTGACAGTCCCAAACCAACCACAACAGTCGGCAACTTCAACTTTCTGTTTCTTCTATCTACCTCAGATGCCCTCTCATTTTCCCCCTTCTCTCTTCCGCTTGAACCCTGCCAGTCGATCCTCTTCTTTTCACAAACTCTACCCTACGGCACTCTCTTTTCCTTCTGTATCTTGACGGCGTGTGGAGACCTTCAGCTTCAGACCCAAGGAACCGACCCCGAAGAGGCAGCGCGAATGAGCTAGGGGTCCCTGGAGAGCATTCGTAAGATAGGCTTAACCTGACAAAGTAGCATGGAGCCTGGCCCTGGTTGCGCAAAGCAAAGCAAAGCAAAGGGCATCCCTAGGGCCTAGACATCTTACGATGCGCACTCTGAGAGAGAAGCAGAGAGAGGATGAGAGAGAGAAGAGAGAACGCATGGCAGTAGTAATAATATGGGAAAATGGGCGGTTGGGCGGGAGGTGCCTCTGCTTTTGGATCATCAAAGTTGAATGTTGACTAGTTCTTGGTTCTTGGTTCTCCATCAACAGTCAACAGTCAACAAAGACCAAAGACCAAAGACCATTATGAGTGGCTTTGATTGTTATGTACTACGTACATACCTTTCCCTTTAAGCCCCTCGACTTCTTTCTTGTTTTTTTTGTACTTTTTGTATGTATGTACATACTGTAATTTGTCGTGCAAGGATCGTGATCTATGAGATTGAGTTTGAAGCTGACTCATGGGACATCATGCAGCTTGTATCACAGCAATACGAAGTGAGCGGCATTAGAATGTCAGCACAAAGTATTACATACTGATGGATGGGTTACAAGCAGGGTAGGTCAGGAAGGATAGGACCCTTTGAACAAGCAATCAAGGTATGTACATATATACTGTAGAATGCGCGTTATCGGTATTGATCCATGAAGAGTATATGGAGTATTCAGACGGTGAAGTATCTATGTACATACGACTCGAAACACACACATAAGTAGTATCTTAACGAGCACATGAGCCTCAATGATACGCATCCATGCGGAGTCGGAATGAGAGGTATGATCCTCATATTGATTCCGAAATATGGGAATATATACTTATGTACATACTGTACCATATGTACTGTGCATGTTTATGTATTATGTGAACTCATCTATTCATCTATGTACCTGTTGAAGATATGAGTGGGCAAACGCATGACCCGTGACCATTGTTCCCCCCTCTCGATCGACTCTCCTCTCCTGTCGTTTGTTGCGTGGCGCGCAAAGTCGATGGCATCAGAATTTCAGTGACAGGGATGCCTTTGGCCGTCTGCTGCAGCACGACGTCAGTGGCATGGGGGGAGGGGGATGCCATGGAAATCAAAGGGGACCCTTGCTTGGGACTGGGTGGGGGAGGAGAGGGGAGGAAGATGAGAGGTGAGAGGTAAGAGGTGAGAGGTGAGAGGTGAGAGGTGAGAGGTGAAAGGTGAGAGGCTGACAAGCCGAGCTGACTGTCGGATTTCGCGAGAAGGCTCCTGCCGCTTTTGAAGCTTGATACAATTCTTTATTACACGGGTAGGTATGTATATTAAGTATAAAAGTGTGTGTAAATAAAAGTATGTACAAGTAAACAAGACAATCCCCTCAACCAGGAATTCGGCAAGGTCACGTGCGTCTATCACTTTACCTTCCCCCTTGTAGGTAGTACATACATGCATTCTCATCGACAGGTATTTATTGACTTGTACTTGCACTTAGTATCTGAGGCAACAGAAACATCCATGGTATGTAATGCAGCCAAGGTAATAGTACCTGTATACATACTTGTCTGTCCTTCTCTTTCCAACTTGTCTTCTGCTTACTTCTTCCCCGTCCCCGTCCCCGTCCCTGTCCCTCGGCCTCACTCCTCCTTGCCAAGAGACAGATGCCATCCCCTCCCTCGACTTAGGATGCCGCTTTCCAGAGTCTTGCAATGTGACATGGAAAATGAGGTAGCATGGAGCAGACACATGAACACCGCCGCTTTTTCGGGAAAGTCGTAGCAAAGCAAAGTAAAGCATTACTTAGGGTATTCTTAGTATGCTTATGTACTTGTACTTCAAGCACGTGGTGGGTATGGATGAGCAGCGATGTATGCCTGAGTATGTACTACATACCTCGAAAACCTTGCCTGTTCTTCGTTCTTCGTTCTTCGCTGCTACCGAGCCACCGAGCCCTCATCTGTGCATCCACCAGATCCGATGATGGGCCCTGCGAAAGCGCACACCAAACAGCACGGATACTCCAATTCTATCCAAGTTCAAGTAGAGTTTTCGCAGGTGAAAATTGCTAGGTACTTAAGTAGTAAGTACAAGTTAGTGGTAGTGAAGCGAGGCGAGCTGAGATGTACCCAGTAGTCCGACCTCATGGGGACAGTATCAACATCGATAGAGACAATGCGATAGATTGAGAATTCTCAAAGGAAAGCAGTAAAAGGCTCCTCTCCTCGTAACATCTCTGAATGCGGCGTTGCTTGCGAACGTCCTCTGATTCGGAGGAGCCTCATCCGGATGTGGTAATGCTGAAATTACAATCCACATCGAATCATGAGAAGAAGCTGGTCTTTCAGACCACTGTCAACTTCTTGTCTTCAACTAGGCTTCTGTGTTCACTCGACATATGTACATGTGTTTATACATAGTTCATGGTTACAAGAGCAGAGGCAAGGAGGAAAGAAATGACAGTGAAACAAAGAGCAGCAAAGTCATGTGGGTTTGCCAAACACCTCAACGACAAAGTCAAAATCAGAGTTGAAATCTCAGCGCCGACGGGAGCTTCCATCCTCCAGGCCGTCAGGCACAGCCGGGACACGCCAGAGCATCAATAGCTCTCCCCACGTTTGACTAAACGATAAGCGAATGATGTGACATCAATCAGTTGGAGCTCCATATGATAGCTCCTTCAACAGCTTCAACAGAGCTGCCTGAACCTCACCCTCAACAGCATCTATCTTTTGGTCAATACAATCCCGAACTCGTCACCCGACTGCATGATTTGATTGGAGCCGACACGTCCGAATCAGAAGTTCCATTGACCGACGGCTCGCCAAAGCTCCAAGCCGGAGAGATGGGTAGTAACTCTTCCAGAACTGCCCATGGCAGAGGCGAGAATGAGCCGTTGTTACCACAGTCAGAGAACGGGATCGACGAGGGTGAAGCTACTGGTTTCCAGAAATTGAAGAGGATGATAGCCAGGAATGCTGTGACCATTGCTATTGCATCCCTACTCACAGCCGTGGTTATACTGCTCTGTGTGTTTTTTGGAGGTATGTTGCTGTGTCCTTCAGATATCCATACCTATATTTGACGTGGCATATCAGTTATTCAAACCGATAAACTAACACCTTGGTAGTTGAAACCGCAAAGGCTCAGAAGCCAAAGACTTCCGTCTGCACAACAGCAGCTTGCGTGCACGCATCTTCCGAAATCTTATATAATCTTTCTCCTAACTATAAAGATGTCGATCCATGTACGGGCTTTGAGGAGCTTGTCTGTGGTGGTTGGGATGAAAGACATGATCTCAGACCGGATCAGGGAGACGCATTTACTGGAACTATCATGAGTGAAACCTCGCAGACCCTTCTTCGCCACATTCTCGAAGCACCATACCCGGACACCTCCGACCACTCCGAGTTCTCACCTGCCAATATCATTTCCACACTGTCCTCAGTTGATCGTGAAAATTTCAATAAGTTGAAGGGTGCCTATGATGCATGTATGGATGAGGATACTATCGAGAAGGACGATGTTGAGCCCCTGATGCAGGTGTTGCATCAAGTTGCTGAGCGATTTCCAATAAAAGCGTCTTCTAGGCACCATGATGATTTAGCGGACACAACCTTGTATCTTGCAAAGCTGGGTGTCTCATCTTTGATATCGCTTGGTGTAGGCGCTGATGATAAATATCCCGTAAGTGATGGTTATCCTGATTATATCCCCAGTGTGATTGACCTAGATGCTAGGACAATGTCGTCATATCAATCTTTCCCCCTCGACGTATAGGTCTCCCATCAAAGGAGTACTACAAAGACTCTAAAGCGGTCCAAGATTACGAAGATACTCTAACGCAAATCGCTGATGCTCTTCACCCAGGTAATAAGACTAGAGCTAATGCTCGTGATTTGATTGGTTTTGAGAAGGAGCTGGCAGCAGCATCTCCAGATGCTGAGGATGCCGACGATGTCACTGTAGGTTATGCTGATCCTAACTCTTGAAACTAAACTAATTGCTTGAAGAAATACTACAATCCTAGGACACTGAAAGAGGTCGAGGAAACTGTTCCGGAACTCCAGCTTTCCATAATCATACAAAGCCTTGCTCCTTCTAGGGAGTATTCCGACAAAATCATTGTGGCTTCTCCGTCTTACATGAAGAAGCTTTCAAAGCTTATCAAGGATACACCCAGGGAGACTCTTCAATCATACTTTGTCTGGAAAACTATCCAGGCTTTCTCGGCCGAGATTGAATCGGATACTCTCAAGCCATATTCTAGATTTAGGAACAAGCTTCAAGGTAAAGATCCAGATTCTACTCCTGAGCGATGGAGAACGTGTGTTGGTCATGTGGACGGTGGCTTAGGCTGGATCCTAAGTCGATTCTTCGTTGAGAAGGCCTTCTCTGCCAAGGCCAAGGATTTTGGCGATCAAATCGTTTCCGATATCAAAGAGATGTTTATCGAGACACTAAAGGTCACTGAATGGATGGACAAGAGTGTCATTGAACTCGCCATTAACAAAGTCCATAACATCGCTCAGTTAATCGGGTATCCAACAAAGAGTCCGAATATCATGGACCCACCGAGCTTGAAGGATTATTATGCTTCTCTGAGTATCTCGACTGATAAGTTCTTCGACAATGCTCTGCAGATGAGCAAATTTGATGTGAAGCGTGAATGGGATGCATTGGGAAAACCAGTTGATCGTGATCAATGGGGTATGACTGTTCCCACAGTCAATGCATGTAAGCTCTCAGATATCGATCTAAGTTAAGTGTACGCGGATGACTGATGACTTTAGACTACGACCCCGCCGCCAACCTCATTCTTTTCCCGGGGGGTATTATGCAATTTCCAGTTTTCGACGTAAATGTTCCACAGTACCTTAGCTACGGCGCCTTTGGCTCTGTCAGTGGCCATGAGTTGTCGCACGCTTTCGATTCCACCGGCAGACACTACGATGAGAATGGCACGTACACAGATTGGTGGACAAACTCCACTGTGAAGGGGTTCGAGAATCGTGCCGACTGCTTCGTCGACCAATATGCGAACTATACCGTCCCTGGCCCAGATAATAAAGCCCTTCACGTGAACGGACGCCTCACACTCGGCGAGAATATCGCCGATGCCGGCGGCCTCTCTGCTTCCTTCTCGGCTTGGCAGAAGCGTCGTAAGGAGACGCCCAACGACGACCTCCCCGGCCTCGAGTACTTCTCCCAGGAACAGCTCTTCTTCGTTGCCTACGGTAACTGGTGGTGTGGCAAGTCCAGGAAGGAAACAGCTATCAATCGCATCTATACCGACCCCCACGCTCCCAAATTCGCTAGGATCTTGGGTACCATGGCTAACTCGAGGGACTTCAAGGATGCGTTCCAATGTGAGAAGCGGGAGCCGGTTTGTGAGCTTTGGTGAGGGGATCCGAATGTTGCATGAGTTGGCTGGGTCTGGACATGATCTGGTCTTGTCTGACCAAGTTGCATGATTTGGAGTTGGTGGGCATTTCTTGTATAGTACTTATGTATATAGGCATCTATCTGTTAACCATCTATTAATAGTTGCATCAACATTAAATATAAATGTATACACAGTATGCATCTTATCGGTGATTTCTTGACGATTTCGTTTGACTGCATGAAACGGGGTCTTATAGGGAGCACATTTCTGATCTGGTAAAAAGTACACAATATAAGAAGTTACACCCAGTGTAGGCATATGCTCCGGAGAAGATTACGAAGAAAATGGCAATGAGAAAGATCGCTACTACGCCATGGAGATTCAAGAGACAATGAGAGCTTTAGTACGTGTGGGCAGCCCAAGGGGCAAATATGCTTTGCCACTATTCGCCTGTCGAGCTGCTGGTGATAACTCTGCTTTTGGCCACAGTGTGTGCTACGGCATAACATAAGTTCTGCCCGAAATTCGTTGTTGTCATCACGTTATGTATTCACGTATAGCATACTAGTGATAGTGGCATTGAAAACGCTGACGACGTAGAGGAGATACATATCAGTTCAGATAAGTCTTCAAAGTAACTTTTAGTAGTATATGAAGATAAGATATCCGGCTTTCGAATTTAATACCATGAAAGAAGACAGCAGTCAACTCAATCATATGACTTACTAGTAATTGATCCAACTATGACACTCAAGCTGTTAGGACCGGGAGTCCTGTTTACCTATTTGTACTGATATAACGAAGTAGTACCTGGAACTCTTGAGAATCGGGTTTTGGCGAATGTGACTTCAAGATGGTGAAATGGAATTGAAAATACGGGCTGACTGGGAGCTGGGCAAGATCTGGCTCTATTGAAGGAGAAGACATGTATGCAACTGTTGGATGTTGACTATAACGTATCGTCTCTTGTAGTTGCACCGATACATGTGCAGATATTGTCTATCTCAAGCTACTAGTAATCCATTGGAGTCGTTGATGACATCTACCTGAGTGAAGATGAAAAATATTTGTAGAGGATCTTCGATGGCCAACCAAGACAACACATTCATGTTACCCTCGAGGTGGCCGATTTTCGTTCGAGAGAAAGTATCCTGCGAGAACGGGCATGATAGGGGTATAGACACATTTATACGTGCCCACTCAAGGTCACTCAAGAGATCATGATAGCCCTAGGATCATGTTCCACATGGTGTCACATAAACACGAATTGAAAAAAATCACCCACGATAATTTTGAAAATCAAGAGTGTGAAGCCTTATAGATTATGCTATGGAGTACCTCTCACTCAAGTAACTACCAGCAATAAAGGAATAAAGAAATGTATCCACCTGAAACCAGTCCTTTCTGTTTCCTTCATGTGACTTCAGGCTTCTGTAATATTTTAGTAAACAACTGAAGTGTGCAGAGTCCAATTTCCAACAGATTTCACTGCTATACTAAACCTCATCCATCTTTTTAAGCTCATTTTGGCATAGAACTGGCTTTGACTTGTTCAAGTAGCCATCATGATCCAATCGAGTTGGCAGTGCTTCTCTGGCGCTCGAACTATCAGTGGCGTCTAGAGTACCCCTTATATCATATCGAATTAGCTAGGCTCAAAGATTGAGCCTCTTGATTATGTCTATACTTGAAGAGCTAGCACCATATTGCAAGATGAGGCCTGCGGAATAGTTCTTATGACACGAAATTTTCTAAAACCATTTCCATGAGATTTTATTTCTTATCGTACCAATAGTGTGGATTATTACGTCTACGCTTTGATTTCAAGTGCTGGAGCTTTATTTGTTGCGCTGATGTAAGTTTTCAGTTTATTCTCTTGGGGACAGATCCTTTATTTTGCGACGGTGATCAAGTAGCTAGCTGTGTTGGTATCTTAGCAAAGCTCGAGCATTTCTTCTGAATATGCAGATCATTTCTAGGAGCGTTTCTTGAACCTCTTGAACCAAAACAGCCGGTTCTATAAATGCTGATAGAGGGGATTTATTTGCCCACAACAACTTGAAGCCTCACACCAAGTGTCAGGTCCATTACAATCTTCGATGTTGATATTACTCATTATCACAATATCATCTTGACAGTACTCATGGATTTATTTAGATAGGCTCAAGCAATACGTTACATATTGGAGGAAAACAAGACACCATCTTGGCAAATACTCCATTGGTCGAGGCCTTTGTCTAGAAGCTGCAACTTATTATTCTACAGCCCCGATCAGAGATAACTCCTGATCACAAGCCCCTGAAAGTGTGAGCAAGAGATATTTCAATGGTTGAGTCGTTTATACAAAAAGCTCTTAGCAGTACTCAATTGTACACAAACATAGCTTTCTACATTCCTCTTGGAAAAGAGTGCAAGGACACCTACTCATCATTATCGAATAGAGACGATTCCATATGCACGGCACTGCTCAGGGCCAGAGACGTTGCACTCCAAGACAGAATTGATAGACTAGTATCAATAATCGCAAGACCGCACAAGAGGAGCTTTAAACAGCAGACAGAAAGTCATACGACGTAGCGTCCAGCGTTCCGTCATCTCTTGCAATACACCAAATCTTTGAGTCTCACAATACTTCATCGATGAAAGGAGATCATCTGCTGACACGAGGCATGACTTGGAATACGAATTCGAAGAGATTGCTTGATTCAGGAGACTCATCACAAACAACCCACGACAGCGACGACGCAACAAGTGTACTGAGCGTGAGACCAAGCTCAACACAACAACACCTCCGCAACAGATGCGGTATCCATGCCCATTTCCAGAACCCAGTAAGACGCAGAAACAGCATTCCGGCGTGGGTGTTCTTGAAGACACCATCGGCGATAGAAGTATCATCAACGCCAAAAACAAGTCCATCAATGCATTACGACCATAGAAGGTGCTTATGATCGAAAAGGGCGTGCACGTGCATCTGTCATCCCCACATTTCGATAGTGATATGAGATTGAGATTACAGAGTAGTGTGCACGCCTTATGCTAGCGTGTCGAGAATAAAGAGCTTCTGCCCCACCAAGGTCGTAATGTGGGAGTGCACATCTACTACAAGTCTCTACATACAGTACGTGAGTACATAGTACATACCTACGCATCTACAAGTATGTATATACTTGTACGACTCTGCGAGTGGAGCTCGTCGGCGCGCCATGGGCCTCACCGTACAGATGCCAGAAACATGTCATTTACTTGTACATAGCTCGGCAGGCACAGAGGCGTCGACGTCCCAAGAAACCCAGAGCACAGGTACATACTACCTACTGCACGCTCATACGCAAGCTTCGGTTGGACTTGAATCCTATACGATACTGAAAAAGCGCGAGATATCCAATCCGTCCGTCTTCGACCGGCTTGAGGTGTTACCCACTTGGTATGATTATCCAGATCCCTGCAGCCCCGAACGCACAAGGCCACTCTGCATTGTTGGAGTACCGAGATTTCCACTGTTCCTCTGTAAGTATGTACTTGTACTGTAATGAGGTCGGAGAAGTGATTTTGCTACTTACTAGTATCAGGTGCCCACTTTGTTGCGGGTATCGTGACAATTGTGGTCGAGGACCGGAGGAATGGCCTTCCAGTGATAGGTTCCCATTACAGCTCGATGCGGCTGTAAAGTATCACGATCAGCAGGACCAAGAAGTTAACGCTGCATCAAAAAGACGCATTTTTCGGGGATGACTCTTGCATGATGCAGTCGGCTGTGCCACGAGGTAAGAATCGCCTGATTCCTCGACGATCATCCCCATACTGAGTGGTCGGTCTGGGATGGAATTTGGATAGAATCGGTTCAGCACAACGATCGACAGGACCCAGTAGGGCGAGGCCACTGCATTGGGTTGTCCAGATCAAATTCCGAGACAGCGAACGAATACGCAAGATCTGCAAGATTTCCCAGACGGGACTCTCTGTACTATGTTAGGCGCGACGAACTCGAAGTGACAAAAGAAAAACCCCACCCAACCAGAGCTGTCAAAAAGAGTCTAAATCCACCTACTTGTTGTACAAAGTACACGCATGAACATGTTCCACGAATCCATACGCCGAGAGACAAGAGAGCATGAAGAGGCATCGGAATATGCCACGGACAGCTTCCTGTCACTCGCGCACCAGGCAAAAACACTTTCTTGCTCAACCTGCGTCCCTGCGTCCCTGCGTGCCTGCATGCCCGTGCCACGGCATGAAATGCGATAATATATTGCAACGCCTGGCTCAATCTCTCAAGCATTGCTGTTTTGAGATACAGCGACGCGCCCGTGGGCCCATACTTCCCTCACTACAACCTCGCCACGCGCTGTATGAGTATGCGCTTGCTGCATGCTCTCGTCTGAAATGGAAATGCTTGGTTCATACGCAGGAACCTGCATGCTGTGCGATTGACAAGCTCGGGCCTTGGCCTGCGAATTGTCAATATATTCGTGAATGTTACTTCCCCGACATTTGGTGACTAGACAAATCTTCTGACTTGGCCGACGAAACGGGCCGCCTGTTGGAAGGTAAAAGATAGAACCATTATGCAGTCTTCGGGCAGTATTGAGCAAGTGAGCATGGTCAATGGGCTTACACAGTATGTACTCCGTAGTGTCGGGACTATCTTTTGGACCTGCTTTTGCATGCTCATCTTCCGAGGACATCTGCTGCCACAATGCGAGTTTGGACGGTGACCTGTAACACTAACGATACCGAACCGGTCGATCGGGAATGAAGCGCAGATTTGCTACGGAGCGTAGGAATTCAGATGAAACTCGACAGCGAATTGTGAAGCATGTCATCCAATGACATTGGGAGTTTTACACCGCAGTGCACCTACATATGTACTGTACGTTGTATTCGGTATGCTCCGTATATCAGATGGAGAACAATCATCAAATCCGGAATATGTATTGATAAGGGGTACAGAACCACTTAGAAGCGTACTTACAAAGTCCTAGACAGAATTCAGATCCAACGAAATACGGAGCCCATGACAAGAACGAGAACGAGAACGAGAACGAGAACGAGAATGAGAATGAGAATGAGAATGAGAATGAGAATGAGAATGAGAATGAGAAAGTTGGATGATAGAGTTGATGCCTTACATATTAGGATGATATGAACCTGCGATACTCCGACGTAGTGCACCTCTAACTCTGTAACACCAGACCATCACACATCCCCAATCGTGCCCGAAGTCCATGGTCTTTCATCAGACGACCGGCGCTTTGCACTATTACCCCAAGGCGTCGATCATCTCTTTAGTAGCGGTAAAGAGTACTCTACTGTATCTTCCGAATACCCCATATCAGAAAGCATCCTTAACGCCCTCGATCGATTTGCACAATTTGTGCGTCGCCAGCCAGCATCCGCCGGACATGGACCAGCAAAGGTTCATACATATGGACTTTGTAGCGAGTACAAAACATGCAACATCAAAAAGCGGCTGTCAAGAGGGTCGAAGTCAAAACGAAGCGCGTTCGTGCCTCTTAATAACTTTCTCATGACGAGAGTGTAAATATGCACAACGGCTCCCTCGAAAGAGTCCCGGGACACTCGAGCCTGCATATCTTGACCGACTACCAAGCAGGTTTTACAATTCTTGGCGGCGCGACGAAGGCTTGTTTAGGAAACTGTGCAGAAGTTGGAGACAGACAAACAGACAGAGTGTTGCTGTAATAGCAGAGCAGGGTCGTGATGACATGCATACATCATACAGTAAGGTAGAGACATACGCACCATGTCTGTCCAAAAAGAGCGGTGACTGATACAATGCATGTCCGATACTCACCTCAGTAACCATAAATCAGAACTTGATACTTCCATCGACTTGCGAAAGCCGAGAAAGGCAAACGCCTTTAAAGACATTCCCTCCGACTATTATGATGATACTTGCGGAAGCCGAAGTTGCGGCGGACGCCCGGTACCTCAGCCAGGTGGCGCCATCAACAACATCAGCCATCATCATACTTGACACGAGCACCACAGCGTATGATTCCCAGTTTCGAACGAGTCCCAGCCAGTACAACACAGTTGCAGATCCGATGTTTGCTCGAGTGACGAAATACATCTCTACCGGACTGTGGATTTCCTGGTAAGCCGTTCGTATGGACGGAAGATCTCCCAGGGATAGCATCGGCCTCAATTCAGATATCTTCGACGTCCCCTCACGGCAGTTGATTGCATCTTACCTTCATGATGCCTAACCTTTCGACGCGCAGGAAGGACACGGGATCTGCGCAGTGGATACAATTGATAGGCCTTGCAATATAGCTTCTGCTTATTGAGGCTGATACAGTGCCGGGAGAGTCTTTCGCCGTGAAGGGAAATAGACACTAGGATGATTGTTGTCCTGTAGGACAAAGTAGGCATACAATAGGTATGATTCCCGAGTGTCCTTGTATAGCGGAAAGAATATAATATGTATGTTATGTTTGTGTATGTGCTGTGTGGGCAAGATCATTAGGCGTGCCGCAAGCGTTGGTTCTCCTCGAAGCCCACAGGTACAAGGACGTACTCCGTACCTACCTACTTACCTACGTACCTACCTATCTGCACAGCTTATGCACACAACATGTACATTCTTTTATGTAGGCAGTATGTGCGTATGTACCTGCTCGTATGAGATGGCGCATGGGCGTTACCCGGGACGCAAAGATGCTGGAATGTGATGGACGTTCAGAACCGGGCAACAAAGACCACAACGGCGCGTCAACTCCATCAAAGCGAAGCGAGCGAGCGAGCGACATGGCTCCCATGAAGAGAGGAGGAAGCGATTCGATACGATCCGATGCAATCGGTACGCCAAAAAAGCTAATCCCTCCAAGGGCATGCCAGGCCTCCTAACTGCTCCAACACGGTCCCCATCTCAACCACGGGCCGAAACGGATGCATGTTTGGGCCTCCCTCTGTAGAACATCCAACCCCAGCGAAGCCCCAAACCCCGCCCGGCAAAGAAAAGAAAAATAGGATGAACTCAGAGGCAAAGACAAAGGCCACTCGAGAGATTTGAGGGCGGGTGTGGTTGACTATCTATCCACATGTGTGCTGCTGCTTCTTCGGACATCCGGGGCAACGTCTGGGGTAACATCTCGACTCTTCAGGAAATATTCCCCGTCTGATGCATGAGCCTCCGTATTGGATTTGTACCATCTCCATGGTGTGGAACCGTCGAGTCTCTCTTGAGACGATCGTCTGGGCCAACCAAGACGAAATGGTAAGGGCCTGGAAGGGGGGAGAGACAAGAAAGACGATTAGACGATTGCGAAGATCCATCTCATTATCGCGCCGATGATATACCCCAGGATTGGCACAGGGCGCATGTTTGATCACCTTCACGCCAATCTCCGCTCCTGCCACCAAAGGGTCCTGACTCGCCGTTTGAGTGTTTAATCCCACATACATACCCACATACACAATGCACGATTTGAGATTGTGTTTGACAAGTCGAGCGATTGTCGTGGGCAAGTAAGATGACAAGAGAAGAAACGGGGAGAGCTAGAAGAATAAGTCTGGAGGCGTCAGCCCTGGGTACTGAAATCCCGGATGGTGTGCAGGGCCCATTTCCAAATGCATAAAGTACGCGTTGCAGATAATCAATTTGTTCAAGTGTTAAGATCCCTCGTCTCCATTCTGACTGTGCGCGTCCGTGCCCCGCTCGTCTTCCCCAGTCCGCTATGATAGATACAGAAGATATGCCAAGACCCCAAATGCGTACGTAGGTCAGCACGATGCAGCAACCCATCACCGTCCTTTGAAGAAAACGAAGAAGATGAACCGGGTTCCCCGAGAAGAAAACAGCCAAAATAGTGTATATCATGATAGAAAACAAGTTGCAACAAGGTATCATCGCGCAGCAAAGATCTTGTATGAAGAAAGTACAAATGATATCCCCAGAAATAATGATTAACGACTAAGCGCTAACAGTCTGTTGTTCCTGCCGAGTATAGAAGGAGAATAGAGAGTTGCAAGGTCAAAATAATGTACAGTTACCTGCATAACAATGAAGGCGCTAACCTACAAGTCAGACGGTTTAAAAACTCCCTGTCAGTGAAATTATATACAGAGTAATATGCTATAATGGTAAGATGCAAGAGAGAAGAGAAGATGGGTCGGGAGTCTGGTGTATCTTAACAGATGAGCCCTCTCGGGTACTGAAACTGCATCACGCTGCAGACTGGAGAAACAATTTCGCTTGGAAGATATTTCGTTCATTGGGAGCGTCTAGCACCCTCTCTTTCGGACGTTCGATGTTCCTCGCGTCTCATCTCCGAGCCTGAGCCTGCCGAATAGGGACGTTCGCGCATCCTGTCAGCATGCTCCGAGGAATGCATTCGTTGGGACGCCTCTCGTCTGCCTGCTTCTTCTGCCGCCGAGGCCGACATGCCTGAACCTGTCTGCTGCGTGGGTGAAATGCCACTTTGGTTGCTTACTCCGCTTTCGGTATGACGATGACGGCTCGTAGGCCGTCCGTAGCTATCAACCCCTCTCGAAGAGTAGTCGCTCTGTTGTCGAGAATGAGCCCTGCGACGCCCTGAAGGCGTACCAGAGTTGGATGAACCTGCCTGAGAAAATGGTGGTGAGGTATACTGAGGTTGAGATGTTGGTGGTGGAGCAGCCTGCTGAGGCCCCTGGGCCTTGCGTTTCTTGGGTGATGATGTCTGATCTGTAGATATGCATGAGCAAATGATTCTATCAGAAACACATGACTTAGCTGCTTTTACCGGATGGGGTTGTTGGCTGGTTGGCGCTACTCGTCGTTGTGGACTGAGTAGTAGGTGGTTGCCAATGGTGAAAATAGATAGATGGAGAAGAATGTGTTTCTTGGGCCGCTTGGGCGGCCGATTGTGAATGTTGCAATGGATGTGTAGGTTGCCCAGGGAGTATTTGTACACCTGAAGGTATTAAGGGAGGCGGTTGAGGATGCATCTCGCCCGTATTGAGTCGTGGCAGATGTGTGGTTGGAGGTGGTCTCGTGGATGCTGCATAACTACTTTGTCGTGATCTTTCGGCCGGCGACATCTGATAGCTGGGCGCGAACACGGATTGTTGACTTCCTGGTGGTCCTATGGGCGTAGATGGTAGAGGTGCCGGTACAGGATGTTGTACACCGGCATATGGGTGAGACATAAGTCTTGATTCTCGACGAGCCTCTGGAGAGTCGGGTCCATTGTTAGTTAGTAATTGTTGCTGCTGCTGCTGTTGTTGCTGCTGGAGCTGTTGCTGTTGAAGATGATGCGCCTGCGCCATGTAATGTTGTGCCCACTCCAGGCTGGCATTTGGGAGGTTTCCTCCACCCATTCCTGCAAATACCATTGGGATCAAGTACGGCGGTATGCCTCCAGTCAATGAAGTTCGTAACATTTCCTGCTCGATTTTGCGTTGTTCAAGACGCAGTGTCTCTTGTCTCGTCTTCTCCTCTTCCTGCTTTCTCTTGTCCTCTTCTGCCTTTGCATGTAGCCAGTTTCGCATCGACTCTTCCGCACCTTGCCATTGCTGAGGAGGAGCTGGGAGCTGTCCCATCGGCTGACTGAGTACAGGAGTCTCTCTGATCTCGCGTATGGGCGGTGGACCTTGCGAAGGTTGTGGTAATGTCATGGCCGCCGGCGGGGGCAGACCACGATGAGGTGTCGACATTGGTTGCAAAGATGATGACCTTCTTGGAACTAATAGAGAAGGAATTGAGGAGCCGTTCGAGGCCGCTAAGGGCGAATAACGGGAGGTAGACGGTGGCGTGGGCGGCAAGTAGTCATGGAAAGACCTGAAGCCGTGATGTGCTGGCTGTTTTAGTGTGAGCAACATCTCGAGTTAGGTATCGAGGGTGGTATGAGGAGCAAACATAAGTGTGGTAAGAAGGACCTTTAAGGACGGCCTTTTTTTTCTTCAAAAAGACGTCGATTCGAGAAGACTTGTGAAATTACCCACACAGAAAGCAGGACTCTCCTACTTATGAAGTACGGCAATTAACTCTCCACACTGGTCACGCTCATCTCAAGCAGGTACACTGGCGGTGGACAATGGGAGCCGAGCCGGTCTCTTCGATATATTGCGGATAGCTGATTCGTCGGCGAATCATAGGGCTGCGAGTGATTATTCTGGATCTGGAGGAGTCCTGGGTTGCAGGGACGATCTCTGTCTGCGGTAAGGTTCTACTTGTAAGGTTATCGAATGGAAAGCTCGGAGCAAGTTGTCAACGCTGAGGGCGTCAAGATGGAGTAAATGTAAGCGTGAGAGCTTCAAAGGAAGAAGCATGGCATCGGCATGGGTCTTTCTTGGTCTGTGAGCAGGGACATGGGTCTTGTGCTGGTGGCCTTCAGCCATATCTCTTAGCCATAGCTTACCTGAGCCATAGCCGTTTGAATGACAGTAGGTAGGTGACTGGGTAGGTAGGTATTGTCTCTTTGCTCTCTCTGTCTCTGTCTCTGTCTCCGTATATCTCCGTATATCTCTGTATATCTTTGTGTATATCTCTCTCTCCACTCCCCCTCTCTCTGGCCGTCCGCCTATCTGTGTGTTTTTCTCTCATGGAGCTGTTGTAGGCCAGGGGGAATAGGCTGGAAGAGGAGGAGAGAAGAGAGTACAGGATAGGACATGACAGGACGGACAGGATCAAGCTTGAAGTCCTAATGGGGAATGGACCGTTGGATGGTAAAGTACCTAGACCTGGGAGTGGGGTGAGAATAGGGCCACGGAAGATGTCAACACATGGGTGATTATGAATGATAGACGGTGGGTTGAGGGAGTGAGATGAGAGTAAAAAGTAGCAGAGATAGAAAGGATCATGACCCATGTTAGGTATGAAGCATAGTGGCCAGGAGAAATACGATTGAGGTGCGTAAGTTGGAGAGAGTAAAGGGAGTGAGAAGAGCGAGGAGGAAGGTATGGATAGAGTCGAGTCTGGTAGAACAGAGCAGGTGTATGCAGCTCTAGATGTGAAAGTACTCAAAGTACATATCCATATTCTAGAGGGAGATTCAAAGAGGAAGTGAAGAAATTAAGAAATTGGGAAATAAAGGGAGTTAGAACAAATTGGGTATAGGAGTATGTAGGATAGTCTCTCCGCCGAGCTGTCTCTCTACCTTACATACTAGGTACGTACGTACGTAGGTACCTATATGGACGGATTAGATTGATTGGGGGGAGGGGGGAAGTGATGTTATGTCGTGTTGACGCACCGAAAGAGAGAGAGAAAGGGGAGAGTGAAATTGGAGGAAAGAGAGAGTGGATTGATTGATTAACTGATAGATTGATACGATGCGAGCTGTGTTGTAGTACCTAATACCTCTTCGCCATCACCTGAAGCCAGTCTGGTGTGTCGAATCGTGTTGGAGTGGAGAGAGTCGAGTGAGAGTCAACTGAGAGTGCGAGTGCGTAGAATGAGGGGTGATTGGAGCAAAGGCTAAGCCGTTTCTAGTCTTTCCGGGTACGTATGATAATTAGAGGACCTTGAATCTCCTCGCACTCGTTCAATCATTCACTCACTCTCATGCTCATCTTCCACTCTCATCCCTTCAAAGTCAAGGTAATCTCATTCATCTGTCCATCTGTCCATTTATGTAGAGATGTCTCGTTCTTCCGCTTCCTTCTCCCATCTCAAACATTTCATCCAAGCTCTTACAGTCACATCGTCTCTTCCTCCATCCCATAGATCGTTTGGCACAGAGCAACCCCGGAAGGCTGGCACTGGTGGCACCGATGGCACTGGTCAGAACTGGCTGGTCCTCTTCGTCTGGCGGTATCTGGCACGTCCTGGCTCAACTAGTGCGTCGGAGCTAGGATGGACACTTCTTACTTGTACATGTATGTACATATGTACATATACACAGTAAGTTACAGCAGAATCCCTAATTCGCTTTAAGTTGAAAGAAGCTAAGGAAAACCTTGAGGTAAATACATATATACTAACTATACTAGGCCAGACATTCTGTTCTACCGCAGCTAAGCTAAAGCATACCTTATTACTGTACTATGCCCTTCGTTATGGAGTACAACTTTGGCAGAAGACTCACGGAACACGCAAGAAGAACCTACTTTTGCTGCTCATGTTCATATGCATACATGAACATGAACATGACCATGATACAATGTCTCTGGAATCGCCCCAATGGAGACAGAGAGAGGTAACGCAAGCAACAGGGAATTGTCTTTGAAGTGCTGTACAGTACGTAAGTACCTACATATTCATATTGCACCCATTACGATAGTGGGTAGTACATGATACCACCGCGCAGCCACACAGACGATATCATAAGCGCACATAATACCTACCTACGTAGGTACAAGTAGTAAGTATGTGCACCATCACCACTCACTGCAGGCGCACCCTCACCTATTAACGACTAACGAGTAACGCACAGAACCACCACACACAGACGCGGACACACAGTTGGGCTGAGAGTGGCTTGTATTGGTCTTTTTGGATCTGGATTCCTCGAACTCCCTCCCACTCCCATCCTAGCTCCTCAGGGCACTGGGATGAGTTCCCGGGACCAGGAAGCCATGATACCAGGATACCAGGATACTGGGATGTGTCGGAACATCTGCCAGCCTATGGCGACGTGGGAAGGAATAGCGAAGCAGATCTGAAGAGGAGATAATGTACAAGTACAAGTACAAATACAAGTACATACTACACACGAACTGTCGTATTCACCGGCAAGAAGGTCGTGTTGATACCTAGGACACCTACGGCGTAGAACACACGCTTGCTCGAACATGCCCATCAACATCGACCATTATCATCACCACCATCATGATTATCCTCATGATCATCATCATCGTTCGTGGTAAATACGAAATTACGCAGAATGCAATCCTTTCTTTCCTTAATTTTCACTCTATTTCTCATACAGTACACGCACTAATGAGAACGTTGGCTTCTGTTTTTTCAGGTTTTCTTTGGAATGACGAGGTCCCAAGCCCGCGGCAGTCATGTTCATAAGGACCGCCAATTCTTGCATGAAACACTGGGATCATCCTTTGATATCCCCATTAAGCCACTCTGACCACATTCGAGCATGAGCTACCGACGGTTTGACCGACGCGGAATAAAGCGAACAAACGAGGCACGGGATTAATATCGAGGGAATGAATATCACAGAGACGATATCTTAATGCTTAACGGCACTGTAATCCTAATTGTGAAACGACGACAAACATGTCCAGAGAGTAATGAAAAGGATTCCATAGGATGTCTAATGAGCAAACGATATATGACTTCCCGCCGGATAATGTTCTTTTTTTTAATCTGTTTGATCTTTCCCTAATGATACTCTTGATGAAGAATCCTTCATGACAATCTTCCTACGAGTATATTAATCGGTGGACCGGCGGTCATAGGGGGTGGTTCTCGCAAGGCACAAGCAGCAGAAGTGTCAAAAAAAACCCGAGGAAAAGAAGAAACTGGACGTCGAAGCTGCAGTCATCCGGACGCAGAATACGCAGGTCAAGCTCTCCGACAGCTATGTACATATTGAGTAGCCTGTAACGTGACGCAGGTCGATATCTAGCCGTGCCTGTTGGGCTCCTGACCCGCTGCGACGGTCTATCACAGTATTCATATAAAGCCCTGCTTGCATCTTTGAACTGCAGCATTCTTTCACCATCACAACCTACGAGTACCTTATAAATCCGAGAGTACGTCTTTGTATCCGTGTCGATAGTGATGGGCCAGCCTCGAGAGGCAGCACAACAGAATAAACATGCAGGCGGGACGGATGGTGGCGCAGAATGCAGTCAAGTGCATTGCAGCTCTCCCAAACCCAAGATTCTCTGAGGCGCTGTGCACTGTTGAGGCTACACAGGTCAAGCCAAGGTCATGTACATAGGTACTCTAAGATACTCTCCGTGCCTGTGTTCTCTGCGGAATAGAAGATCGTTGCCAGTCTTTAGCCCAAGTACTGGATATAGCGTCCGTAATGTGAATGGCATGTTCCCTTCTCGATACATGCACATAGTCCTTTGCCTTCATGCCATCAAAAACCAAGACGGACCGAACACTGAACACCTCAGGTAGTCCACCGGCAAGCCCTCGAATGTGTGGCCACATATTGCCCCATCCGCCATGCACCTCTCGCTCGCCCACCCAGCACAAATCGAGGTAGGGCGCAGAGCTTCAAAGCTGCACAACGAACGCCATCGCCTCCAACACCGGCCACGCCACGACCTCCCCTCCCTCCCCCCATCTCTCTCGGCCAGCCATCAAGGGACCACCATCCAAGGCCACCAGCCATTTGTGGCTGGGAAGCTTCGAGCCAACAGCCCACCGGGGCATGGCAGCGCGCGAATCCTCCAAAACGGGATGTGTGTCGAGGGATGCCCCCCTCTGGTGGGCGCGAGGGGAGGGGAGGGGACGGATGCGTGCAAGTGGTAGGCAATGAATAATGAAGGGGTGGGCAAGTCAAGGTCGTAACTATGCCAACCTTGAACATGTTCATATTAATTGCTGTTCACTTGTCCGCCTGGGCTTGGTACGCGTCATTTCGGCTGCGCTGCTCAGATTAGCTGGGTGCGCGCGAGGGCTCTCTCACGAAGCGCCGATGTGCTTGGGGTCTGTTGATATTGCTGCCGTTGCCATTGTTGATGATGCCGTCGTTGTGGTTGTGGTCTGGGCCGGTTGTTGTTACGGCGTTATGGCTGGACGACAAAGTCGCGACATTGGATTAATATCGAAGCCTGTCGCGCATGTCGCGAATGGAAATGAAAGGACTTTGTCGTTGTCAGAGCTCGCGCTGACTGATGGGAAGTGTATTCCCTCCCCCGCGCTGCAGCATCATCGAATGGGGATGCTGGTCTGTATTCAAAAGTGTGTACTCAATGTAGAAGAGAAAGAAGAAGAAACGCCATGGCTGGTGGGCTTGTGTGAGGGTTCTCATGCCGTTGGGAAAGGCTTTTGTGCCGTCACGACTGATGGGTTTTGGCTGCTGGTTGTTGGTTGTCGGTTGTCGTTCGAATTCATAGTAGGTAGTTACTGATCACTTGGATTGATGATAATCGGCTGCTGATCCTGTGCCCTGTTCACGACCTTCCTATGCGAATGGATGGCGCAATTCCTGAACAGTGATAGTTATCTGATTTGTTTTCTGAACAGGTACCTGCATGTATACTCTGATTATTATTTCGAGCTCATATTCTATTCTACAGCATTGAAACCAAACTTGAAATTTATGTTGATGTGTTCGGCTATACGAGACAGTAGTAATGCCCTGGACATACATGTTCGTACGTGTACAGCACTACACAGTACTCCGCAAGCGCCTGAGCGTTCATCTAAACATCTCGTCGACAGCCAGATGGTGATTACTCCACGAAGGACCGACGAAGCTCTCAGCTCCGTCGCAGACACAGTGGCGTCGTCTTTTCAAGCTCTTGAATATGTTATGCTCATATCTTGGGACGGGCGCCGTGCAGGGTCCTTGGCATCTGCATCTGCAAGCAACGACATGCTCTCTTGGGGAAGTGAGGTCTCAATAAAGAGTGGCTCTGAAACAGAACACACGCAGAAGCTTCCAGCAAAAGGATGATATTGGGACCTAAGAGCGCAAGCACTGGACTTGAACTTGAACTTGACGGCCGGGTTCCTCGTCCTCGTCCTCGTCCTCAGCTACCGTACCTGAAGGGTCGTGCTTCCCAGCTTTCTATTGCCTACTGCCCGTCGACCCTCGTACTTGTGTTGATATTTGGCTGATGGAATTGTATTTTGGCGTGCACGAATCATCAACGTCGGCCCCGAACGAGAACCTTCATCTGGGAATTCTCCTCATCAATTCCTGCGCACATTGCATTGTCTAGACCTGCACGAACGCCGCGTCCTGGTCTTGAGTACTTGGCTATTTCACAAGTACATAATTATGTGTGTTGCAGCAAGCCACAAACACTCGAGCTTTTGGGCTCTTGTGGCAACGTATAGAGTAACTACTGATAAGATTGATGGGGACGAGGAGCAAGAGATGATGTTCCGTATCGAGTCAGGAATGGATGAATGGCGGCGTTCACATCACTTATTGCAGCATGATACTTTCTATTGCAGAAGATCTGCAGACCGACCTGCACTTCTACTGCGGATTTCACCCATGGGTAACAATCTTCTCTCAAAGAGTAGGCCGAGAAAGGGTGTTGGTCTGGCAGCAATACTCGCTGCTGCCCTTCCCAGTACTAGAAGTTCAGCGAAAGATTGATAGGAGTCTTCATATTGAAGCCAATTATCTCTTTGCCCCTTCACCGATTGTTCGCTCTCATGCAGCTGCTGGCCATGCACGGTAACGCCTGATACAAGTCGCGGCACGATGCGGACATCGTAGAAGCTGTGCTTTCCGTAGCACTTCGTGTTGATCCCATGCTCGTCGCCCTCCGAGTGTGAGATATCGTCGACCAGCAGTTCAACTCTCACGATTGATATGGAGCGTCACGTGTGAATAAACAATTGTCCTGGTCCTTCGTAAACGGGTGAGTCTGTACGAAAGAATATGGGGCTTTGGCAAAAAGAGTCTAGTGCTCCATAGTATTATTCATGTTATGAATGAATTATTCACTATGGCTGTCTTAGCTATCGAGCATGCGTATGTTTTGTATTCTACAAGTACATAGTACTTGTAAGATTTTGCCAGTTCCAAGTGTTGCAAGTCTAAACGAAGTTGCGGACGCTCCGTCAATAGTGAATCCTTAGTTGAAGACCACGAGGACGAGTGCCAGAATGGCGTTGCCGTATGGAGGATATGATCTGCAATTCAACGGCTGCCGCCTCTAGCAGCTGATGATACTACCTATCACCGTTCCATCATTGACTCCATTCAAGAAAAGTGGCTGTGCTTGGTCGTTGAGAGTTTTGATGCTCGGAAGGAGAGTATCGCGGCGAAACAGCATCGAGATGTCTTCTTCAGACACGAATCCAGTTTGATGCTTGTCCATTCACAGAGGCCTTCCTAATCAGTGATATCCTGTAAGACCAAATGGAATGACGACTTGTAAGTACAGTACTTATGGATACATACTTTTCCATCAGGGATAGAAGCTCCGTGCTCAAGCTGCATGGAAGAAGTACATATTCATACTTGGACAGGGTAACGTTCCATCTTTTGGTCGGGCTAGAGTAGGCCGTAGTGAAAGACTATCTGTTATGGGATTTTCTGATGAAATCTGTACTTTGATAAGGTATGCTGGCTTGCTGGCTTCCTGGAAAGCGAGTTGGATTTTGGCGTCCATATTCAAAGAGATCGACAAAGCTGCCATGTGAAGTATCAAACTTCGTAGCGAGGTGTGGATGAACCATGAATGCCATCAGTCGATTCGAAGTGACAGGGCGTAGAGTAAGGAGGAGAAGATGAGGGGTCAAGGAGGAAGAAGGGGAGGAGGGGAGGAGGGCAGAGGGGTGAGGAGTGAGCGAATGACGTGAATCATGAACGATGAGTGATGATTGAGGGATGAGGTGAAGGATGCGAGAATGGATCGCCACGCCCTTGGTTCTGTATCTGTGCCGGTGCCTGTGTATATGTTCGTTCGTGGATTTGATTGTGTGTAAACTCAGTATCTCCATCGACGTTTTTGCTGTGTTTGTCGCGTGTCGATTGTGAAGACGACGATGCTTGATTGTCAGGTTCTGTAAGGAATCCGTGAGGCGAGGAGGCGAGGAGGCGATTTCGCAATTCTCGAGTATTGGTGTGAATACCTTACACTACTTACCTACTCTGCTGGCTTGCATATGGCTGCAACTGCTCTCGACTCGGAACATACGCCCAACCGCCTTCAACTTATGTCTTCGCAACTTCACCTCCACACCTCCACACCTTCGCATCTTCACATCGTCACATCGTCACATCGTCACATCGTCACATCTGTCTACTCCACCGTCTCGGGCTAGAATACAAAAAAGGTGACAGCGACGGCGGCACGGCAGTGTAAGAATCCCAGGCGCTCACTATCGCTCATATCGCCTCGTAAAACTGCGTCAACACAAACTCGCCCAATGGCTGTCTTTCCATGACAAACATCAGCAAGCCCGTTATGCTGATCAATAACCCTATATGACGACAATCGCAGCTTCGGGGGATTGGGATTGGGATTCGACAAGGCGTGTTCTACCCGTCATCATCCCGTCGAATTCTATCTCTCACTGTGCCTTGCTGTGCCTCGATCAAGCGGGCTGGCCATGTGCTTTATCCCAGTTACCACATTTTCTCAGCGACATGATCTGTCGATCTTCCTCAAAACGAACAACATGCAAAGATTCGCTTCGGACGTCAGCAATCATGCAGTCAAAGAAATCATTCTTCTACTCTACTCCACTGTTGCTTTCTCCAGCCTGGCATGAGACAGTCAAAATCACGCCCACGAATCGGAGTTGTCTGTAGACGAAGGTCTCCGATTCGCCCTTCGAACAACGAACCTAATGAATCTATGAATACTGTAGCCCTCCCTACAATATCAACTACATCGAATATTCATTCTTTTCATCACTCCCCTCCACACAACACAATAACTTCGAAATCTTTTCTCCACCTTCCTTCAGCCCCTCAAGCCTTTTCACACGACCATCCATCTCATCTGGATTTCTCGTTCAAAACACCGTAACGACAGCGGCTCGGAATACCTTTCCTTTGCCTAATGGTACAAAATGTCCGGCCATGCCGTTGATCCAGTCTATTCAATCCCAACAGACAAAGACCCTTCAGCTCTTCAATATTGCAACACACAAATGTTGACAGCACAAGGGGCTGCATTCGTATGACCTTTGTTGAAGGACACATGAATACGGCGTCGAGTTGTCTCGTTTATCGCATCAGGTCCGCCACAGAATGATCGACATCCATACCTGCGCCACGCTCTGCCGATCAGCGCCACATCGTGTGCGCGATCTTGGAAAAGCTCAGGTAGAGCCGATGTCACCTCGGTTCCTTGCTAGATTCAGTCAAGAGTCAAGGCTTGTTCGACGCCCTCTTTCGCGAGACCCCGCCACGCCCGCCAACAACGACAGCCCTATCGACTACGAGCTTCCGTATGCTCGCTTGCCCCACCAAGCCAATCATCGGAAAATAAATTCCTGTAGTCAACATCCGGCACATTTTGAGCGTCACGGGAGTGAACCTTTGTTGTTGAAAGAAACGTCGGTTTCCACAAGTGGTATGACTGACCACCTAGGCCTTTCCCGGACTTTGGCTGAGGTGAAGTCCGAAGAACTCCCACACATCGCTCCAAAATATGGGGAATCGGGCATATCAGCATATGCATATGCATACTTCAGTGGTAGCATCAGGTTACCCGGGCCGGAAAGAACATCATCATTGGTATTAAGTGAGTCAGACGAGCCCTACTTACATCCGTAGATACTGTGAAACATACTATGCTGCACATTGATTTTATGTTGATGCTACATCAATGATTACGACTCCAACAGTACCTTTGCAGGTTACGGACTCCGCGTCACGCCACCTCATACGAATATCAAGAGTTCCACCAGTCTCTATCAACGCTGATTTGCGGCCTTGCCTTTCAAAACCAAAATACTCCGTTTCGTGGGCTTGGCCAAAAGTCGGAGGTTTCAGAACGTGATGAACGCGTAAGCACTATCACAAGTCTTTGGATTCATGTCATATGGGCATTCAAGAGCAGCAAGGCCAACGCCACGGCCTCACTTCTGAAGCACTGACCATGACTTAAGCCATGGCTTTGTTTATAGCCAAAAAGCCTATCTTAAGTGCAACTACCAAGTTCTGAAGTGGAATATCTGGGGAATCAAAACGCACAATCAGAAAGACCGTCTATATCTAAGGTCCAAAAGATCATCCTTGAGTTCTGAAAAGAGACTCGGCGGCTTCGCTATGGGCGCTCCTTATCGATTAAACTCAAGACCAGGAGAGCTTAACGGCTATTACGGCATCAGTTTCCATTGTGTCGGTCCCTACACTCAAGCCTCTAATGCTCATAAAAATCGTGGGGAGAGTCTCATTGTTTATCAATAAACATTCACGTGGATTGGACACCTATTGGACACTGTATTGGGTTGGGTTAACATATCCATATGGTAAGCTGCGAAGCCTGAGGGTTACCAAAACGTACACAAAACAGGCCATGAATACCATGTTCGGATCAATGCATTTCTTCAGGGTTTGAAGAAATCTTGCAGATCAATTTGTCCTAAAGAATCTCCTAGGAGCTTGCTTACACTTGCATCGTACTTAACGATTCTCAGCATCCGACATTCGGCATCATGATCTGCACACCTTGCGGGGTAAGTAGCAGCCCCGAAATCATGCTTATTGATAAAGTATGGCCCGCCAAGAGACCGTCAATGCATACTGCAATGCAGTGCAGCAAGACATGACTCCTGAATGCGCAATACAGTATGATGGCGCATTGATACAACGCTAGTATCGAGCTTGCCATCCTTGCATTCTCCAAATCAGTTCAGTCTCCCGGGCTTATCAGATCGAGTCGTGAGGCACTATCAATGTCTCTGGTACTTCGTTTACCCAGAATCAGCTTTCGTATCGATACTCTACCCTCCCCGGTATTTTCTGACACTAGGTAAATCACGATTGTGTGTATCTTCTGTCAACTTATACTTGCCTAGCGTACGAAAATACCGGGGAGGGTATAGTACTGTAGGTCCAGTTGTCCACAATCATATGATACATGTCTCCTCGTTTCATAATTCACTCTGCTCTGCTCCTAGCACAAACCATGTTTATCCAACTGTGGATATTTATGACATCATGCATGTATCGTTCCAAAGGCGATTTGATTACAGTGCTCTTGCCACTAACAAAGACTCTCGATTCACTCTACATGATCAGAAACATCTGGCAGCACAACAACAATGCATAAGCAAAACCCAAACACTAAGCTTGCACAGCATGTGCAAATTGGAAAACGGAGTACATGAGCCCGGACCTAATTCACACACCGTCTCATTCAATCCTTTCCATTACAACTCTCATGCCTCCCTCCTACAACCTTAACTCTATGCCACGTTTCGCAGCCCGGTCTGGATGTGCAGACTACTTGATGATTTGTTCTAAAACCTTTGAGCTTCTGCCGAGCCAAGTGGACTTTTGTCTTTGCGTTAGGGTTCTTCTTGGGGCTGTGTACTCATTCCCTCACGTGATTGAGTTTCAACTGAGCTTACTACGTAAGCTTGAGATTGATGGTGTGTAGGGCTGAAAGGAGGTCTTGTGTACAGTAGTTATTTCGAGGAGACTATTTTGTATTGGCATGTTGATTTCTGGTACCCTGTCGTGTTTGTCAATTCAAATGTGTTGGTGAAGGAGAATCTGATATGAATGTGTATATGGACCTGTCACTCGAATTATCTATATGACAGCTGTTCACAGCCAAGCAGGCTTGCTTCAACGACTATGACAGTAATTACCGTATGAAAATAGCTTGGATACAGTCCTCTTCGGCCCACGAAGGTCCTTGTCCAGCCAAAAACTTAATGCTGATTGTACGTAGTAAGTGTCATTCGCCCTTGGCAATTCGAGGCAACTGAGAATGGAGATGGTGTCAATGCTCAGAGAAAGGTAATGCTGACGAGGATAGTGGCGAGGGGAGTAAGACTGTGGTTGAATATTACGCGGTGGCAGAGTACGCTGCTGCAAATCCCATTTCTGCAAAGCTCTTGGATTTTTGATGGCATTCCATGGCGACTACGGACTCTTAATCTTCAATGGTTTCGCTGGCAGCTGAGCTTCTTGGATGAGGTTGAGCTCTCAGTGTAGGAGACCACAATTCCCTTTCAAGAGCCGAGTAGAGCTCAGAATTCCTTGTTACAGGAGAAGGCTCTGCTTCGATCGATGCTAGATATTCTCTCATGTGAAGTGTATTGGCACTTTGTGGGATCTCCACACCATCCATCACCTTGTAAAAAACGATATCTAATGTTTCAATGAGGCACGTAAAGCGGTTTCTGTGTGAAATTACAATGTAGCGGGCATTCAATGACAACTAGACAGACCAATGCAATAACAACAGCATAAATAAAAAACTGTTCTGAATTCTATCCGGAAAATGATTACCCTTATCTATACACAATATATGGAAAAAGCTGGAATCATGCCCGCATCTTCGCCTTCGACCTCAATCTGCTCACTTCCTTATATCATCAAATCGATTCAAACAGGTGCGTCAAGGAACCGTTGTTATGCCTGTAGAAGTTGAGGTCCATCGCAGTTGAAAAATGGGGATGATGTAGAATATCCACTTTGCAAGTGCAATATCTATATTCTGCACACCCTTGAGTATATTCAGAAGACTTGGGCACAATTGAAGACAAATGCACAATATGTACACACATTAACTTTCATGTTGTATGGTGCAGCGAGTTTTGGATTGTTGCGTTGATTGAAGAGAGAGGAACAAGATCTACTCTGTAGTCAACGTAAGTATATAAAGGGGTACTTTGTTCCTATTATAGTGTTTGTGTGTCAACATAAGAACATGCTAGGTTATTCTTATATAGCAGACTGTCATAGAAGGCAGTAATTGACTGTTTGTCTTGATATGAATAACCCCCTTGAGAAAGAAAAGGAGAAGTGTAATAATACGTAGTAGGGGTTCTTGAGAAAGAGAAGAAGAGAAGATAATAAAAAACAAAAAACAAGTAAAATAATAGCAAAAAGATTCAAGTGCTCCATCTTCAATATGATTTCTTATAGTATGCACCCAGTATCTTTATATATACAGTTTGTATTAAAACTAGAAAGAAGTATATATAGCCTATCTTGACAACCACTCTGCAACCTAGGTATCTCTGTGTTCATTAGTTGACTTTAACTTTGTATAGACATATGTAGTTACTCACCCTTGACCATATTACAAAATGCTACGAAAGCCACCAGATTCAAGTAATCCGGTACGAAACTTGATGCGTAAACGACTTTCAAAAACAGATGCCGCTCAACTCATTGGATTGCAAAACAAAAGACCTCAAACAAAAGAGGAATAAGGGGTAAAAAAAGACACCTCCGAGATAGGCAGAGTGCTTTGCTCCCTATTCCTCGGAACCAAGCCAGGAAAAGCCCTCGGGGTCCCATCAGACAATCTGCCCCTCAGCCAAACAAGACGCAAATGGCCAACAGACCTGCTCGCATACCCGCGCAACACAGAACCGATCCGGCGCCCCTCTCAATCCCACACCCGCCCCCTCACCACTCCACTCGATAAGCACGCCAAAGCCTTGATCCTTCACCAACCCCCGAGCACATCGCCACAGCATCGCGCGAACGCGTCGCACGTCTCTGATCATGGACCGCTTGGAGTGCGCTATTCGTCAAGAGAGCGAACGGGACACGCCGGATCCGATACCCGTCGCTTTGACCAGTGCCGTAACCTGCCAGCGGCAGCACACACCGATGTGGAGCATGCCGGGAAGAGCTGAGTGGGACACAGCGTTCCTCAGCCGGACTCATCGTCCGCCAATCTGTCAGCGGGACTGTGCTCTGTGTTGTTGGAGAGGCCATCTCGTTGCATCGTATTAGGCTCGTGCATTACAGTCTCCATGAGGAGTGGGGTCTGAGTGGTAGGAGGGGATATGTCCACTTGAAAGTCGACGGGGGTGCCTGCGATCGAGGTATACCCGTGAGGCATTGGGTTGGCCTTCTGAGATCTAGGTTTGCTTCAGCACAGTGCCGAGGGGGATTCAAGGGTTGGGCATATCTGCATACCTCATTCGACAGCATGTCCCCTCCAGCCCAGCCCATCATGCCAGCGTAACATCCACCTAGCTTAACGAGTTGGCACGGGCTTCGGAGGCAGGCACAGGATCTAGATCTCGACTCATGACATGTCGGTGATAAGAATAGCGACCAAGTACCCTAATATATTACATTCAATTATCCTATATACGCGGCTGTCCGCCAAGCGCTGAGCGCCAACCGCCCCTTTGATGTCCTAAAGTGGCAGCATCGATCATGATCATGAAATTAAATAAGAGTATCAGTGTCAGTATCAGTTTTTAACACTTCCTCCATACCTGGCCCGTCTTCAGTGTCACTCATCTCTGCAAATCTAGCCACGCCTGCATTGCAATTCTCGCCGCAGCTGCATACTTCCAGGAGCTTTCTCCTCTCTCCTCACCTCCTTCCAAAAGAAGATCCGTCCGCCAGTAATTGCGAGTTATCAAGGTAGTGTAGAAGAGGAAATATATATTAGTGACGGGTAAGGCAATTGACAAAAAGAAAGGGAGGGGTTCAGGATAGGCCATTGATAGGTCCTATGCGTAATGAGTGTGGAGTGCAGTTTGCGGCCGTTTATAGGAACGCAGAAAGAAGGCAGAAAGCCCGTGTACAGAAGTGTTTGAAGAAGTAGTTTTGTAGAAGGGTAGTGTAGTGAGAAGGAAATTAAGAAATGGATTGAGGGGTATGATCCCAAAGCAGACAACGCCGTCATGAAGCATCAGTGGTATAGTAAGTCCAAAACAAAACAAACAGAAAACAGAAATGGGGTGGGGTGGGGTTGATTGGGGAGGATGAGAATGTGAGTGGGGCTTTGATGATCAGTGCCCTTGTCATCCCGATCTGCTAGATGAGGAGGAAACACGATGGATAAGATCCAGTCCTTCCCCTCAAAATTCCACCTTGAACATATCCCAAATTACCCTAGCCACACCACTCAACACAATGAGCATCAGCTAACAAGATCACCACTTCCTTCCCCTCCTCGCCTTCCACTCCGCCCTGGCAACCTTCATAAGTAGCTCTTCATCCTTGACAGGGATCCAACTTGTAAGGGTCTTCATAGCATTCTCAAAGTCCGAGTCGAGCAAGATATCCCGGGTCCCATCAATGAGGGCGGCGGAAGTAGCATGGAGAATATCGAGACCACCAGCGAAAGGACGGTTTTCCGTAGGTTCGACGGTAGGGTCCGAATCACCCAAGAGCATGAAGACATCCCAAACGCGCAGCTGAGCTGCAAATGGGATGCTGTAGTTGAATAGAGTCAGATACCAGCGTGTTCCATAGGCGGTAGGGTCAATGCCGAGTTCAGTCTAAAGAGAAGTCATCAGTACAGTTAAAAATGAACATATTTGAAATTGGATAGGGAATGTAATATGGAGGCTGAGTGAGACAGAGAAGAGGATGGGAACATACGAGTTTGTCCTTCACCTCAGCGTCATGGATCCACCGTGTAGAGAACTCATCAAGCGCAGACATGAGACCACCAAAGCCAGGCGAATATAACTTGTCGAGGCCTCGCAACTCCCACATGCGTACAAGCATGATAAAAGTACGCTCCTCATCGAAATAGCAAAGAAGTGTGGCGGCGAGAGAGGCCATGCCTTGAACATAGCCCGTTTCCGGGAAGTATAAGGATAGAACGTGGAGAACACGGAAGAGAAGACGTTGACCACCACGGTAGCGGCGTCTGAACATGATATGGCTATTGATGGTTCGGGGAACATCTATGTCAATCTGTACGTCGTCGGAAGAGCTGCATGTCAGGAGTCGATGAAATTCGTCAACTATCTCCGATTCGCTCTTACTGCCTTCCTTCTTCTTAGCACTTTGGCTCAGAAAAGAGAACCAGGCTGTGGCGCGCCATCGGTCTGGAATACCCTTCCATGTGCGGTCGATGACTTTGGAAGACTTGGCATCAAATTCAAAGCACATTCCTTGGCCATCCCGTCCACTGCTAACCAACTTGGCCATTCTTCGCCATTTCTCGGTACGCTCCCATTCCTTTCTTTTGATGTTCATGGCCATCTTACCACCTTCCTCATCCTCAGCTATGTCTTCGAGCCCAGGAGGTAGAGTGAGCATGTCGCCTGCTTCGTCCATCCATCTGCGATCGCGATTTCCAGGTAATCTATTCACGGCGGTTCGCATGCCAGATCGACTGGTACTTCGATATGTGGAGGCGCTGCTGTTTGTTCGGGAAGAAAGGCCGGTCATTCGACGACTTGGTGTTCGGCGTGGTCCTGTAGACACTATCGAGCTCCGTTTCGAAAGAGCACGGCCAAGCGCAGTGCGTCGCCTACGTGGAGTTTCAGATGCTAACTGGAGGACCTACGAACAATCAGTATTGAAGTTTGACGACAAAAGGGAGTATAAAATACCGTAGAGACTCGGTATGGAGGTCTGATGCCAGGTTCTCCAGTCTTTATGGAGCTTCTGCGGCGCATAGAAATAAAGCCGTATCTATCGACGTCCTTCCCATTAATATCTTCCCAGTCTTCAATACCACCAGCCAGTTCATATTCTCTTTTGTACAGACTTTCGCGCGTACTGCTTAACAGACTCGCTGGTCTGAAGTGTAAAGAGTCATCCGCTCCGAGGTTCGTAGCACTGGTATGTGGTCTTCGTTCCTCCACTGTAGCCTCCTCTCCAACGAGAGTCCTGTCGCCTTCCGCCAACCATCTCCCATCCTGCCAGTCCAGGCCTGTTTCATACATTGATCGGACCTTTTGCGACTCCTTCTCTATATCCTCGGACAATGAGATTGTAGAGTTCGCCATCATAGAGAAAGCCGGCATCCTTCGACCTCCTGTCAATCTCGGTTGCGGGCTGGTATTAATGACTGTGGATGGTGTAGCCGATGCAATTTGTTGGAGTTCCTTGCCACTCAATAACATGCTCCCCCTCTTCGAAAAGGACATGGAGTCCAAGAAATCGGTCGTGAGCAAGGTATCGTTCGGGATAGGAGTAGTTATGGGGGAGAAGTCCTCCTCGTCTGTCGTCTTGGAATTACTGGTAGTTGTAGGTGTTTGTGGTTGAGCGATCCCCACACTTTCCACCTCCTTCTCCGCACAGCCGTTATGCTTCTCCATTAGTATTGGTGTGCTGGGTAGGCTGCGGATCATGCCATCCTTTCCCTTGACGTCTAATACCTCCTCGCCATTTTCACAGATGCTGCCGACGGAACTCTCTCGCGCGGTCGCAGAAGTCATTGGCGCAAGGCCAGAATCTCGCTTCATGGACTCAGTGTGCGCAGGACTCGTTGCTGGTCTCCTTAGTGCAGGGTGGGTATCGCTGGGAGGGGCTCGCGGCGGTGAGATGGTGACTGGGATGGGAGGTTTGGCGGCTCTCATCTCTTCGTATCGCAGTGATTTGAGTTGTTCATGACTTCGCGGATGCGGGATGCCCACCATGGACCTCGTCCGTACGCTATTTGACTTCTCGGGTGCCATTGTACATTATCCTTAAGATGAGGTATCCACCGGAGGATAAAGAACGTGTGATGAAGTTTTGAAACGGGCGAGGGGTTTTGGCCTTTTTCTTTTCTTTTTCTGAACGAGCGTAGGGTCTTGGTAGAGTAGCAATTGTTGGTGAGGTGAAGTTAAGTGAAGTGAAGTGAAGTGAGGTGAAGTGAGCTGTGATGTGGTGTGGTGAGGTAAGTTGAGGTGAGAGCGAATGAGTTTAGCAGTTGGCTTTCTACCTTGTACTGTTCTAATAGAGTCGTATTGCGCGTGGAGACGATCGTGCGTCAGTGGGACTTCTCTTGAGAGAGGACAATACAATGTTATGCAAACCAAACGGTGACTGGGGGGAGAGAGAGAGAGGCTACCGTCTGTCGGCGCGCAATAAATGTCTGAGTTGGAATGAAGATGATAGTAAAGAGTAGGTGAGCGGATGAGTGTGATGAAGAGGGAGAAGAGGGAGAAGATGGAGAAGAAGAGGGCAATACAATGTTATTAGGTAGAGGTAGTTAGTCGTTGATAGATAGTGGTAAGTAGGTGGTAGTTAGTAGATGCATGTGGTTGTTGCTCTGCTCTTGTATGGTATGGCATGGTGATGTATGAATATGTATTGTTTATGCGTGTGTCTCTACATGATTGGAGCAATTGATATGTATTCCTTTTCTTATATCTTTTACATGTAAATAAATGCCCAATCTGTCTTCTATTGTTCAAACAAGAACAAGAATGTATATCGACTGCCATGGCCGAGGAGGGAGGAGGTGAGATGATGTATGTGATGTGATTCATACTGGGAAAGGGAATATCTATCTCCATCTTAGGATCTGATTCCACACATCACATACATCATTTTACTTTACTTTACTTTACTTTACTTTACTTTACTTTAATTCACTTCACTTCACTTCACTTCACTTCACTTCACTTCACTTCACCTTATCTCATTTCATTTTGTAAAGATCAACGAGGTCCAGTAACTACCTATGTATATCCATATATCATCATCATCATCATCATCATCATCATCATCATCTCTACCAGTCACCATCTCCTCATCTTCTCCTCTGCTTATTCTCCTCCGAACTGAAGAACCAACTTTCGACTCACGCAAGGTTCATTCTAGTACCTACTGGGGAGTGGAGATGTAGATTTGGATTTGGACTTTGTCTTGCTCTTCCTCTTCCTCTTCCTCTTGAATTTGAATTCGGAGCTTAACCTACTCCACTCTGTAGTTGGATTAGGAATTCGAATGGTGGATAGTGGATAGTGGATAGTGGAGGTGGGGATCAAGTCAGATCACTTCCTACGCGCAAGTTACATAATACTTGTAACTACTTGCACTTGTACCTGAGCGAAGCCTGTTTCCACCCCCGATCCGATGTGATTGAGCAGGGAAGAGAGGAGATCGAGTGCAAGTTGAGAAGAAGAGTATGTTCTTGTACATGCTCACACGCTGTGTAGTGTGATGTTGCATTGAGCGTATCTTATGGGTCCTCTATCACCATCAGACCATGTATGGATGTGGCTATACGATTGTATAATAATACCTATGAGTGAGTACCTGGTATTTGGTCGTTAACAGTATCAATACAACCACCACCAATAAAACAAACCCATATCCGTCATCAGACGAAGGTTTGTACTTGAACCTCGGAAGATCACAAACGATGCGCAAACAACAACACTCAAGGCCCTCTCCTCTCCCTCTCCCTCCCCTCACCTCCCTCTCATATGTTTCGGTTGTTATCGAGCAGCCCCCGTTGAGCATGCGTACGTCGCAAATTGGGATGAGATATGGCAATATGTGCGCAAATTGCATGTTCGGGGGACGAAGAGGCTTAGTGTCGTGGCGGACCGCGTACTACCAGTGAGGGACCTGGAGCTACAGCCAACACCAAGTCCGTCACCAATCTACCACCAGCCAAAAAGGTAAACCGACAAGCCCAAATAGAAATTGTTCCAGAGCACGGAGCATCAAGAGGAGAGGAGAGGAGAAGCGAAGCGAGTCACTGTAAGTAAGTACACATCTGCACATCTGCACATCTGCACGAGAGCCAGTCATGGAGGACTCTGTATGGCCTTGCTGACTATGATAGATTGGTAGGCTCCTAGATTGCTTGAAGGTTGTCCGGGTCAAGAGTGTGTTGGTGCGTATACGATACGATATCGAGATGAGAGAGATGAGAGATGAGAGTCAAGAGAGGCATGTATCTATGTAACTATGTATCTCATCTACACTACTTGATACCTACTAACTTCTGGCATCTCTCGGACACGACCGATTGATGCCCGGACCCAGACAATGTTTATTCATAGAAGGGATCGCTCGAGTCAAGTCAACGCCCAGGCCTAGTTACAACTAAGAAATACAAAGCACAGCATGAATAGCATGGACAGGACAATCACATCAGCCGTCCCGGGGCCGTAGACACGGGAACATTAAAGGAAAAAAGGAAAAGGAAAGGAAAAAGAAAAGGAAAAAGGAAAAAGGAAAAAGGAAAAAAAGACAAGGGAAAAATGAGAGGGAAAAGAAGGAGAAAGAATCGGACGAAGAAAAGCAAACACCACACCCCTTGACTCTATGAATAATTAAGGAAATTCTCTGCACATCCACAAGTTCAGCAAAAAGAAGAAAAAGGGCAAGAAAAAAAGAAACAAATGAGTAGACTCCTAATACCAAGTTCCCTTCCCACCACCCATTTCCCCGGTTTAGCGGCCACCAAAGAAAACGACAAGGCGGCGGCCACAGAGCCAAGTAAAGCTATACGGGGATAGCATCAACAGAACACCGAAGATGGCCGAAGGAGATGCATGCATGGGCTCTGCCACTCAGACGGGACCGAGCAGGACGAGTGCTACAAAGAACAGGGAGGGCATCGATAGGTATCTCGTGAATACGGGGGGTGCTGTATGAGAGTTAACTTGTAATATATGGACTTTGAAGATAGACAGAAAGGCCAAGTATTGATGAGAAGATACTTACTTACCTACCTACTTACCTACCTACCTGGTGATGATTGAAGAAGCAAGCAACAGTATGCCCGTGTGTATCTCGGCCTACTAAATATATACAAGTACACACTGCGAGGCAAACTATGTGTCGTCAGTTGGTGGGTAGGGTGGAGAACATCACACATCACGGCTTGTGAGCAGCTGGGGCAGCACACGCGAGGGATGGGCGAATTGCTGGTGCAGCATGCAAGGAACGCGATATCGACGGGATCTAGCAGCAATGATCTTCTGCTTAGGTGGCCTAGAGTAGGGCCAGCAGACTCTTGACAGAGTATTACTCCGTAGAGTAGAGTAGAGAAAAATGGAGTAGAGAAAAATAAATTGTGATGGGTAGAACACCTTACTGCTGCTTGCCTCCGTAGTTCGAGTGCTCGTCTCTTTCTATGGACTGAGGGGCTGATAAGTACTCGACGACGAGGATGAGTGGTGGGACTATAGGTAAGGAAGCACGATAACGTCGTATGGAGTACATCACAAATCAACAATAAGATCACGGATAGGTAAGTCAATAGAATGAGTATGTACATACAAGCAAGCCAAACATCCCCTTACAGTAAACAAATAAATAAGACAACCAATACCCTCGATACCCTCAATACCCTCCCTTCCCCAACTCACTCAATGAGCCTACCAGACACCGACCCCTCCCCACCAAACAAAGCCATGCATGTACACAAAAGACGACACCAAGTCGAGGCACGCACGCCACTGCGAATCCGTCATTGACGATCTGACAGACACAGCAAAGCCAGATCTGCCCGGATTGCAGGGCACACAGTACGCAGTGGTACCCCACCGGTGAGTTGATACATATCTACAGTACATGCACCCCAGCATGATTGCATTCCAGATACGCGGAGCGAGGGTGCGCATGTACCACGCACGACACTCACGCACCCTCGCTCACGGCAGAGTACCTGAGATGGCGATTCCAACCCATTGAGCGAGGTGGGATCGGCTGCGGGCGGGGTTGGGGGATACGGGGGGAGAAGGAGAAGGAGGGGGAGGGAGAGAACCCTCGTCCATCATCACAAAACACAAAACACCAAGCATCACAAGTCCAAAAGCCGCAGACATAGAATGAGCAAGCCATAACCCTCTCCAGCCACCCGAAGACACAACCGATATATGCTACATGTCCCAACGCCCGCATACCAATACCCCATCCAGCAACCAAAACAAGCATGATCCCCCAACACCTAGTTGAATGCCAGCCCAACTCTACTCTCTTCCCCTCCCCGCTACAGATTCCAAAGACCCTGCGCCCACGGGGGGTCCAGCCCACAAAGACTATCAGTCAGTCACATCATCACGCCAGCCGGGCATCTAGATCGCGAAGCTGATGCTTGCGTCGACGGAGACACAAGGCGGCCGAATGAAATGCACTTGGCCGAAGAATGCAATTGATGAATGCCACGGGCATGAAGGATCTCAAGGCGACGGAGCGGTAAGGCCAAAGCAAGGCAAGACGACTAAGATTTGATTTGATTTGATCTGATCTGATGTGATGTGTTTTGTTTGGATTCTAGTTTCCCTGTCCCAGAGGGATAATCCCCTCTTCATTATTGATGCGGCCGTTCACTTCCTTCAATCCACCTCATTCCACTTCTCTTTCCGCCTCGTACACCCACCCATCAACCCTCCTCATTCTCCCAGTCGCGATCAGCATACGTCAAGCCAGAGCGGCCGCCGGAGAGGTCAAGTTTGGCGAGGAACTCGGGTGGCACGGTGGGGATGTACTTGCGCTCACGCTCGCGGTTGAGGCCACCGAAGCCAGCGCCGTAGCTAACAAGCATGTCTGTGCTCGTAGGCAGGGTGAATGGGAGCATGAAGGCTGGGTCGAGGAGGAGGTGCTCTGGCGCATCGTCGTCTTCCCCTGGTATCTCATCCGAGGAAAGGGGCATGAGGGTATTAGGAATGACGGGTTTCAAGCTTCCTGCCGGCGAGGCTGGTGTGGATATGTCATCGTTGCCCTTTGTGGGTGTTGAGGGGGCGCTGTTGGCTCCACGAGATTGTGCGATCGCCGTTCGTGCTCTCTCCTTTCGTAGTTGTGCTTCTTTTTGTAGATTCACTAGGTAGGCCATTGCACTCTTGGGTAATCCCTTCTCCCCCACCTCTGCTCGATAGTGGTTTACGGAATGTATCATTTGCTGTGGGGTCAATCGGGTCAGTTGTTGGACCGTGCCTATCAATGCTTCGAAATCCTCGGGCCCAATTGAAGAGAAACATTGTAACCACTGGAGTAGTTGGATAATTGGTGCAAGATGTCGTCGAGCAGCGTCCATCGTAGTCTCTCCGGTAGACTGCATCGAACCGTTTTCATAGTGCTCGGGCTGTCGGTTGTTGGCACGAGCCCAATCCTCCAGAATTGAAATGTTCATTCGTATCTGCATGGCTTTGGTCCGAGCCAGGTATTTTCGATTAGACATGATACGATTGAAGAGCTCAGCACCCAACCAGTAAAGTAGCTGAGCTAATACCTGTGCTATTATAACAGAATGGATATCATAAAGATCTAAGACGAATAGCGTAGATGAAAGGAGTGAGGTAACATTGCGTGGAGCCGGTTTTGCTCGTGCTTTGGGGGATGGTGGTCGAAATCGTTTCTCCACTGGTTCTTCCTTGACTGTCGCCTTCTTCTTGAAAAGCTTCCATTCGTGTTGGAATGTGATATCCTCAAACCCGGGAATGGTCTCGTGTTCCAGCATGGCAGAATCAAGAACCTTATCCAGCCTTCGTTCGGCATCCCGAATGATCAGAATAAATATTTCATTGATCAGCTCTGCAAGTTGCACCTGGAATTCTTGTGTTGATTCGGCAAGGCCAGCGTCTTTTCGAAGATAATGTAAAAGTAGAGTAGCGTTGGAAATCCAAAATGCCAATATAGTCATATCCCATTGATGCTTCTCTACAACGTCGTTGATTTTATCCATCGCTGAAACGAGAAGATTGCCCAGGAGATCCTGGCTTGCATGATAATGTGCATATCGTGCACTTAAGAATATCATATTCGCAGGCACAGGCTTTTGCGAGGGTGATCGTTGTGGAGTCATGTTTGTGATGATGATATCGAGGATTCGATTAAGTTCGCTCTCCTGAAACACAAACATTTGATCGTGTAGACATCGGCTCCAGTCAAATTCTTGTATGTCTTCTTCAAGCTCTTCAGGCGACTATATAAGTTAGCATAGAAATCGTATGAGACGTCAAGACAATCATACCTCTGGCTGATCGTCCATTCCCACATTTCCCAAATCAACCTCGAGATCTCTTGCACTCTCCATCATCATGCGGCGTCTCATCTCGTTTTCGGCCATTTCCTCTTCGAATCTGTCCTGCGAGAATCCTTCGTTGTAAAAGTCGTCTGTGACACCAGCATTGCCAATATGGTATCCGCTGTCGTGTAAATAATCCGAGATTTCGGAATCAGGGGCCACAAAGTCGAACGCCGTTCGCCCTGACGACGATTTTACCTCTGGAGATGCTCCATGATCCAGAAGGGCTTTTGCAATGTTTTTGTGCCTATTTGTCATCGCCCACATCAACGCACTCCACGAATTTCTATCCTGTTTGTCGACGCTTACGCCAGCATCAAGGAGAGCTGTCACAACAGCCTCGTGGCCCTGGAGGCTAGTCAGCAGTGCTTCCTTTCAACTTGATATGACCTTCACTTACAAAGCAACTAGCATATATCAAGGGACTTGTTCCTTCTTCGTCTGAGGCATTCAGATCAATGTAGGTTTTGGCCTTGCCATGCAGGATGGATCCTATTCTTTCCACATCGCCATTACTAGCAGCCATAATGAGAGCTTTTTGTAGTAAATCTTTCTTTTCTCTATCCGACAGTTTCGCATTCTCGGCGATCTCATCCACATCATCATCCTCAGACAACTGCTTGTGCGCAGCTTGTGCAGCTATCATCTCCATTAACCGGGTATCGCTCTCCCCCAATTTCTGTGTCGTAAGTTCGTCATCGTAGTCTGGTTCATCAAGTGAGAGACTGTTGAATTGGAGTGGTTTGGCCACGACTGGCGACGTAAGGAATTGTGATTGCCCTGGCTTCAATCAGTATGAGCTTGAGCAGCGACACGCGAACAGCTCACCTTGCCACGCATCATACATTTCCGTTTCTGGGGTGTAATGGTGTGGAACACTCTTGCGATCATCTAGAGACTTTGGAAGGTCATCAGGCAATGCGCGAGGGCGCTGTGGGACTTCATCCTCCCCAAAGCCATTGCTCTCCGGATCGTTTTGGTCGCCAATGTCCATCGCCACTTCGATCGGACCTCCCTCAATTTTCAAGTCATGTAAAGCCGGTCCAAGTTGTCGAAAGCTCGATGTTTGGACTTTGAGGCGTATCGCAGTAAATATGTCGAGGTGGGTTTGGTGTATCTGAGCGGGACGTTCTGGCAAGCTGTACTTAGGTAGGTAGGTATCTCATAAATCCGCCCTCAAGTGACGATTGTAGCTACCGTGACCATTTGGCGGTGCCGTGGCCCGTGCGCCACTACTCCTGTGGTGCGAAATCTAGGGGCGATGTGGTTTCGGATTCATGCGATTGAAAATTTCCATTTACTGTAACATGGGTGTTTCGTAAATTGAAAGCATTCAATTCGTACGGTCATCCCTTTCAAGTAGAGTAAATATAAACATTCTGACTGAGACTTTTATCTATTCTGCCCCTTTTCAGGTATCAACTTATTCTCTCTTGCCAAAGATTCTCAACCGCTTGACCCCTCCATCAGGAATAATTATGAGTTTGACATGGGAGAAGACCTGATCTTGTACCAAAGAGGTATGCTCGTGCTCTCTATCTGGACCACACCTGCTCTGCTCGATAAGATCAATCCATTCCGCATCCGATGCACTTGGCTCTCCTTCACCAGTCCATCTCGTAGCTTGAACTCGGACACTTTGTGGAAAGTTTCCTCTGAAGTGTGCAGTGTCCACAATCAAGCTTTGGATTGTACCTGGTGTACCAAGACGAATGATGGTCCAGTCAACATGGTCCTTTCCGCGGGAGCGAGCCGTCTCCCATCCATCACCCATATCCCTTCCACGGCCTGGGAGGACCAAGTTGTCCTTGGTACCAAAGTGTTGATCACTGCAGGATACCGCGACTCCTCCATTAACAGCGGCGGCAAGGTCGAAAACAGCCTCCTTATTCTCTGGAAAGACTGGAACAGCATGGCCGAACAATCTGAATCTGGCAATACCACCATCAGGGTACATATTGAGTCTGACATGAGTGTATGCCTTCTGAGATGGAGCTTCAAGCTTCCATGCAAACCTTTGAGAGGGTCCACATTCCTTGATACCTAGAATAGTCTCCCATTTGCCCTTTCTATCCTCCCAAGCAACAACGTCTTCGTCGTTGTCGCTGAAACAACCTTCTACAGAGATTTCTGGAGCATGATTTCCAGAGAAGTGTGCAGTATCGATCTCAACACCCTCAACAATACCCGATGCCGTGCCAAGACGAATGATCACATAATCAAATGGAGCAGTGTTGTGTCTTCTAGTTTCCCAGCCGTCATACCACGCCCCAGTGTATACCATCTTTCCGGGTTGTCTGATAGGGGCCGTTGGGGTCAAGAGATTCGACGCCTCAGCAAACCATTCATCAGAGAATGACAGCACCTTTCCACCCAGAGTCCCAGAGATAAGATCTGTCAAGAATTAGCTAATGTTGAACTGGAGTAAGAGACCAAAGGCACGTGATTGGAATTATCTTAAGTCATAGCTGAGAGCATTTTATGATGATAACAGCTATGTTATATGAACCTGATCAACCAAAGAAGATCTTGAAGACTTGCACCGTGCTCATCCTTACGAAATTTGTGCTTTTGAGCTGTGGAATGACTCGGGATAAATACTTCACTCACCAATGCAAGTCGATCTGAAGGTCTCATCGATCTTATCGGAAGCAACCGAAGTTGCAGCAACATTTCCAAGCTCGTATTCCATTCTGTCGGACATCTTGACGGATTGTATATTTGGTTGTGAAGAAGAAGAGAAACTCAATGCTTCCAAAATAATCCACGAGGACATTGGTGGTGCTAGGTGCCATCGGTGGACTCCGATAGTGGAGTACACCCCACCATCAACGAGGGGCAATTTGATCGTGGGGAGAAAGCCTTATGGACAAGGCTAGCAATTTGAGGGGTCCTTTAGACAACGGGACTTGCCGAGCTGGATTTATCGGAACTCCATGGGGCCACAGCCTTATTCAGCCTTGTCGATCGTTCGCTCTTGAGACTGCAAACGACAATAGATGAGATAGGGATAATCACTCCTTCTGTCTCACACAATCAATTCATCTCTCCCTAGAGCACAATGTCGGACGACGAAGCAGATCCTGAGCTTTTAGCTCTTTTGCGTCAACATGTGCTCGGCATCAGCTCGGCGCCAGAAGTACCAGAAACCCAAGTCCTAGAGAGCGCCGAATACGTGTACGACAATTCAATTGATGTTGCCTTAGATACAAAGTCTTGCAAGAAAGCAGCGATCATGATTTACGAGCAGATGCAAAAGAAAGAATATTCTACTTCGACATGGTCATCTCACGAATTACATCCAATGACCAAGGATGAAAGTACAGTCGCATTCATTTTCACTATGGACCTACTCAATTTCTCTTTCTGGTCGGAGAAATGCGAGGACGAACGCTTTGCGATTGAGTATAAGGGAAAAAAGTGGACCGGATATTGGAGTTTGGTGGCTGCGCTACAACGCGCACTTGACGAAGGTTAGGGAATCGAAGTATTATCTTGAAGCGCGGGCTTATACATGGAGCGCAGACATTCCTATCACAAGTTCAGATTTCTGGCAGAATGAGGAAGAGTGTACCGATGAGGTTTTAAAGCATGTTTTCAGATCTGCCACAGAAGAGGAAATGCCTATGTTCAAGGAACGGGTACAATGTCTTCGTGAAGCAGGTCAAGTTTTGTACGAAGTAAGAATTCCATCGAGGATCTCGATGCTCTTGATATTTTGCTAACAATATGTTACTACTAAAGAAGTATGAGTGTTCTTTCACCAATTGCATTGAAGAGGCCAACCACTCCGCAGCAGGTCTGGTCAATATTCTGGCTCGCGACTTTTCTTGCTTCCGAGATGAGGTCCGTTTTGAAAAGCGCAAGACTGTACGATTGCTAAAACGAGCACAAATCCTTGTCGCAGATATTTGGGCTTGCTTCAATGGAGAAGACTATGGAGAGTTTGAAGACATTGATAAGATCACCATGTTCGCAGATTATCGAGTACCACAGATCTTGAACTCATTAGGATGCCTATGGTACAGTCCTCCCCTGGAAAACACCATTCGACGTAAAGAAGCTATTGAAAGCGGTCACAAGTGGGAGATTCAGATGAGAGGTTTGTTCTCTGTTTGTCTTCAAGTTCTTAGCTAACAACATGTAGGTTGTAGCATTTGGTGTGTGGAATTGATCCGTCGTGAGATAATCAGAGAACATCCCGAGGCAAAGGTCAACGCTGTTTTGATTGATTTCTTTTTGTACGATACCATGAAAGAGTTGGAATCTGCTGGCAAGGAAGAGATACCCCATCATCGAACGAGAAGCATTTGGTATTAGAAACTTAGTTTGGAAATAATATAATTCTACAAGGGAGTATACCTTCCTGATCTTGAATTTTCATCAACCATACTGCTTCATCAATCAAAAATTATGCCATCGAGACCTTCAAAGCAGATTCGAGAATATGATAGGCAAAACCAGACAAATACATACACACAGACTGTGATAGCATAATCAATGATGAATGAAGATCTATGCCCCTCATTTATACGAACCGCTCAAACTAAAGGTGAGTTCTGTGGGCGTAAGGCTATGAAACCCTGCCTTCTCGTTGTTCCGTTTGACAGTGCGGCCAAGGACTTTCTCCCTTTCTGATCAGGAGCATAGGTAGGTACTACTAAAGTTGTTCTAGGTGCGTAATTTCGCCCAGAAAAATCTCATAGAAAAGCATGCCACTCTTGATCCCCACTGGTACCATCAGTCCTAGGCAAAAAGTATTGAGCATGCCGATGAGCAAATTGATACTAACGGCACTGAAATAATGATTAGCTAATCATTTCTTCCACCATCCAGTCAATATACGAAATATACAAAATACATATGTAGGATAGCTAGTGGTATGCATTGCAGTTCTATTCTGCTTGCAGTTGCTCTAGGCTGTGCCAAGTATACTTTAATCGCAAGTACCGTCGATGCAGTCTACACAACATAAACTTCGATTATGGACTTTATACATGGGACTTTGCATGAGGTGCAAATTGCGACAATGCATGATATATTATTCAGGGACATGAGCCACGAATTTTTTGCAGACAGTTCGTTCCAATAGCAATCAACAGCTCCACGCGCGTCATGAACATCAGCGAAGCAAAAGGTGGCATTTGAGCAGTAAGCATACCTGGTAAGCTTCAAGGAGAGATGATCAGACGGTTCGCCGGATTATTACCATCTGAAATGCTTCAGAATGACATCTGTGACTCCTTACCCTGGTATCGCGGGGCTGAAACAGCGTCCTCAACGTCCGAAGTGTCAAGCGAAGCGACAGGACTCTACGATAACATCTACACATCGCCACTTCTATAAAATCCTCAGAATGCCCTTCTTAAACTTTCAATAGAAATATCATTAAATCAATCATTTATTCATTCATTCGGTTCCTTATACGCTGGCCGAATCATCCACTTCTTACTTACGATCAGCCGGTCTGCTCCTTATTCAAACTATTCATTAATCGATATTCATATTTTCTCATCATATACGAGACACAGTCAACATGAAATTCTTCACAACAGCATCAATCCTCCCTCTCCTGCTCGCCACCACCTCTGCGGCCTCTGTTCTCTCCACCACAAACGTAGCCACCGTTCTCGCCAGCGCAAGCGACCAATCCGCTTTGACAGTGCCCGCAGATGCCATGGCAGCCATCACAAAGCTGGGCACAGGGGGCGCAAATTCCAGCAGTCTAAGCAGTACCGAGACCGCAGCGATAGACACCTGTGTGACGAATGCACGGGACAACAATACAGCGAGCAAAGCCGGACTGGGTGGTGGGACTGGCAGTGCTGGGAACATTGCTTTGTAAGTTGTTTTGGAGCTTAAAAAGGTCTGTGCTAATTATTGGAAGTGTAACTAATAAGGTGACGACTCATGCTTGTGAGACTGCTCAACAGCAGATCTCGGTTGCGAACGGTGGTGCAGCGAGCGACACGGCTGTAAATCTCTTGATCTCCAACGTGGGGGTCTTGAATGCAAACACCGATGCTGCTGCTGCTAAGAGAGCTGTTAGATTCCGAGCGTAGATATTAAGAGTTGAAAGCAGAAAAGAAATGAAATTAAGCCGTATGACTGGCCCCTTGAATTCCTTGATATCAAATTGTGACATCGCCACAAAACGTGGTACCAGAAAATCTGTGCTATTAATCAGTCACTATAGACTGCGAGCGCCAACGTATATCCGGGTTGAGGTTGTCTTACAATACAAGGTTTTGTATAAACTGTTGTTGTTCATGGTGTCCGAGATGGACCCCGAGTACCAGTCTACTTCACTATCCTCAGTGGAAGAGCTTTTGTCTTCTGATTATCACTTGGGAAGCGCGTATTTCCCTATAATGAAGAGACATTTCTTCCCTAAGGAAAGCTGTTGGATATCTTACACTACTACTCCAAAGTTGGCACGCCCATAACCCCCCTTCCAAAAAATTCACTAATGATACCAAATCGATCACCACTTCTGCTAAGTGCATCGACAAACATATCATGCCTCTCTGCAGTCTCATCTTGAGCTTTCCTGATAGCTTTAATTGTATCGTTGCTCTTTTGGCAAACTGGGCATTCCGCCTCCTCATCCTGCACGTTGAGACACCTCTGATGAAAGCTGTGCTTGCACAAGAAGTGCACCGTGGGTAGATCTAATGGAGATCCGCATAAGCTACAGCGGCCCGGCCGGAAGACTTGAGGTTTGGATCCGAGGTCGGCAATTTCAGCACGTTTGGTGGTGGTTTCAGTGCGGTAGGAATCGATGAGACGACGATTGTTGGAAATTTCTTTGCGCTCTCTCTCAATGGTAGCTTGCAAATAAGTCTTTACCATACCCATTGTGGCGACAGCGTTGGTGCTGAGTGTCTGAATGACTTGTAAGGGAGCCATGAGACCATCGTTATCGATCTTCTTCAGAACAGCATCCAGTTCGTCACCTGCTTCTTCCAGCACACGCGCATCAGATGTGAAGTAGGCTAAGGCAGCAGGATAAAGTTGAGGCTCGTCTGGACCATATTTGCGAAGAGCTTTGATGGCTCCTCGGGTATCTTTAGCATTGGTGTAAGATCGGAAAATATCAAAGACTAGACCAGCTTGCTCACGGACAAGGACTGTGCCGTCCTTGAATCCTGACAAATGTGACAGGAGTAACACATTTGAGGTATCGATTGGGATATCACGACCCTCAATCAATTTTTTAGCCTTTGCTTCCCAATCTTCTTGATCAGCGCCGTTGCGTTCATTGGCTTTGTGGAGATACATCTCGAAAAGAGTGGTGTATAAATCGATCTTGTCATTTTCTTTGATGTCCGTCTCTTTAAGACATGCTTCTAGGAATACAATAAATTCTTCCGGATGGTCCAAGAAAGAGGAGAAGGCTGTTCGTGGCTGAGGTGGTGTATAATCCGGAACCAATAACCGAGCTTCATCCTGAATGATTTGAGTATCGCTGATGGTGGTCTCAATATTGCCTTGCGTTGGGGGCGACTTGATGGCCGAAGTGTTCATGTATGGGAGAGGGAGTAGATTTGTGAGGTTTTGTACAGCATTCGCAGCACCGGCCGCATAACCGTTTGAAGGGGTTGGAATCTCAGAGACTGGAAGGTCTTTCTTTGGTTGATAGTGATGGGTGTAGTAGTCGATGAATATTTTGGTGGTGTCCTTCGGGCAGTGCTCCAGGAGTACTCGAGCATACTTCATCAAATTTGGATAGGCCTAGTATCATCAACAAATTGTATGGCAAATTTCGCTAGGGATCTTACAGAATCAGGCTCAAGACGCCATATATAATCCAAAGCTTGCTCATATTCTTTCGAATCTTCAATCATGATATCTACTACAAGTTCATGTTCGCCATGTTTTGTCGCAAGGTAAGCTGCTTGTTCGTAATAGCCACCTTGTCGACACATAGAGATAGCAGTGTCGAGATCGAACTTCAGGTCACCTGGAGACTTTATGAATTTCTCCAATTTATCAATATCTTTCAATTTCGCATAGCAATTAAGCAACAAAGTCGTATGATCAGCTGTAGCTTTGTGGACTTCGTGGAGTTCTTCGAGATATTCAATCAAGTTGTGTATTCGCTGAGTATCGAGATACTACTAAATGTCAACATACATACGAGAAGCTATTTGGTTGTATGCTATACCTTTCGAATGACTTGCGATGGCTCAGTGTTATCGATTGCCTTCAGATAGTTTTGCATAGCACTATCGTAGTCCGCTTTCTGATACAAATAGTCACCGTATTTTCGGAAGATGACGTTCTGTTGCAAAGCATCCAGACCTGACTTCTGAGCAAGGTTAATGGCATAGATGAACAAGTTTCTCTGATAAAGAACCTCAAGTCTTTGCTGTAGTGATTTCTCATGGAACCGGTTGAGCTACTAAAGGTCAGCCACAGAAACACAAGTTTGATATAAGAGGCGAATACCTTGCCATCTTGGGTCAACATATATAGATCTCCCCACGCAATGAACATAGTCTTCACGGCAGAGATCAGCGACTGAGAATGGGCTACGAATTTCAAATCAGTATCGAGGAGGGTAAAGGTAGATGTGTTGAAAATCTCATCGGCTTGACCACCGAATCTTCGAAGAGTATTCGATTTGCTGGCGGCAGTGGTGGCGGGTGGGGAAACAAGGGCGATATAATCTCCATAAACTGTGACGAAGCTTTTCGGACCGTCGTATGCGTAACAAGGACCTCTTCCGTCCGGACCATAGTGGTAAATAGCATCATCTCGAACGACGACAATATCACCGCTTATTCTATCAACAGTCATACAACCCACTCCACATCCCGTATCTTCTAAAGCACGTGCTGGCTGACCTTGTCCTTTGCCAGATATGACCAGCTTTAGGATCCGATTTGTGGTTGCGACGTACAGAGTTGTGAGCCTCGAGCTTTCTCTGAATTCCACGCCTGTGATTGGCTCTTCTGATTCAAACACGATTCGTTGCTTCGCCCCTCGATCATGAATCAAATCACCTCGGATGACAGTGACAGCTCCGTTGGCAAAACCAACTGCTAGTTGTGAAAGGTCGTCCAGAGCAGTGAATGCAGATATCTGTGACGTCAGTAGAGTTCTACTGTAGTTGCTGGGCGGCACTCATACAGGAAATGGCCTTCGCCCGTTTTGAATTGTAAGAGTTGATTGACATGTCGGTAAGCCCGTCTTCTTCATAGGTCTATCCAATGCCCATACTTTCAAGGTTGGCTCCTGAGACAAATCCTCCTACTTTTGATCAGCAATTGTCCCTTCAAATCAGCTCTCGATACACTCACAGCTATAGTAACCAGTAAGGATGTGCCATCCACCTGCTTCATGTGTGTAATGGACCCAGTTTCGTAAGCCTGAAAGGACTGTAGCACTTTGAAGGTCGAAGATAGGACGCGGACATATCCATCATAGCTGCCAAGGAACAGGTTCCCAGAGCCCGAACATGCACAACTGACTTGGTCGTTCTCGAGGAAAGAGATAGTCTCGCTATCTTGGGGTTTGATTTGCGTCACCTCGAAGAAGTCGAATGTTTTCCACTGTGCTCGAGTCAGAGACGGTGTAGCTATGCTTTGTGCGCGCAGCTAAGGAGCATCAACATACCGAAGTTAAGGCCATGTTCTCAGTCGTAGGTGAGCAGCTCGCACACCACCAGACTGTGCAGTATCACAATCTCCCGCGACACTGCGATTCAAACAGCGGAGGAGATTTGCAGTGATATGGCGAGTGTTGGCAGTAAAGCTGTACGCTCGATTAAGCTCCAGACTGCCATTGTGCACTTGAGTAAGCGGCGGGATGACGCGTGCGGGAGGCTGGATCGGGGCGTGACTGTAGACATTCCTCACAACCGCGCGCGCCCGCACCCGCGCCGCCGCACAGCGCAGGCAGGTCGACCATTGAGCGAGTACAGCATCAAACTTCCTCCAACCTTCGACCTTCGACCTTCACCAGTCAACCATTTTCTCTCGGAGATACAGGAAACCCACATGCGCGACCACATGTTCTAGATGTTGTACAGACGAACTACAATCGTTGAATATCACTCTCATTTTTCTCTAGCTGGAGACTAACAGCAGTATTCTCAGCCTTCACAGCCCGGGGAAGCTGGTGCTCAATATCCATCTCAAAAGCTTCATATCCTGCCATGACTTGACTTTATCAAGAGACGGCTATCCAAGGGAGGCATATTCCAGCTTCGACGCCAAGATGGTCGATCATGCCATCCATGCCTTAACGTCTGACGGCCCGCCACGCACAGAACTCTCATGCTTACTTAGCAATTTTCAATTGGTGATGTTCTTGTGGGATGTACTATTTGCCTCGTCTCCATCACAGGTGGCCATCGCTACCACTCATCAGCCGTCCCGCCGCGAGACCGGGACACGCACGTAATAACGACTGACGACGGAATGAATGGCTCCCGCCCCTTTACCAAATAGTCAAAGCACCAGGCCTAGGGTATCTGAGTTAGCAGAAAAAAGCTGTCAGTTGTCTTTTTCTTTACTGCAGCTTTCCCAGGAGAACTAACCGCTCACCTCGTCTTACCTAGCTACAGTAGACTCCGAGGCTACTAAAGAAATCACTTCCGACCAGTGTACTGGATCCGAATAATGTGACTCCTTCAAGTCAAGGACTCCGGCAGACTCTCTGAGCTACTGATTCTACTGCGACTCCAAGGAACTTTGATCTCATCAGTTGGCTCCTCATCATATTATGCCGTCTTATTACGTGATTGTCAATCTTTGTCTTGCAGCTTGGCTACATCTTCACTGACAGATTTGATATATTAAGGACAAGGGCCGGTCTTGGTCCGTTTGTGAGATTTGATTGGGCTTCCTTATGGATTCTATGGACTCCATGGATCAACGTGGCACAACTTTCGAAAGCTTCTTTAAGGATACCAACAGGATCCTGGGGACTTTTGCGGGAGACACATCCGAAAGATCTGCCACACTGCATATCAACGAGGGGAACTGAACCCAAGGCGTCGCTTTATTTACACCACTAAGTTCAACTTTGCATTCCTACTTGAGGCGTACCGATCCCTTAAAGATTAAAACTCGACCCTTATCATCTACTCCAAATACTATGTAAGTGTCTGGCTTGCATTCGACGCGGTTTTTACCCTTATCTAGACATTCGACAATGGGTCCAGAACCAGAACTATTTCCATTCCAGAGTCGTCTAGGTTGTATGGCATAGTTAACATTGGTCATGAACATGCAGACCCCTGTTCCACATGAGCATCAATGACGAGGCTGTTCGTCTCGGTGGATTCTTCCTGCAAGTTGGCGGAGATTATTATGCTTGTACACCAGTCTCTCACAGGTGTTCCCGGATCCTGGTATCCCGAAGAAAAGGTCGCGAGGGACTGATCTGAAAAATGGGGAAATAGATGGGAGAAAAGAGTACGTAGTGATTTTTCTCTGTTGTACCAGAATCACTACCTGCAACGTTGCACAATGTCTTAGCACGAGCCCCTCTCTTGTATACCGTATCCATATACTGTTGTTGTCTACTTGCTCCGAAATCGATAGTCTGCCACGGAGATATTTTCTCTGTGAACTTGTGTTACCAGAGACCTACCCGGTGATACCTGAATATGTGATGCCATCCGTTGACACACGATGATGGTATTATTGCTGCCAAGTGGCTTCAGACTTACTAGATTTGGATCAAGAGCGCCCTTGCGTTCTATAAGCTGTACAAATATGGTGGCATTGGATTGGCTCGCTTTAATTCTTCCAGCCTCACCTCTCATCTTCCTATGCAAGGAGTCATGCACCGTGATCTATCGGCCAGCATGCTTTCCACGAGCAACCTATGAAGCACCGCCGATCCAAGATTGTGGCAACTTCTTTCTTTGACTACATTCTGCCGGCAAGTCTGTGCCCAAACTGTTTCATCTCGTGCTTCTCGACAGAATGCTTGATATCCACAACACATGATAGTGGGGGTTTGGCGTGATTCAAGCGGACGCTTGCTTATCCATGATTGTATTCCTAGATGCAGCGAGCCATCGTCGATCGCTTTGTTTGGCCATTCAGAAGCTGAACGCTCCATGTTGACGTGGGGTTGCAGGACGAATCATAGCATCAAACCCCAAGGATCTCGAAGCGGGGCGGGTTCTTCTTATGCAAGTAGCGTTCTATATACTAAGATAAGAAATCACAGAGGTAGGCATTGGATTCGCCATTCCCTTGAGTGGATTATGTAGTCGTTGTCAAGAGCTCGAGAGTCAAGTATAAGTACCTGTCTCATTCCATCTCTTTTTTCATTCTCCAGATCATCTTCTCAATATATCACAAACACTCAAACATACAAACCACCAAAAACATTCATCATGGCACCAATGGCTGTTGAAGTTTATCCATCCCAATTTCATGACTTGAAGGTCAAGGCTCAGCAGGTCGTCTCTTCACAAACTGCACCATCTGCCAAGAAGCTCATCAAGGAGCCTATGAAGCTTACTGGAGCTCTTGACGAGTATGAGCAGTTTGATATGACTCCAGCTCTTGGAAGAGAATTCCCAGCTGCCAAATTGGCTGAATGGCTTGCGGCTCCAAATGCGGATGAGCTTATCCGTGAGCTCGCTGTTATGGGTATGTCAAGTGTTCTCCGGGCTCAATCAAGTCTCTAACATTACCAGTTTCTCAACGCGGTGTTGTCTTCTTCCGCGCTCAGGACGACCTTGACAACGATGCTCAGAAGGTTCTCTGCCAGAAACTCGGCGAGTTGACTGGCAAGCCATCTGACTCCTCCCTCCACATCCATCCCATCTCAAACAAGTCCTTTCAGTGCAATAAAGACGATGAAATCAGCGTAATCAGCAACGACTTGGCCACTAAGATCTTCAAGGACCGCAAGACTGAGCAACACCAGAAGAAGCAGTCCTTGAAGAAGGGTTGGCACTCTGATATCACATTCGAGCCCGCTCCAGCAGACTACGCTATCTTGAAGCTTACTGACCTTCCAACACTTGGTGGTGGTACGTTATCATTCCAAGGAAGACATAAACAAAGCTGACAATACAGACACCCTTTGGGCTTCCGGCTACGAAGTCTACGATCGCTTCTCTCCAGCCTACCAGAAATTCTTAGAAGGTCTAACTGCTACGTATGCCCAACCATTATTCACTCAGGCGGCGAAGGAGAACAAGTTCAAGTTGTACGCTGGCGAGCGTGGCTCTCCTCTTAACGTTGGCGATGAGCTTTCCACCGAGCACCCAGTCATCCGCACCAACCCGGTCACAGGCTGGAAATCCGTCTTCGCAGTCGGCCACCACGTCCAGCACATCAACGGGCTCACCGAGCGCGAGAGTTCCCACCTCCTCGATGAGTTTCTGAGAATGGTTACTGAGAACCACGATCTCCAGGTCCGCTTCAAGTGGAACAACAAGAATGATTTGGGTATGTCCGACTCTTCCTATGCTTGTGTGGCAATTTACTGACCCCGGATAGCTATCTGGGATAACAGGTCCACCTACCACGCTGCTACTTATGATTATGATGGCATGGGCCTCCGCACAGGCCAGCGTTCTGTTGGTATTGGTGAGGTTCCATACCTCGACCCAGCTTCCAAGAGCAAGCGTGAGGCTGAGGGCGAGGAATACATGGAGCCAGGACCAGGTTTCACTGTCTTCTAAACTGAATATCTCACAATCAGGGGAGCTTGTGGATTTTTGATGACGATGATTCTTGGATGTGCCTCGCCATTTACGATGTGATGTTTTGAACGATCCTTATTTGAAATTAAAGATTTTTTGTTACATGAACTTTCTTTTATGGCCTTTATCAAAAAATCAAAAACTACATCAACAACTTTTTGAGCTCCTGCAAGATTACTTGATCAGGAACAGCGATTTATCTCCCATTACCTCCAGTGACTAATACTACCCCTAAAATTAGGTGACGAAACTAGTGCTTGCTATATCAGGAAGTCATGGTTTTCTAGTGCAAAGGCATTATATCCAAAGTTGATCTTCGAGTATAAACTCTTAAATTGGGCTTTTGTCTTTGTCTTAACCTGTGTGGATATGCTAAAGTAGTAAGAACATATACATGTAAGCAGTGGTGTAACAGTTTTCCCTGAACCTGTCCTTGTCATTCTTATTACTGTTATCATGGAACACCTTTGTCACCTATAGCTGATGCTATACGTTGTCTAAGTGTTTCATTTGTGATTTCAGTATTTGGTTGTGTAGTGGTTACTTGGGAGCATAATACAAGGATATGACCAGCAGATTGACTAATCCCTTTTGTCATCCAAGAACCCAATTTGGATTTGCGAGTAGTAAACCTGAGGATGAAAGAAGCTTGATATCCTGAGATTTCATCGGAAGGAATATCAGCACATGCCAGTATAACCCCCAAATCTCTTAACTGTATGTCCTTAGCCACTTGAAATAGTTTTAGTCCAGGATACGAATATGTTCATCCTAATCATTGAGATGTGCAACTGCCAAACGATAGTGATCCAAGTACGGTTCCCCGTATAGTTAACTCCCTTGCTATTAATTCGGAAATAGGAGACTCACATTTATGTGTAACCAACATCTTAATATCCGAATAAGCATGCCAAGCCTGGGACCAATGCCTGAAATTGCATATCAACAGAGAAGAAACCAAATTGCATACTTCTCTCTTCCTACTGATCGCCATTACCTCCTCTCATATAGCTAAGGTGAGTGCTTCAAAATCGATTAGCCAGAGATAGAGGTCCAAAAATGTTAAAGGTTCACGTGCTACTAGGGTGTCCCCAGGCAGTGTCTGCTTGATGGATATTGGAGCATATAGTATGGTGTTTATCGTGAAAGCCGATACTTCCGGAGGGGAAGGCATGACTACTTTGCTACTCGGTATTCGACGACGACCTATCTTTGCAGTGTACATAAGACAAAACCAACACTTACATACCCCATACTTCTAAATGTACATCAACGCTAAAAGCACCGTTCTCACTATCTACACCCCCTCCATCGTAAGGAGCCAACCTACTTCATCGTCAACTTCACAACAATAGCAAAGCCAGTCTCAGTCTCATAGAGTCCAAAAGCATTCGTCCGCCGAAACGCAACCTCCTCGGCCACAACACGCATCACGACTCCCTTCGTCCTCTCAACCCCCACAGCACGCACCGGCTCTATCTCCGTCATCTTCGGACTTCTTCTCCACCAACTCTTCCCCTTCCCTTTCGACTCCTCATCCCTCGCCCGCGACTCCGCACCGTCAAGAGCAGCCACCACTTCTCTAGCTGGCTGCTCAGGCTCTAAATACGCTGCTACGCGACTTGCCATCTCGCGGTCCCTCCACCACGCCATACTCGGTGCATCTGCACCCCGATTTGAGCCTACAGCCGTATCCGTATCCGTATCCGCTCTCACACTGGCACTTGCACCCACGCTCCCAGTCTCCTTCTCAGGCCCGCCATTCCTATTCCCCATCCCCTTCTCCCGTTTCTTCTCCCCCTCCTCTCTCCCCTCGATTCTCCAAACCTCCAGAAACTGCCCCGTATACAGATCTCGCCCCGCAAGCGTCGCTTCGGCACTCACCGCCGTGGCCGGTACAATGTACATGGTTCCCTGGGAAAGGCCAGTTGCGGCGAAGGCCGAGAAGAAGGCTGGGAGGTGGTTGCTGATAAGTGTTGTTGCTGCGCTGTCGGTCTGCGTTGCGTGTAGGGACTGCAGCGTGCGCGCGGTGGTGATCTGTGTGGCTAGCTGCTGGAGTTGGGCTGGGAGGTCTGGTGTCTGCGGGGTGGTGCTCTCAAGGTAGGTGGGTGGGAGGGCTTGATTTGGAGATGGGTCTTCATCTTGGTCGCGGTTGTGACCAGGGGGTTGAGGGAGGAAGGGGGTGACGGTCATCTTGGAGATGGGTTGTTGGTGTTGAGATGAGGACTGGTATTGACTCCAGGTGGTGTTTAGAGGTAGGTGACTTGTATAACTGTCGGAGAATATTGAAGGGTTTGTAAGGGAATGGCTCTGGGTATGAGCTTCGTATGAGCTATTTGTTATGCCTTGCATAGCATAGCCGCGCTGAATCAGAGTTTGAGAAGCGCCAAGTCTAGTAGGTAAACTTGGAGGTCATCACATGAACAAGTGAAGAGCACTTGCATCAATGACAGACTTGGACTGGAAGATCTTCTTGAGTTATCATAGGAAGAGTAAAGTACCTGCCTACCTAACTTGGTAAAGGAAAGCCTTTTGGTTCTTTCGTGGAGCCCATCCCTTCCATAGGAGCCGCAGCAAGTTGTACCTTACCTGAACTCGATCAGAGAGGATGATTGTCAGAAGGATGAGGTCAGATCCTCCCCCATCAACTACCCGAATATTCTCTGAGCTGAAATGAAGTATCAAACGTATCCAGAAGAGTTTGACGGCTATGCGGCAGACCATATGGATAATTTAATCGGCTATGGACAAAGCTGGATGCTCACAGGTTCAATACATCACGAGCATCATAATGATTGCCAGTGACGATGAGCAGAGGTTTAGATACCTATCAAGAAACGACACAGCCGCAATCATGGAAGCCTGGTGCTTTGGGCTGGGATATTTACGTGATGGAAGTAAGCTCGGCCTTCTAGAATGGGGAATGATCCCTCTTGGTCTGCGGACTCGGCTGTTAGCGACGGGAATAAGATCGGGTTTGTTTCGAGTCAAACGAAAAATGAAGCTGTTGATGATGATAATGATTCCATTTGTGGGGTAGAGCATGGGTCTGTCTTGCGGACATTGGAGCTGGCATTGCTTCCATTGGTCACAGAGAGGGAGTAGATCCAGTCACGGGACTTGGCAGCAGAATGACGGCAAGTTTCGGGAGTCGGCATGGGCTTCGACCGGTATCGCCCGAGTATGTACGTACTGGACATCTCTGAATATGAAAATGATAATTACTTATGTTTACGGTTTTGTTGTGATGGAGACTACCGAGGTAAATAGGACTTTTAAATATAACAAAAAATATCCTTGTATTTATTTAATATTCCTTCTCATAACCTCTTTTTAGCAACGTTTGCAGAAATTTATATAAGTCATGGCTGAATATTCCTCAATAATGATGTCGCCCTGTTAGTCAATGGTATTAATAAGGTACTTATTAGTCGTTAGAAGGTAAGTAAAGTTGATTGGCGCATCGGCGCGTACTGGATAAGGTTACCCTCGTCCCTCTCAGCGAGGCTGATCAACGGGCTGACCCTCACGTCTCCGCCTTTGCAACGACATCCAACCTTGCGATTACATACCTAACTACCTCTCAGGAGCCTCTGTTCACGAAGACGATAACTGTCGATGTTCATATCACCTCTGAACGGTAGTACGGCACAGCAACTACCAAGAGTGGCTAAGCCCTCACATCAGATATCAGCTATCACCACAGCATCTCACCTTACTCCTTCAAATATGGCTCGGTGGCTCTAGCCACATGGAAGAGAGAAGATCTATGCAATAATCGTCTATTACTATTACTCCAACATGTCTGTGGTGGGGTTTAGTAATGGGATAGTGGAGCCTTGCCGTCCGTAGATGAGCCCAGCTAGAATGCCTCAATATCATGGCGTCTGGGCAATGTATGTATGACTACCTAGGTATGACACTAACCGGGTGAGGTATCTGATACTGGGGAGTACTTGTTGAGGTTGTTCCATCTTATCTAAAGATTCAGCTTTTGATGCGGCTATGCGGAATGCTCGAGCCTCATGGTGTTTGAAAAGTTATATAAGTACTACCTACTTTTTCCCTTATATTGTTTGCCTTTCTATATTTCTTCATATACTTTCTATCATTACTTGCTCCTTCTACGTTCATCTTGACTGTACCTAGGTACTATACAATACGAACAGAATTACACCCTCTCTCTACAACGACACATACTACAACCATCTTACTATATTTCTAACAACGTCATGATGCATTATGTTATCGCTTCCCCGGATGAGTACCTGGCCGTTACAGGCTCAGGAGTCAAGACCGTTAAGATCTGCAAGAGTGCATGGATTTGGCCTTTCCAAAGAGTATGTTCGTAGCCTTCCGTTAATCTACAGATAGCTAATATGATCAAAGTGCCAACGTTTCAGCATTCAACCTCAAGACTACTCTATGAATTTGCAGGCTATGACTAGAGAAAAGTTACAGTTTCTCTTACCAGTAGTTTTCACTGTCGGTCCAGATGTCAACCAGCGAGGTGCCTCGGGGCCTCAATCCGCAAACAATGCAAATGAGTTCGCCAACGAGGATCGTGGCGATGCACTGATGAAATATTCTATGCTCCTTGCACAAGGTGAAGAGAAGAGCAAGAAGAGTGCTCCCGCAGCCAAACATGTGGAGAACATTGTTACTGGAATCATTGAGGGAGAAGTCCGAGTTCTCGTATCTTCTATGACAATGGAGGAGATCTTCACAGAGCGTGAAGAGTTCAAGCGCCGCATCTTCCATAACATCCAATCGGAGCTCGACCAGTTCGGTCTCAAGATCTACAATGCCAACGTTAAGGAGTTGCGTGATGCACCACAAAGCAACTATTTCGAATCTCTTTCTCGCAAAGCACATGAGGGTGCCTCTAACCAAGCACGAGTAGATGTTGCCGATGCCCAGCTTCTGGGTAACGTGGGTGAAGCCCAGCGTGTGGGACAGCAGAATAGGGAGATCGCAAAGATCAATGCCGAAACAGCAGTGCAAAAGACAGAGCGTGACAGTGAGCGAGCACAAGCAGAGGCCACTCTCGCCACTCGCAAGACTGTGTTCAACCGAGACGTCAATATTGCTCAGATCGAAGCCACGCGCCAAACCGAGGCTAGGGACGAGGAACTGAAGAAGGACGTCGAGAGCAAGAGGGCACAAACCGAGATGGAACGTCTTCGTGCCTCGGACGTTGTCAAAGCCACGATTGCCAGAGAAGCCAAGGAGCAAGCTGCTGATGCCAAGAATTACTCTGAGAAGGCCGATGCCGAAGCAGCTTTATATCGCCAGCAGAAAGACGCCGACGCTGCTGCATACAAGACGCGCACGACTGCCGAAGCCATGTTCCTAGCACGTAGCAAGGAGGCAGAGGCGGCGCTGATCATGAAGACCAAGGAGGCTGAGGGTATGGAGAAGATGGCAGGCGCGTATGCCAAGATGTCTGCTGCGCTGGGTGGTCCACAGGGCCTTATGCAGTACCTGATGCTCGAGAAGAATATATACCCCGAGCTGGCCCGCGCAAATGCTCAGGCTATCAATGGCATGGCACCCAAGATCTCCATATGGAACACAGGCGATGCTGGCGCTGGTGGTGAGGCACAGGATGCTACTAAGGGTATCAGGAATATCTATCAGATGCTGCCGCCACTCATGTCCACTATTAACGAGCAGACTGGTATTACGCTCCCTGAATGGCAGTTTGGAAAGATGGGTGAGCGTGTGGACACGAGGGAGGTGAATAGAGCGAGGGAAGAGAGTCCTGCTTGCAGTTTGAGCTAGACGGGATGATGTGCATCAGTTGGGGGCAGAGATTTTGTTTTCAAGTACGGCTTTGTTTTTTATGTTTCTTTTGTTCGGCTTACGCAGAATCATCTGCTTTTTCTTTGCTCTTCGTTTTTGCCGTCATCACTTGGGGCTTATGATACCGGGCGTTGGAAGGCTTGTTGATTTGAATATTACTGCACTTACCCATGAAAGCGGGTTCAGCACTGTTCTTTTGTTCATAATTAGGTGGTAGCCTAATGATAGCTCATGACTTCACGAGTTGGAAATCACTGTGAAACTATGATTCCGGAAAGGCTTGTCTTGAAGATGTCGGTAGTCACTCGGAGATAACTTTGATTCTACTTAGTAGTTACGACGGCCACTTGATCAAACTCCTCTGCCACCATCAACCTCTAAACAAGTGCCTGTCACAAATTTTGCGTCATCACTGGCTAGGAACAAAACAGCATTCGCTACGTCGCTCGGCTCGCAGAGTCTACCAAGCGGTACGTTCCCCAGGAATTTCTCTCTGTTCTCCGGCGTGTCCTTCACACCCACAAAAGTTTCGAACCTGTAACATTCAGCAATAGCTCTCGCCAGTGATGTACATCAGGGAACATACAAGCCAGTGCCCGAAAGAAGAGGGCAAATAGCATTCACCCGGATATTATGCGGCCCATACTCCGCGGCCAGCCCCTTGGTCGCCTACAAGTCATTAGCAGCAATGCCGTCGAAGATAAAGGGGGCGCACGTTATACACGGCACTCTTGGAAGCATTATACCAGACCAACCCCGGGCGCGGCCTCAATGCCCCAATACTAGCGATATTGATAAAGCTGCCGCCCTCCTTCTGCTTAATGAGCTTAGGAACAACCGTCGCAACACTGTGGAAGATACTCCCGACATTGACCGCGAAAACCCGCTCGAATTCCGCCTCGCTGACCTCCAACGTCGGCTACAACTCCGTTACCCACGCCCACACACCACGGTCGATCCCTCGACCAGCAGGGCCACCACCTACATACCTTGTTCGCATAGCTCGTGCCCGCGTTGTTGACCACGATGTCGACCCGCCCGTACAGCCTCTCGGCCGCCTCCAGCATCGCGCGCCAGCCCTCGCCGCGCGACACGTCGGCCCGCAAGTAGCTGATGGTCGGCGAGCTGGCGGCGACTCGCTCGCCGCCCGCATCGTTGATGTCCGAGATGAGCACTTGTGCGCCATGCGACGCGAAGAGCTTGGCTGTCGCTTCGCCGAAGCCGGATCCGCCGCCTGCTCGTGCGTCAGAGGGTGTTGTTGAATGGGGGAGGCCTGGGTAAGGGATACCTGTGATTATGGCGACTTTGCCTTGCAGGCGGGGAGAGGGCGATGGTGGGAGTTGCTGGGCTGTTGATTGCATCTTATGGCTGCTGTTCTTTGGGACTTTGCGTTTCAGTTTCAATTACTTTTTTGTTTCTGGATACGGGGACTATTTATGAGAGGGGATTTCCGTGTCAATGTTATTCAGGCGGTTTCTGTGTTTTTGTATACGTGCGGCGAAAAGGTAACTACGTCAAGTGGTGCGGGGTGGACATTACCCCACATTCTGGGGAACTTGGAGTCGCTCTCTAGTCTTGGGACTGAACAAAGTCGCCAAACACACGTGACCATATAACGGCCATCTCTAGGCGCTTTAAGATCAAGATACAGTCGAAATTCATTTCGAACTGACTTCAACTTTTGTTCCTGAAGTCACTATTGTATTGTTAGAAGGATCCGGGGATCATGATGGTAAAACAGGCTTCAAAAGCTGATTGGGCGTTGATTAAGTGCCCCGCATCTTTGTGCTATCCCAATCTTTCCTTCATATGTGTTCTCTGTGATGGAAGTTTTTTTTTGTCAGATTCGAAAGAATCTTGATCTTTGATCTATTCAGAACATCCGCCCAGACCCGATGATCCCATGACTGTTGATCCTATTAAACTTTGCAGTTTGAGACAATCCGAGCGTCGCTATCGTAGTTCAACTTCATATATCAAAGTCAACTGTTGAACTCCGCTACCAAAACCCAGTTCTCAGCAGAAGCAGCCTCGATACTGCTTAGTAGCTTTCGAAAATGGATACTTCTTCTCCAAGAGATATCAAGACGGAAGCGTTTATCGTCACAGCCGCCAAAGCACCTTTCAAGCTTGTACCCATCATCCTCGATTGTGTACGCCCAGATGAACTCCTGGTAGAGATGGCGTACACTGGAATCTGCCACTCAGTACAGCTCCATCCTCTATAAATTCTCAAATCTAACACGTTCAGGATCTCACAATGCAGCAAGGTCTCATGGGACCAATAGTAGCCTACCCATCAATCTTCGGCCACGAAGGCGCAGGCTACATCCGAGCCATCGGGACCTCAGTGCAAGACAAGACGCTATCCGTCGGTGACGCAATCCTTCTCTCCTTCAACACATGCGGGAAATGTCGGCAGTGCATAACCAAGCATCTGGGTTACTGCAGAAACCACCCGGCCTACAACTTGCCAAGCGTACGCACGGAAGATGGTTCCTCGCCGGCGCGTCTAGCTTCCGACGGCAGCAAAGTCAGCGCACAGTTCTTTGGGCAGAGCAGTTTCAGCCGTATGAGCATCGTGAAGGAGAGGTGCGTGGTGAAGTGTGCGTACCCGGAGGCCTTGGACATATACGCGCCTATGGGATGCGGATTCCAGACTGGTGCCGGGACCATCTTGAACGTCTTGAAGCCAGAGGCCGAGAGCAGCGTGGTGATCTTTGGAATGGGTACCGTAGGTTTGGCGGCACTTATGGCTGCCAAGTATCTGGGCGTCAAGAAAATCATTGCTGTGGACATTGTAGCGGAGAAGCTGGTGATTTCGAAGGAGCTTGGAGCTACAATGGTTGTAAACTCTATGGAGGAGAAGGATATTGTAAGTAGGCTGATTGAGATGACAGACGGAGAGGGTGTTGATTTTGCTGTGGACTGTACTGGTGTCATTGGGGTTGTTGAGAAGATGGTGGAAGCCTTGGGACATTGTGGTACTGCAGCCCTAGTTGGTATCATACTTCCAGGATCGAAGATGACACTTGATCCGACGAAATTCTTGCTGGGAAACAAGAGGTTGGTTTCGGTCATTGAAGGTGACAGTTGCCCTTCAGAATTCATTCCAGAGTTGATACGCATGCATCGTGAGGGCCGATTCCCTGTTGAAAGGATATGTAGGATATATCCTGCCGAAAAGATTGAAGAAGCAACACATGATCTGCACACTGGGAAGGTCATCAAACCGGTCTTGAAATGGTAGTAATAGTAGGACATCGAATTTGGATTCATTTGTAAGTCAGACAGCTGTGCTGTGCTTTGCGTGTTCGATTTGCTTTTGCTTGATTATTGTGTGTCGCCACAGTCGTCTTGAAAGAGAGGCAGCAGAAACCCTCCTAACCCCAATCTAGTCTAAAGAAGTCTGCCGCGCCCGTTTTATCTGTCAAGATATCTGTTGATTGAATTATGGCAGCAGACGCGTGAGCAGATGCATAGCTGAAGGTAGGGGGGCGTTTACTTACCTCACATCTCGTCTCATTTACATTGACACCCCGTTTCCTCGTCTTTTCTCTTTTCCTTACCCCTGAATAAGCCAACCGCAAACCATCATCAGTAAGTACACTCCCTAACTCAATCTTTAAGACCCCAATATGTTATGAGGAAGGTTTGCGTGCAATAAGAAACTGATACCAATAAAAAAGTGTCAGTCAAACAGCAGCGTGTCAAAGAACGTGTGACCTGTTCAGCAATGCTCCTCCATTCGGCAGACTGTTGTTCTCTCCGACCAAATCCAGACAACACCTAGGCACCGTAGTCGAACAATGTGATCTGCTCAAGAAACTCGTGGAAGATGTACGATCAAAAAGATGACAATAAGTTTCCTGGCCATTTACCGACATGGATGCTCGGAATAGCCCGACTTACTTGATCCAATGGGTTGCTATGAGATAATTGAACACTATACATTTCTGAAGTCTTCAAAGATAAACAGGAGTATGCCGAGTAACTCGGAGCACGAAGCTTCAGGCAAACACAGTCACATCACATATAAGTAAGTAATCAGAGAACCAACACATCAAAGTCTTCCATTCATACGACCGACAGTCACCCACTCAGCATATCCAGCTTCCGCCGAGCAATCCTACACAAACACACGTCCAGCCACCGAAGGCCACACAAGAAAAGAAAGGAAAGTAACAGCGGAAACGGAAGAAAAAAAAAAAAAGTCGAAAACTCAATCCGGGGGAAAAAGTAAAGTTTGGTGAACAATGGTATCTCTAAACCCACGCAAATAAGGACGCATGGTAAGCAAAGGCAAGGGGGGCATCATTTACTACACAAGAAAGCAGATTTCTGGAAGAACAAAAAAAAAAGGAAATCGGAAAGACTGCGAACGAGGCAGATTGTGACATTAATTGTTGCGAATCAAATTTGAAGCCCCCATCCCATCTTCCCACCTTCACTCTAGTAAGTAAAAAAAAAAAACCTCTGCGTGAAAAGGGGGGATTAGAGAAGGAGTAGGCCGATTAGAGAGCAGAAGGCCGGGGAATATGCGCGTGAATCGAAAAGGGCGTAAAGTAAGGTCGTATCTCGAAACGTTTTTGGAGGGAGGAGCCCAGACTAGAAGCAGTTCAGGGAACCCTTCTTCTTCTTTTTGTTGATAGCATTCATTCTCTCTTCGAGATGAGCGCGAGCAATTTCGGCATCACGGCGCTTCTTCCTCTCTTCTTCGACCTGGTTGAGAGACCATCTGTTCTCCTCTCTACCACGCTCTCTATCCTTCAACTCCTTCTTGAGCGTCTCAATCTCAACCTCTAATTCACCAGCACGACGCTTCCAAGCATCAGCATCAACCTTGACGGTCTTTGACTGGCGTTCGAGATCAGTGAGGGCCTCTTCCAGTGTAGAGGTGAGCTGCTTCTCGGCAAACAGGTGCTTCTCGATGGTGCGAATACGTGCTTCCTGGTCTTCTTGAATTTGGAAGGCTGCAAGATCTTTGCTGGGTGGTCTGGTGCCGTTTGGTGTTCCGGCACCATTGGCGGTTGTTGGCGAACCAGCTCCGTTGAGACTGCCTGGGAGGGGTGGAAGGGGAATGGCAGGTGGTGGGGATGGAAGGGAGGTGACTGAGGCGGTCTTGCGAACTTGTGAGTTAGATCGAGCTGGTCTAATGTTGGGTTGCATTTCCTCATATTTGGCCTGGAGATTGTCAGAATTGTAACGTTGTGTCATGCTCGGAATACTCACTACCAAAGCAGCATATTCTTCCTTCATAGTGGCCAATTCCGTCTGAGCTCTCATCTGAGCAGCATGAGCATCGTCCAGACGAGCGTCTCGCTCAGCTTGAAGTGTAGACAATCGGTTGTTAGCGACTTGGTGTTGATCAAAGTTAGAAGCAAGCTGATCCTCAAGTTCCTCAACAAGTCGAGAACTTTTCTTGTTCTTGTTCTCAAGATCAGCCATCTCCTTCTTGAGAACTGACAAATGGTCGATCACAGAAGAATGCTTGTCTTTTAGACGAGCACCCTCGGCTGTAAAAGCCAACAGAGTAGCAAGCTCTGTCTTGACAGTCTCAAGCTCCTCCACAACTTGTGTGTGCTGAGCAGACATTTCTCCCACTTGTCCCTCTAGCGATTCAGCCTTGTTGGCATGCTCCAAGAGATCCTGGATCTTGTCTTCCAAAGTCTCGACACTGACTTCTACACCAAGCGCAGCACCAACCTGAGCAGCAACGTTGGTAAGCTCGTTACGAGCATTAGCTAAATCCGACTCGAGAGCCTGTCTGTTCTTATCGTGATTGGAGGTTAATTCAGCGACAAGAGCCTCAGACTCAGCAGCAGTGGTGGACTTGACATTATCAAGCTCTCTTGCATGGTTAGCATGTAGTAATTCGATACCGTCCTGGTGCGCCTTAACGACTGTTTCGTGTTCGGCAATCTGCTGCTCTAGCCTTGAAACAAGGGCCTTGTGGTTGTCGATCTCCTTGTCACTCAGTTCTTTCGACTTGGTCATCTCATCGAGCTGCTCTCTTGTTAGGAAGTGGGCCTCCTCCAATTCTGCAACATGGCTTGAGTTGGCAGCAATGGCAGATTTATGAGTATCGATTTCTCTTTGGAGGGTATCCACGAGATCTTGATGCTTAGCACGATACTCAGCATAATCCTCAGTTTGGCCAGTACCTTCAACTGCTCTGCTGGAAGAAGACATTTGAGCTTCAAGTTCAGCAATGGTCGCTAAAAGTTTCTGCTCTGATGCTTGCATAGATGAGAGAGCGGTTTGATGTCTATTCTCCCAATCCGCAAGCTCGGATTCAAGACTGGCAATTTTCTGTTCTTGAGCATGACTAAGATCCTCATTTGTTGACTCCGACTTCTCTCCAGTGGAACTGGGGTTCTCTTTCAGTGCTTTACGAAGAGACTCTACCTCTTCCATGAGTTCTTTCTCGCGAGCATGATGAGTCTCCTGCATCATCCTCATCGAGTTTTCGCTCTGCATGATCTGATCGCGCATTGTCGTCACGACCGACATATCCATTGCCGAAGGACCTCTCATGCTCGTTCGTTCGCGAGTGAGTCCAGAAATAATCGTCATCTTCAACTCCATCTCCTTTCTAACAGAAGCGATTTCAGCTTCAAGCTCCTGGACACGTTCAGATCGAGAATGAAGCTCGTGCATGGCTGAATTCAAGTTTAGCTCGAAATTCTGCATGACATCTTGCTTGTCATCGCCGAAATTGTCTGCGGCAAGATTTCGAAGAGAAGCGAACGACCGATGTGCTCTATCAATAATCATTACGTTTTGACTGGATTTTCTTCGAATGACTGGTGTCGATGATCTGTTAGGAGAGGGTGGCGGATTATGCCTTGCCTTTTGAATCTCCGTCTTCAACTCTTCCACAACATCCAAGGTCTCCATGTGTTGCTCGTGCAACTGAGTATATCTTTCTGCGAGTAGGGTTTGAGCTTCTTCTTGCTCAGCTGCAAGCCTCCTCAGACCCTCTACCTCCGCCGCTATCGTCTCGTCACTATGCGCTCCACTGACCACATCCTCTGACTCTGACTTCTTGATCGCGGCTTCAGCATCAGATGTATCTATTCCACTGGGTAGCTCCCCAGCCAAGGACAATTCCGATGAAAGCGATCGCGAGGATGAGATATGTCCTCCATCTCTGAGCTCGTTCACCCTCGCGTCCGCTAAAAAAGAAGCCGGTCTCACTTCAACTGGTGAGACTAGCGGAGAACCCGTTGGGTCGCGGGAAACAGGAACATGTCGTGCTTCATCAACAGCATCCTGAAGTTCTGCGAGGGTCCGAAGAACTTCTTCGTATTTCACAGACAACAGGTCGTATTCTGTAGTTACTGTTTCGTGTTCAACCCGAAGGTCTAACAACTCCTGAGTAACATTTTCAAGCTTATCAGCAACAAACTTGGTCTGAGCCGGGCTTGGTGGCGGGAACTCCTTCTCCTCGACAGGAGCCTCAACGACTTCAGCCGGTTTCTCAACGGAATCAATCGACTCGTCTTCCTCTTCGATGGATTCTCCTTGATCAACAGGGCCTTCGGCCTCGGAACGAGCAGGACTTGCGACATCATCTTGACGTGGGTGTGAGTATTCGCCGTTCTCCAAGATGACATCCTTCTGGGCTCGACGCATGGCAAGACTTTGCCTCTTGCTTTGTGTGCCTTTACCATTGACAGACCGGTCCTCGTCGACTGACTTGCCATCCTTTTGAATGGTATCCAGCTCGTGAAGGAGACTATCAAGCTTACCCACACTTCTCTGGCGCTCAACAACATGCTCAAGACGCTCAATTTCACGTTGCATAATTTCCGCATCTTGGTCAGACTCGGCAAGACGTTCCTCCAAAGTAGAGATGTAGTCTTCGCAGGCAGCCTCGTTCTCTCTGATGCGAGCAATCTCCTTGCGCAACTCTAGGACAACAGTAGAATTCTTCTCTTCACCATTAGCATGACCATCGAGCTTTGCTTCGAGGTCGTGAAGATAGCTTTCGGTGCTAGCTTCACGATCCATGAGCTTTTGAATACGGGCTTGAAGTTGCTGGTTGACAGTTTCGACATATGCACACTTGGTTTCCTTCTCAAGGAGAGAAGTCTCGGTGGAGGCAAGAGTTCCGCGGGTACTCGAAAGCGACTGTTCAAGACTCTGAATCGTCTTCTCGTACTCCAAGACCACCTGTTCGACGGCTTCGGCAAAGGAGTTGGAGCGCTTCAGACGCTCCGTAGCAGATTCACCCAGACTGTGCTCGATTGAGTTTCCGTTCGCAAGCTCCCCTTCGCGAGCTTTGCTCATCTCAGAGATAAGTTTTGCATGTCGCTGGCTGAGTGCCGTATAATTCTCTTGGGTATCGAGTAGCTGGTTCTGCAGCTCAATTTCACGTCCGTTGGTTCTCTCGGTTCTCTCGCTCGATATCTGATTTGGTCCGTCTCTACTGGAGGTATTTCTGATCTGATCGCGCAAAAAGGAGACTTCGGCCTTCAGTCTATCGATCAGTGCTTGCTTATCGCTTTCATCCGAAACTTGTTGGATTCTGGGCTTGCTCTGGATAGCTCTGGCGCGCTGGGCATACTGAATCGTGTTGAGAGTTTCACTCAAATGGAATTCTGCTGGAGTCACACAGGCAATCATGTATGTAATAGCATTTCCGCCGAGAGAATCTTGCAGAAGGCGAGTGAGTTTCGAATCGCGGTATGAGACGTGGGAGCCAGCATTTCGTGAAGATAACTGAGAAATGACTTTTCCTAAACTGGCAAGGCCTGCGTTAATAGAGATACCCTCACGAGCACGCTCGCCCATGGCTCCGGTATTTTTAAGACGTTCACTACCAGCAAGATCGACAAAGTGGAGTTTGCTGTCTACCGTTACCGTTTCACCACCAGTCATTGCCTCAAGTGGAACAGATATGCGCTTGTCCGATGATGATGTGGGAGCTGTCTTGAGTTTGCGCTGAACGAGATTCAAACTAAAAACAGCGTGCGATCGAGATGACTGGGCATTTTGATCTGTGGAGCCAGTTTGACGAATCGAAGAACCGAAGTTCAAGGCATTCATCAAGTCCTCAACAGAGTTGATATCCATTGTATGAAGGCCGGTCAGCAGGATGTGGCCCTTGGTATCCTCGCGGATTGATACTATTCCTCGCTCGTGCTGCCCTTCAGGTACGAGCAAATCCCGCAATTGTTCGTTGTAAATTTCTACGTAGGTAGCTTTCAAGGTCCAGGTTTTCTCGGCAGCTCTCGCAGCACCCGCCATATTGTTCATAGAATATCTGACAGGAGCTCGAAGTCCAGACATGGAATTTCGGTTGTTCAAAGGTGGCTTTGGCCCATCGAGCTTCTCGAAAAGCGAAGCGGCTGCCCGGGGGATAACACCTATTGGCATCAATTAGCTAGATGCCTTGCTATGCGTTACACCATCATGCTACTACTATGCAGGTGGGAAGCACAGGTATGACACGATTCAAACACAAACATACCCAGAGCATCGGTAGCGTTGTAGTCCTGTGGACCGGATGTACCCATGGTGTATGATTTTCCTGATCCAGATTGACCGTATGCCAAGATGGAGACATTGTAACCTTGTACGAAAGAATTGACGCTGTCTGTAATGTAGCTCCAGATCCCGTCTTGTCCCACATCCTCGCCGAATACTCTGTCAAAAACAAACAACTTGCGTCCCTGTGGAGAATCGACAGAGATATTTGTGGCAGACGTGACATGAACCATAGATTTCTGGAATCGCTGTGGGATGAGATCGAAACCAGGATCCGTTGCTTTCAAAGGAGGTCGTACGCGCACCGCTGAAAGTCGCATGTCAGTCCCGGTAGAGCATCAAAAGTTACAAGGCGACAACTTACCGACTCGCACAGAGGTTTTGCTATCTTCATCAGAAGCCCTGCTGCCTCCAGTTTTGCTGTTCACACTCATACGGCTTCCACTCCGAGGCGGTGGGCGCATCATCGCGCTCATCGGCCTGGACGGTGTGCCCGCGGGCGATCCAGGCGGAGAGCTGGCCATCTCCAAGGTGAATTACGTTGGTTGCGCCAAAATGCTGTGTTGTATGATAAGATATCGATTGCCTTGCTGGTGTGGTTTTGCTGCAGGGTGAAGTTCGATGTCAACGTCGATGGCTGTGTAGGTGTTCACAGACGTGACATTCTCGATGTCCGGAGATGTTTTGTTGTTGTGGATTCTGGATGGCCTGTCCAGAGCAGTGCTTTTGCTGTATAAGGAGGTATGGCCGACTACTATTTCCAGGGTTTCCCGATTGCGACTTTCGCGAGGTCGTCTAGCACGCGTCCCGCTCTTGTTGATTGGAGAGCACCCACCGATATGAAGGACGAGAGGCTGCGGTGTCGACTACTGTTGCTGATGGTAATTTTGGATCTGGACTTCTTGTTTGAGTAAGCATTCATCAATGCGAAGGAGATTGTCTCTGTTGTTGTTTCTTTTCACGTTTTCTCTTCTCTTCTCTGCCCTTCTGCGTTTCTCTCAGTGAACGATTGCAGAAGCCAAGCTTCAAAGCGAACAGGTAGGTAAGGTAGGTAAGGTACAACGTTTCGTTTGACTTGATGTCGGCCTTGAAACCTTTTAGCACAACACTACTTGGTCCTCCGTAGAAGAGTCTTGATCTCTATTCCTTTCGTCTTTTTCCCCCTCCTCCTTCCCTTGAGGAGAACAAGCCCGCACGATTCGGCAGAGACGTATCGAAGGTACAAAAACGAGTGAGTAGGGCCTCGAGTCTGCGGACCTTAGACCTCAGACCTCACCTCAGACTCCAAGCATCAAGCATCAAGCATCAAGCATTAAGCGTCAGGAACGGTGGACAAGCTAGTGCACGGTAAGAAGAGGTCCTGCACCACAAGAGACACGGAAGAGAGACTTGCGTAACTTTAGGCATCGAACGAATGGTCGAGGGGTCTTCTAGAGCCTATTCACAGGTGCTACAGCGAGACTCGGTGTTCAGGGGGACAGGGGATTGTCACGTTGTGTATGGAAGAAAGTCAAGAGAGTTGGGAGTAGTGGATGGTGGTAGGAGGTCCCTAGACTCAGCAGCTTGGAGTACGGAGTGAAGGATTGGTTCAAAGTCAAATGTGCCCCAAGAAAGTTACGCAGTAAATGTTAATATGTATTGTATTGTATGTACTTGTATTTGTACAAGTATGGACCAGTCATGCATGTCCTCCACAACATAATACGAGTACATCAGAACTTCATGCTTTCACCTCTACTGATCAAACTACTGATCGAAGAGTATATACACAAATCCAGGACGAGAAGCAAAAACGAATATGCATAGTATGTATTTTATGGGGGCTTGGACGGCTGCTGCAAGTGTCACCAAGCTATCATAGCAGATCATCTCATCTATCCGCGACAAATCCGCCACGTTATGCGGGGATCGTTACGTCTTCAACCATCGGTCATAGCGAGAAGAGACACAGAAAGAGCAAGAAATAATAGAATAGCAGAAAAGGGAGAGGGAGAGGGAGAGTTGTTTACAGATGTCCTTTCACCATTGACTTTCCGCTTGAGCTATCAGGGGATATGGCATTTGGTATGTACGTCGGCAGAAGCTTATGGATATCTTGTATGTGCATGGGAATTGCTCTTAAGCAGGGAGAACAAGAGGTATCGCATACTCTAATACCTTCGGTACTCTATATTCTGTACTCTGTACTCTAGAGAATATGCACGATAATTCGGAAAACATGTCTGGAATACTTACCAGTGGTAGTGAACCTCCTTTCTGTGTATTAATACCGTACAAGTATTAGGAGTATGTAAGCGCAAGTGCCTTACAGCATCGGAATGAGAATCGCGAGACAATCACAGCGAGCACGAGCCGTTGAGTGGCCATCAAAAAGAAATCTGAATCCCGTTGTGGACTCATCTCATCGTAGCAATCGTCGATGGCTCTTGTCGGTACACATCGACTCCAACTCCGTGCCTGAGTATCTGTGCATTCTGACCTTTTGCATTCACTGACGATGATTACCAGATTCGGATTCAGATGAAGCGCAATGTCATTCACTGTGGGGCCTCTCGGAGGTATGTCTTACTGGTTGCTCGGTATGTGTCCTGGCAAGGACTCCTAATTCGATGCCATATCACCTTATCAATGCCTAGGAGTCTTTCGAAGTGAAGAAGGGTCATTAATACGGAATACTCTACGGAGTAAGTGAAGATAGATGTGGGAAGAGCCTTGTGTCGTGAGGACAGTTGAAGTGTTGCTGCTTTTCCATGGACTCGATCCTCGATCATCCGTCTGAACTTTCTTGTCGCTCGCTACGTTGGAACAGCGATCACCCATCATTACATTCCATAGAAAACCACTCTCAGATGCTCTCAGATGCTCCCGAGTACACATCTATACACAACCCAAAGAGAGACCATGCATATCATTTCAGAGAGATCATTTTCAGAAGCCGTCAATTACCATCGCAGCAAGTGTCATGGCAAGGAGCTATGAACTTACGAGCACTCGGGAGAGAACGCCCCAAGCCCTGCCTCTAGGTAAGAGTTTCTATTCCATTCAGCAGCTTCCCGACAAAGCTCCGATCACTGACCACTGTCTTAATCCCCAGCTCATCCATCTACGGGGAATAGAGCACATGTGTCCGAAGTACGAAAGTCCAGTGCTCTCTTGTCTAGATACTCTCTCTACCTGTGTACAGTATTGTGAGTCTGCTGTCTTCAGGCGGGGAGAGGAAGCGAGATCAAGCATCAACAGTATCCAGAAGTATTACCAATTCACTATAAATAAAGCAATCAACTGATTAACATCAGAAACAACACAATTCCCAAAGTCGACCCCAGCGACCCCCCGCGCCAATCGATCACGCAAAAGAGAGGGCACTCAATCGCCAATGTCTATCCCAATGTTATCAAGACCGGCACCCGACTTCAGCAATTTCAGCGTGCCCTATTTCCTCTGCAATGGGGTGCGCATGTAGGTCCGCGCTTGGAGGTATACTCTTAAACCAGCTACTGGGCACGGCTGGAATTGCTTGCTTACTTGGTCAATTACCACCTAATCGCAGAGAGAGGAGTTAGAAAAGGAACCATATGCACGGAACATGTACAAGTGCAGTCCATACGGAGCACTGAGTAGAAAGACTGCCCTGGTTCGGTGCGATATGCGATACATAGTCAACAGGGCGCTCTTTTGACTTTCCATACTGCATTTCTCAAGGTACTGTGTCAGGTGCAAGTCATTTCGTTGAGTTCTGCATTGTACATTCTTTTCTGTCGGCCAAGGAATGCCCTCATCTCATGGCCTTGCAGACTCAATTGCCATAACTTATTCCTCCCGTGTTCATTGCATTATTTCGCGGGGCTCTTCTCGGCAGCGCTAAATACGGCGGAGACCCTTTTTATGATGCAACGCGACGTCGTGTGAGAGGGATGCCGTCGTCTCTCAATGATATGATAGGTTAATGCTACCAGTATAGGCAAATACTTGCTATTTTGAGATGTCTTCAAAGCAAAAAGAGCCCTCTTGACATGGGCCTTATGTTGTGACTGATTATTTGGATTTACGACAGAATCCATGGGGTCTCACGGTGTCTCGTCTCAGCACATCATGCATGGCCCAGGCTTGAGAACTCGTTGAACATTAATAATTATAACGAACAAGTGGTAGATTACGCTCGAGGATATCTTGCAAAGCTCAGCAAAGGCTCAGCAAAAGGATCTTCTCACCATTCGAATGAAGTCTTCTTCGCTGTGCATGTCGATGTCAAAGCCCAGATGGTCTTCGGAGAAAATCCAAGCATGTCCACCTCAACCCGCTTAGCCCTACGTTGATATGCATCAGGCCTCGTGGCACAGAGATCAAAGCACAACACCATTGCCCGAGCGTACATGTACACGAATCTCTCGCCCGACTATAGCCACCAAACAAACATCACGGCGGGGAAGTGCATGCAAAGAGTCCCTTCGCCAGCTTGAGCAGGTGTTTTATGGGCCAAGGCATGCCAGTGTGTATACGTGACCGGAACGGATGATTGAATGATCGCAAAGAGGCATATCAGGATCTACGGCTGTGCTGCACGTGAACGAGGCTGTTATCAAAGACTGCGCAGATCTCGACTTCGTTTGCTGCTATGCAATCACCCACTTTTCCCCTTGTGGACCGCGTCTACTATCAATGGCTACATTGCTCTGACGGATCCTACAAGCGGCTGCCCTTGGCCGGCGAGAGTATGTGGGTACATCGCAACACAGCTGCCAGAGCGTTGTATCTCCAAGCCACAATCCGCATTTTGCAGCCAACGGCGCCGGACACACTGATGGAGTCATTGAGGTCGACTTGGCTGCGGTTACGCTGGAAGTATCCGGAGCTTTGTCTGAGCCATACTGTGGAGTCGGAGAAAAACTGGCTGAGAGTGGAGATTCCAAGTGTGGGGGAGGCGAGAGAATGGGCTTCCAGAACAGTACTTGTGAGATCAGATGCGGAGATCTGTGGGTTCGAGAGGGCTAGAAATTTACTCACTAGTGTAGATGAGCTTGCGTGTTTGCTCGTGAAATTCCCCATTGCAGAAGACATCTCTGAGAGTCGAGATGTTACTATCATGATCAAAGCTGATCACTTGTGTATGGACGGGATTGGGATTCGGGCTCTGATGGGGAGTTTTCTTGATATATTGTCGATTGAGCTGGATGAATTGATCGGGGAACCAGACAACGCAGATTGGTCTCGAGCTGAAAAGAACCTGACCCAGCCTTGGATCAGTCGTTTCCGAGTTGATCAAGAGCTGGCTGGTAGTGACCTCGAAGAAGCAGTGAACACTCATAACAACCTGTTCTCCTCTTGGCTGGTAAGTCTTTATTCTCAGCCCTAGAAATTCAATATATCTCAATGGATGCAGACCTTAGATTGGGGACTTTCGCATCAAACCCAAACTGATCCCAAACATCAGAAAACATGTTTCCATGTCTTCAGCAAGGAAAGTACAACGTCACTTCTCTATACCGTAAAGAAGGCGCTTGGTGATTCCTTCACGATAACCCACTTGGGCCATGCAGCCATGATTCTCGCCACTCTCAAATCCCATCCCCCTCCTGAAGGTAATTCTATTCATTCTCCTTGCTGGATGAGTGGACGAAGGTACCTCGACTCCCAATCCCACAATCACTTGCCCGTCAGCCTGTCTCATCAACATCATCACATCCCATGTTGCCAGACAGTAGCCGACATCAGCTTCCCGAGTTCCGAAGAACTGCTGATAAAAAGTGATGCCACGCACGAGGAAATCAAGAGCATAGTCATAAAAGCCTCCAAGCTCGCAAACGCCTCTTACACAACCATCCCAGGTCGAAAATGTAGTCTTGCTGCAATCATACCCGTCGCGGAGAAGCTAGGAGCAAAGATGGCCACGTAAAACCCCCAAGCCCGAATTTCCAGCATCGATGTGCCCTTGCTGATACAAAGACCGAGAAGTAAAAACAGGGCTGAGATAATGTCGTCTTCAACGCGCCAGCTCGCCGATCCGGTAAGTAGCCATCGTCCCACTGCGCGTCCACGTCGCTGAAGAAACAGTTCTTCCTGAGTGATGGCATCACCGAGAAATACATCCACCGAAACTACAAGGCTATCTCAGGCGCCCAGCGCGTGCTGTTCACGGTGGAGGATGTGGCATTCGCTGCAAATGCCGAGGGGCCGAACCTGTGAGTCGTCGTGGATGTCAAGTGTATTTCCAGTGCGAGGCTGAACGTTTGCGATAGCATTATCCGCTTGAGCAGTTGGCGGGAGCAGCTGTGTTTATCGGCGGAGTGGGTGCAGGGACAGTATGAAGAGGGGTTTGTAGTGGGGTTCTTGGAGGACGTGGTGGGGTTGATGTTGGTCTTGACGGACGAAAAATGAAGATGGAGATGATCTACTTGGCACCCTCGAGACACTATAAGGGTTTCTTGGGATTTGTGAATGGCGTGGTCTCCAACGGGGTATTTATACTCTCCAAGGGGTGGAATGGCTTTTAGATATTTAGTTATCAGAACAGTGCAGAATGAAAGCAGCAAATTTTGTTTTTGTCTTGATAGAACACTTGTTCATTTTCTTTAATATATCACAAACACAAGATTCAAGACTAATTATTACGACTTCTATGATAATCTATAGCAATGAAGTTATTTAAAACTCTCAAGGTAATTAGAGCTGTATCTTGTTTTAGGTTGTACAGTTTTTTGAAGCTATATACTCTTGAGGAGCTACACAGTTATCCAGAATAACCTATCCTATTTGATATTGCATTTTTATTTCAGGTATTCTTTCATAAGAGATGATGTGCGCAAGTGCTTTGTTATAACTAATTAATCTTACTCTTCCGCTAAGAATAAGAAAGCTTCTCTGTCCCTAGGAATAATCTAATCATGTCTAGCTTGCTGGCCATTCATACCTGAACAGCATGTCCACTCAGAGATTCTGATATGGTAATTTATCATAACGTAAACGGAAGAGGTCTATGAAGATGAATATGAGTATGGCCATTTGTTACTTTATGTAGCCACTATTTCCACACATATCTAGTAACGAGCGATAGTAAGGAGCTTTACCAAACTATGTGCTCGGCGAAGAGCCTAACAATTATCATACACACTAGTATAGGTATACATCTTTAAGCCTTCTCTCCATCCACTCCAAACAAGAACGATAGCTTATCATGCTAGTATATTTCACTTGGGATAGAACCAGCCTTGCCTAGGTGGTCCATCCGGCTTGTTTGGATCGGGTTCCATGACTGGAATTGGGGAGATAGAACGCCCTTCAATCGCACATTGTTCTTTGTGCTCCTCATAAGCGGCATCTCTTTGCTTGAAAACTTCCAACAGATCCTCGTCAGGATCATCGTCAAAGGCCCAATCGTAATTTGCTTTCACAGCCCATATTCCTGGCATTGGCTTGAAGGCTTGCAGGGAACGAGGAAAATAAGTGTGTTTCTTGATATCGAACTCGAAACCTGGATCACCAATACCTAGATCGGTCTGGGGGTTCTTGGCTGAAGTGACCGGAACGGGACGACTATTGCGCTTAGCTGGTAGTTCATCGCTAACAGCCAAAGGTCTCCTACCACCTCGTATCTCCGCCTTGGTACGTCGAAGGAAATGTTGGCCTTCAACTGAAGGAGTGACTTCGTTGCCATCAGCGTCATTGAGATATGAGTTGTCCATCTTCCATTCTCCTTTCACGAGTTAGCTTTCGTGGAAGATCATATAATTATCAAGGCATACCTGTAGTAATCTTTGGCCCATCACCCAAGTGCCAGGCATATTGAGAGATATGAGCTTCCTCGATATGATTTTCGAAGGCCTCTTCGTCTTCGAAGATCTTGTCACGGGTCTGAAAGTAGACTTTGTCGGTTCCTGGGACCTTGAGTTCTTCAGATGTTCCACACTCCAACCATTGACAGGTGGTAGTATCACTATGATTTAAGGCGACGTGTCGACGGAGAGTCTCAAGGTTCTGCGGTTCAGCCGGACATCCTCGCCATCCACATGTAAAGGGGTAGAAGTGGGGCTCACTTGGTTTGTTGCTTGCTTGAACTTTGTTCTTGTTTGTAGTTCCGAAGGGTCTACCACGCTTCTTTGGTACTATCTCCTCCATCCCAGCTTCAACTTCACCCAAGGCGTGTCTGGTCGGGCGTCCACGTGGTCTAGGAGCTGGGCTTGCTGAAGGCTTATTGCTGAGATGCTTCGGAAGACGGCCGACTCGCCTGCTCCCAGTCTGATGTGTTAGAGCAGCGCCGCCAAGAGGACGTTGACTCGAGTGAACTGAAAATATCGCAGCATCATCCTCTTCATCACCGTTGATGACCTTATATTCGGTTCGTAGTAGGCCTCGATTTGTGTTATCAATTAGGACGGCGATCATGGGTGACGCAGCAGGAGGTAAAAGAATTGCGTTCTCAGGCACGTTGGGAAGATTGGAAGCCTGGCGCGCAGGTATAGCTGATGAGGCCGAATTTAGAGTCTCTGGTAGAGCAGATGTAGGAGATCTCTCCATGTGCTCGTTATCGGAAACATCATCGATGTCCATGGCTTCAGCAGTGACGAGATCTCCCCCAGGATCCACAATATCCCAGCGAAATGTGGCCAAATCGCAATTATCGTCGACCTTGGTGAAATTGGCTTTGAGGATCTCTAGATGAGCATTGAGACCTCTCTGATAGGGATGCCTTGACGTAGCAAGCAACACGTCACGTGCTATTGTCTTTGGATTATATCGTTCTCTGGATAACACGCCGTCTTTCTGGAGTGGCTGCACGATGTGCTCGAGGTCTTTGTAGGGATTTGGAATGGCAGGACGCAATATTGGAGGTAAGTTGGATGAAACCTGGTATTGCAGCGAGCTCTGCGGGCCAGATAGACTGTTATGCGTCGTGGTCCTAACAGTTTGTTCTTCACTGGAGGTACTACGTTCTACAAAAGATGGAGTAGGCGCGTGTTGTGCATCCGGCACGTGAGGCAGGGAAGACGTGCTGCAGCCTGCATTATCAGGCATTACAACATCATTCATGCGTCTTGACTTACCTGGAGGATACGAAGCTTCTAGAGATGGAGAGCGTCTCCCTGATGTTAAACTCATTATTTCTGCAAACGTGCGTTTCTTTGCCGCTTGTTCTTTTGTTAAAGGGGTTGGAGGCTTCTCTTGAGTCGGAAGAACTGTTGGAGTGACTGGTGCTGTTGGAACAGGTCTGCTTGGTCTTTGATTATGGATCTGACCTGGTTTATCAGAAGGCTGAGGATGCATTTGTCTTGGAATCACCTGTCCACTTTGAGTTCCATGTGAAGGACCTCGCGAGACCACCTGGGTTTCTGCCTGAGCAAGCTGTGCTCCCAGCGCAATAGGTATGTTCCCCTTATTCAATTGAGACTTGGCATTTGGAGGAAGAATTTGCGTTGAGCTGATGGAACCAGAAAGTCCCGAGCGTTCTCTTGAATGTAAAGCGTGGCTTACTCGGCAAGAAATCGAACGTGATTGAAAATTAACAGATTTGAAATCCATGTTTGATCCAGGCGACTTTGTAGGTTCTGCATAAGGGCTCCTATATGTTGATTGAGGATTTGCCGCTTGCAGTGCAATTTGAACAGTGCTTGCGGCACCTTTATTTGATGTATTGGTATCGATAAAAGCTACTTGACTTTCGGCTGCTTGTTTCATAGAGGCATTGCTGTTGGAGGGGGGGTATGATGAAGGCCCACTCAGGTTTGAAATCGCTCGAGCTAGCTTTTCAAGACTCGATGATGACAAATCCAAACTCTCTTGAAACTGTGCTGGATGTCCTGGCCTACTGTGCGTAGATGGTGTAGCTGGGTGTTGGGGTTGACTATTGGTTGCTGGGGACTGAGGAGTCATTACGGACGATGTTGCTGGTGAAGCCATCCGTTGAAGATGTGGGCTTCTAGGTGTTGATGCCGAATTCAAATGACTTTGGCGTGGCACAGGGGGCCTCCCATCTTTTCTTGGTCTAGCAATTGAACGATTTAGCGTGCTTCTATTATTATGAGATTCAGTATTAAGAGGCGTGTCCTCAATGGTTTTAGGTCGCCCTGTTTCATTACTCCTCGGGTCTGAATCTACTGAAGCTGCCTCGAGACTTGCAACCACTTGTTGGGTAGCATTACCACCACTTGAAGAGGGTTTCTTGTTGACAAGAGATTCGACACTGATCAGAGGCCCATTCAACGCAATATTCATGGAGACTGCCGTCGATTCCCCTGCTCTTGCTTGCGGTGCAACCGACAAACTCCGAGTATTTTGAGGCGCGACGTCTCGACGGACGGTATGTCCGCCAGCAGTGTTACTGGTGGGTAGCGGTGGGACCTCAATCGGCGGTTGCAAAGACGCTACATTAGTTGATACTGCGTGCACTCCCTTCGTAGTTGTATCCTGAGCTTGTGAAGACTGGTTGTTACTTGCAGGCTGTTTAGAAGGGGGATGAATTGGTCTTTGTTGTTGGTGTTGAGAGCCGCCTACATCGGGGACTGCTGTCAGTAACGCTCTTGCAAGCTTTGCGCGGTCAACTTTGAACCCCAGTGCCTCTATCATTCCACATAGCCCGACGTAGCTCGGACTTTGATCCAGCATACGACAGATCTGCTTGGGAACAATGTCCTTTCCCGTATTTTCGGGACTTAACTTAAGAAAGTTAACGGTTGTGGACGCAAGCACAACTTTTTTATCCTGTGGCCATACAAGGCCCGGGCGACCAGCATTGTTTGACTCAGATTTCGGTTCGGTGCCTGCCTGAATCCCTCCACTCCGTTTCGCAGCAGAATTTGCGTGCACTGGTACGCTACCTTGAGCAATTGGTATTGGAGATGAACTCGATGGAGGAGGCTGGTTTGTGAAGACAGCGGTAGCATGCTGGTCCCGAGCTTGGCTCGATTTTGCATTGCCAAGTGAGGTTCTTTTCATGGCCTCTTGTGCTTCTGCTTGGGATAGGCCGCATCCAAAAGTCACTTGCTCTTGAGTGGTATCAGCAATCTTTTGAGTTGTTTGTGAAATTCGTGCCACTTCACCAATAGCCGTTGGCACTGAAACATTATCGACTTGCTGGAGTGATGATGATGGTTGAGTTGCTGCAGGGCCTGCTGATACTTCAGGGACAGCTTGTTGAGTCTCAGATGCTGCTTCTCGAGCATGATCACCCAACGGCAGTAGTTGTCGGATTCCCACTCCTTTTGCAGCTCTCTTCGCGATCCGTTCCGCGACTCTTTGTGCAACTGCAGCTTTAGATCTACTTTGACGAGGCCTTGCGTTTTTGGGCGGCTTTGCACGTTCAATTTGAGTATCGACACTGTCATTCTCTGGAGGTACACTCGATGGCGGTTGTGATTGTAAGGACTCAGGACTCGAGGCCTGGCTAATACTGGCAGGTTCGAGGGATTTGGAGGGATTTCTCGTCGCCGCTGCTAGAGGTCTTTGGGCCGGACTCGAGGCCTTAGTCTTCTTTACAGACTCCCAGACCTGTGAAAAAAGAGAAGGATCACGACTCTGGAACTCTCGCATCTTTTCTACCATAGCACGCATTTCATCCTCCATTGTGTTTGGCACTATCATCGCCTGAGAGGGTGAGCTCAAAGTCATTTCTTGTCTTGGTTGTTCACGGTTGAAAGACGGGTTTAATTGCGGCAAATTTTCTGGTTCCAGTAAACTCGATCCTTTTGACACTGATTTGGTATGATCTGCCAGTAAAGCAACTGGCCACTGTTGGGGCTGGGAATCGATAGTTTGGTCTTTTGCAGCTGCGACTTCCGCAGCTTTTGCTGCTATTGCCATCATCCGTTCACGTTCAGCCGCTTCAGCTATCTTCCTAGCTTCCGCTGCTTCTTCCATCATCTTTAGCGCTGTCAATCTAGCGTGCTCCCGTTCAGCGATCTCTGCCTGTTTCTGGTATTCGTGATATCGATCGTATACCTGACTAGGATCTACAGTCAAAGGGCGAACCGGAGATGGGGCGCGAGGAGGCAGCTCTTGATGCGTTACTTTGTTTCCGGGAACTTGCTGTTGTTCACCTAACCGTAAAGGTGTGCGGGTGCGCGATGGATGAGAAGCGTTTGGTGGTAGTGGTGAATACTGTTGTCGTTGTGAATTGTTTGGGTGGGCTCTTGTTATAGGAGATACGCTCTGCTTAGAAGGCTCGATGTTTGAAGCAGAATTATTTTGAGCATAGTGAATGCCACCGTTTTGTGGCAGCTGCTGGGTCTGCGCAGACAGTCGAGTATTGGAAGGTGATTCAATTTCCACTTGTGATTGCCTCTTGCTCGTCTCTGGTGTTTCGGACAGTCTTCTTCTGTGTTGAGGATTGGATGTCGGTCTCATGGTTGTGGATACAGGATAATTATGTACTGAAGGATATGCTGGGTTGGGAATAGTTCTGGATAAAACTGCTTCTTGAAAAGCTGGGGTAGCCAAAGTATCTCTGGAGTAGCTGCTGAAGGCCGAAATGGCCGAGTCTGCCTGAGTAGATGCAGATGAATCATATCGTTGAGTTGTGTCCGGTTGTTGATTCCGATGTGCCGCAGCTACGGCGGCGGCAGCAGAATTCAGGTGGGTATTTGCTGAACGCGTTGTATCTCTTCCATACAGGTTTTGCGATATATTGGATGCTGTAGGATTTTGCGTGTTCGTCTGTATCCTTGATTCTACCCCGTACTGTCTTGAGTTTTGTGATGCGCCTAGGTCTGAGTTCCGCTGCTTTGTGGCCTCATTGACTGCTGGATAATCCAATCTGGGCGCAAAACCCACGTTTCCAAAGCCGCCTGTATCATAGTTCTGCTGGTTTTCACTACCGTAAGCCGGGCGGGATTGAGCATTGTCGCCATCACGTCGTGTGGTATGGGTATGGGTAGGGGTCTCTTGGTTCGTCTGATTTGAATTCGCAGAATTCCCGTACCATTGATATGAATAATCCTGTCCAGTCACCGCCTGCGGATTGTATCTTTGCCCCTGGTATTCTCCAGGTGTATAGTGTGTAGTTGCCGCATGTTGCTGGCGATAGTATGGAGTGGTCGGTGTCGTGGTGGATGAAGCGCTGGCTTGGTCATGCTCGGGTTGGTGAGCGCGTGTATACGTGTTTGAGTATTGGTAATCTTGCCCTGGAATTGCCGGCCAGCTATTCGAGAAATATTAATACCTAAGCATCCCAGATTTACAGTCTCTCCTCGACTACTATCGCGCGAAGCGCAAGTCAAGGATCAAGGTAAAAAGGCATACCTTGGCATCTTGATGGGTTGATGTAATCACACCACCTCCATCCACAAAAAGCCCCTTTTACTCAACAGCAAACATAAAGAGAGCTCGAAAATGCCGCATTTGAAATGTAAATGTTGATGATCTCCATCTTCGAAGTCGCGATGGGTACCTACCTACCACGAGAGCGCATGGCACGGACCACGAGGCTATAGCTTCTAGAACCGCTCGGTTCAGCCTTGTGGACTGGAGCCGATCGTCGAGGCTTTACCTTATCAGAAACACTTTAGGGAAACGTTCTTAAAGTTAGTTACCTACTTATTTGCAATCTAAAGTACTTGTAGCTTATGTACCTATTATAAGATCACCAGGTGATGTCTATCTAATCTACACAACATAAAAACTTCCACATCCTTTACCTTACCACAAGAGATCTCTATATTCACCAATCGCAGGTCTATCCTCACCTGTAAATTCTTCATGTAACCCATCCAATGCAGCAAAGTGCTCTGCGTACTTCAGACCCTTCTCGTTCTCTGTCACTATTTTCTTCCAAGTCCACTCGCTATCCCCAGAGGCCGCATTGTCTTTGATCTCGGCCTGATCATCGGCTGGACTTTCGGCGCCAGACATCGTGTTCCAACCGCCTGGTCTTGGTGGAAGTACACCAGACAAATTCAACATAACTTCTGGATGGACTGTAAGACGTCCAAGCTTGATGACATATTTTGAGATAGCAGAAGCGAATATGGCCTTGTGTGGCACTGATGGAGCACCAGTACCGTTCGTTTCGACAGCTGAGCCATTACTCGACTTGCGTGCGCCCTTCTTCTTTCCAAAAAGTCCAGAAAAGAAGGGTGATCCATCATCGAGTGTGTAGCCATTTGGTACAACAGCTCCCTTCTTCACAAAGTGTGTAACAATGTAAATCCATTTTCTGTCCCAGCATAACAACCTGCTCCACATCTCGTAACCTTCATACGGCCTGATCTCCTTTTTGAAAGAACACTCCACCGCGCCAAGCATGATAGACCATCTTCCCTTTGCGCGTTTTCCGTCAGGGGCAATGACCTGTCCTGGGTTCGATTGCAAGCTTTGGATACCTCGGCGAAACAGCGACGAGACAAGATGGGTTCGTGTTACATCGAGATCAGCAAAGTATGTGCTGTTTGATTTATGGAGGTTGTAGTCGCATTCGGTGATAGGAGAGCGAGAAGAGCTGATGACCGGTTGGAATAAGGCAGCTGGCCCGCCAGTCTCGATTGTAAACCTTCGTGGGGAAATTAGGAAGTGTTTAAGGATGGCATTCCACACTCGAATCTAAAGAAAAGTTAATCCTTCGAAGGGTTAGAACAAGGGGGTAAAACTTACATGCCAAACATAAGGGAAGTTCTTGATATTCGCAAGAACAAGAAGAATTGCAATGATTCTTGATGTACTCCCCGGGCCAGTGAAAACATGAAGGAAAGTTGAACGGATGTCCAATCTGGATAGTCCATAAGCAGCACCAGCGACAAGAAAGGCTCCGATTGTTTTAGTCGGGACCGTCTTGATGTTGATGGCAGTTGCCGAGGCCATTTTTGGATATACTAATCGAAAGAAACCCGACAAATGAAATTAGAACCTATTAATCACAAAGGAGAAATGGCGGCTTCAATTCATGCTTATGAGGTGGTGAAGTGAAGTTATCGTAGGTAGAGAGTGGTTCGTATTTGGAAATGTTAGAATCCCTCGGCTCAGCCATTGCATCGGTGTGTTCTCAACATTTTGCCGACCTCACCTAACGGCAAGTCAGTCTGTGGGCCGAAAGCGCCGTCGGGCAAAGCTCCAGCTTTACTTCAAGTAATAGTCGTTGACTTCGATGGTCAGAAAAGGGACACTTGAAGCTGTTTGTACTCCAATCATTTCCGCGGCTGCCGGCTATGACAAGATACTCATATTCTCGCCATGGTGGAGAAATGACTCTCTCCGCAACTGCCGTTCACACTGGCTACCTTGCAATATTGACAGGGTGCGGATAATAAGGATATTCGCATTGACTCTAATAACACACGTGAGGCTGCAATCTTCATATCGCTCAACATTGGTATGCATGCATGATCATTTATTGTTTCCACAATACAGCTGAGTAGAGTCAGCCATATTCTTTGTCAGTCTTAATGTATCCGGATTCGTTGGAAGTTTTGCTGTTGGTAGCCAAGTCTTCTTCATATCTTACAACATGGTATGGTTACGCATGTATTTATTTGTGTAAGCAGCTTTGTCTTCGAGCATCTTATAAAGTCCTCCATTTCCACTTCCTTAAACTCAGACAGATACTATTTCTAGTAACATTCATAAGTCCATTTGTTAGCAATAAGTAGTTTCATCATGTCGCTCGAATCCATTACTCTTGAGAATGTTGCAGCCAACATCACTTCTGAGGTCAAAGTTATCACAGATTTCATGAGGAAGAATGGCTTATCAGAGCCAACACTGGCAGCGAATTATAGCCGGGACATTGAATCAACTGCGGAGATACAACGAGCACGCTTCGCATTGCTCGACGCAGCCAGCCAGTTAGAAAAGCTTGCACTTGGGCCCCTGGACTCCATCACATGGAACGTCTTGACGGTAAGATCTCCAACATGCTCCAACGAGTGCAATCTCATATAAGTTGTGTGTAGAGAAAGCACGATGATCTGGCGTTGAATGTTATCAATCATTTCGATGTCGTCCAAGCGGTCCCGAGCGAAGGTGATATTTCGTACGAAGATCTTTCCAAGAAGACCAATGTTCCAGAAGACAAGCTGCATCGCTTCCTACGACACGCCATGACGAGCTACTTGTTCTACGAGCCTCGTCCGGGCTATGTTGCACACACTGCCTCGACAAAGGCATTATCTGATGCACCGCTCTACAAGTCTTGGATAGGCCACAACTTGGACGACATGGCACTTGGAATTGGGAAGGTCATCTATTCCATAGAGCAACATGGTGATAGTGAAGAAGCAGCGGAGTCGGGGTTGGGCATAGCAGCCAATCTACCCAAAGGCGAGAATCCCTTTGACTGGATTGCTAACGACGGCGAGGGGGAGAAGAAAGGCTGGAGACAGAGGAGGTTCGGTGAAGCAATGAAGGCCTTCAGCACAGATACTACCTTCAACCCGGCTAGAGCGCTCAGTGAGTTTGACTGGGCAAAATTGAAAGACAGCACTGTGGTCGATGTAAGTATATACCTTGTTCTAGCTTGTTGGCAAAACATTAAGCAAGATTGCATAGATAGGTGGTTCTATTGGTCACACTTCCATGATACTCGCAGGAGACTATCCCCAACTGCACTGCATTGTTCAAGATTTTGCCGGTCTTGAGGCTCAGTTCAAGGAGGCTTGCCCTCCGGCACTCCAGTCGCGCGTGACGTTTCAAATCCACGATTTCTTCACGCCCCAGACCGTCAAAGGCGCCGCAGTGTATTTCCTCAAGCATGTGCTGCATGATTGGCCGAACGATCTAGCCGTCAAGATCCTCCAAAACATCGTGCCAGCCATGGCACCGGACTCGCGCATCCTCATCGTCGAGAACGTGATTCCTGAGGTGGGCAGCGCAGCGCAGTCCATGGAAAGGCTCACGACATCGCTGGATTTACAGATGCTGACAGCGATTAACGCACGTGAGAGGACGAGGCAGGACTGGATTGATCTGGTGTCCAAAGCGGACAAGAGGCTGGCTGTCAAGTCATTCATTCAACATCCCGGCTCGGTCCCGAATATCATCGAGGTGGCTTTCGAAGAATAGAGCGGCTCGGCACTTGGTCGGCAAAGGGTATCGATGGCCGCTTATCGTTGCAATGTTTGGTGCATCGGCATGGCCTGTGCGATTTTACGGGCGTTAAATGCCCTTGTTCGTTGTGCGCCGGGACCCCACTTCAAGGCTATTGCGTAGATACCTAGACTTCAGAATTTCATGACTCGAGTGCTCCTCTTTTGGATTGGAAAGAATGCCTGCAACAATGCTCAATGTGTTTGAGGTCCAAATGCAAGTGTTCTGATATGCTCGTGCTCAACAGAAGTGAGGCTATTATGCACAAAGTACTGGCTGTGATTTTGAGGTCTCAACAGACACTTGGATCGAACTTGTGCGCTATATATTGGTCTCTTTTCTAGAACTAGCTCAATCCAATGTTTGCGAAGTATCTCCGCACAAACCGTAGTTGCAGTATCTATGGACACATATATAACTGTTTTCACGCACACACAGTGTCCGTATTGCGTGCTTGATTGGCTCAGCACAAATTTCAGTGATGCATGGCTACACACAACGTGCCGTCTTTGAAAGGGGCAGACATGAAGATCAAACTTCAGATACACCATAGAAACATTCAGAGGCACAATACAAAATTAAAAGACGAAATCTGCTTTTTGGCACTTATGCATGTCTGGGTATCATAAAACTATTGTTGGATAAAGAAAACCACGATTTACTCCCTCAACTTCTTATCATCCTCGAAATCTCTTCGGACAGCGTCCAAGATACTCTCGTCGACTAACAAATCAAAGCCAGTCATTGCAAGTCCTTTTCCCGATCGGATAGCCGAAGCTCGTGCCTCTGGTGTAGCCGACGCCTCCGCAAAGTCTGGGTGGTGTCCAACGATGTTTGGTTTGCACGGAATTCCGAAGAATTGATGGAGCCCGGGGATTTCGTAGGTTACGTTACCCATATCCGTGCTTGCAGCCATGACTTCTGGAGCTTCTTTGCGAACACTTTCGCCGTAACAGGCCATGTTGGCCACATAGCGCTCATTGAGGGTGTTGTTCATACGAGTGTCCAGATATGGTGTGTCCTCGTGGTATTCAATTCTGCAGCCTGTTGCCAATGCTGCCCCTTCCAAGCAATTTGAAATACGCTTGAGTAATGACTTTGCACCTTCGTATGTGTGACTTCTTGCAGAGAAGCCTATTCGGGTGTGCTCTGGGATGATGTTGGAGACTTTGGGGCATTCAAGAATTGCTCCATGAACACGCTCGTAAGGTCGGATCTGTTGACGCATCATGGAAACGTTGTTGTAGGCAGATACAACTGCATCTAATGCATTGATTCCTTCCCAAGGCATGCCTCCGGAATGTGCTGGTTTGCCATAAAAATCAGCTATCAACCCTGCACGAGCAACAGTTCGCTGTCCTGCAGTGCCTGTGAAGCCAGTCCCTTGAACTTCTGCTGGACCCGGATGGCCCATCAAGCACACATCCACATCTTCGTATGCTCCTGCATTGATGAGCTTCACCTTTCCCGCACCTCCTTCTTCAGCCGGTGTGCCCAACAAGCGTACTCGGCCAGGTAGTCTTGAAGCTTTCAGTGCTTCAACTAGACCAAGGAATGCAACAAGACCGTTGATCGCAATCAAGTTGTGACCACAAGAATGCCCAATTCCAGGTAATGCATCATATTCCGAGTTGAAACATATCAACTTCCCTCCTGTGCCGTACTCAAAGTTTGCTTCAAAGGCTGTTGGAAGCTCATATGCTCCAGGCGTTACCTGGAATCCAGCACCCTGTAGGAAAGTAACCAAAGTTTCATGAGCGATATGCTCCTTGTAACAGAGTTCAGGATTCTCCCATATCTAGATACTGTCAATATATCGGTCAGAAAATCCAGAGGAAATGAAAAGGCGTACTTTTCGATCTATACGAAGAACATCCTCCTCAACGAGAGCGATGGCATGATCAATGTGTTGCCTAACCGTGTCCAGGTCAATGACTTGTGTAGGCTGACGAAGGGTGACCATTATTCCTCCACAATCTTGTTGTTTTCTGCAGGCTGTGACAGAGATGTCACTGCGAACAGAAAAAGGTTGGAAGTACTTATGTACCTCGAATTGAAGTAGAGTACCTTCGGCTACAACCCGCTACCCGAGGTTTTCATATCGCCAAATGCGGATGACAGGTGTTGCTGTTGTTACATATTCATGCTTAGATGTTAGAAACGCCAGGACTTGGAGTGAAGCCCTGCGGGAACCGCCAATGAACAGAACTTCCGTCCATAGATCACGTCCATTAGTTTAGAATAGTAAGTTTTCTAGTCTCTTTCGTAGGCCTGCAACTCTGAACATAAGCGGTGATGAAGAAAAGGATCGTGTACACAGCACGGAGTAGACGCCCGGAAGGAATCCATAGGCAAGTCGGCTGGATGGACGAATGAGGTCTCATTGAAAGTACTCGATGAGTTGAAGGGAATATTTACAAGTTACATACCTAGGTATGGTTTGTGATTTGAGCAGGGTTAAATTTGGTAGGGTCAAGTAGCCGGCCATCACGCATGGCGCGCATGGAGCGTAATAAGGACATTTTGTCGTGTCTATTGGGCTTTTGTATATACAAGTAGATACTTGATAGAGCATGGATACCTGCATGCATATGCACTCATCATGGATCTATATCACCACATACTCCGTACCTTGTTGAGGTCTGGAGATCTTTTGTGGAGCCTCTTGCTTTGTGAGGTATTTCGTACCCTGACCGGCGTGTCAGTATTTCACCTAGAGCACGACAGAGAGAGCCGTTGGTTCCGTTCGTATCGCTTCAAAACCCTCCATTTGCTCTCGATGAAGTTATTGAGACCCTCGAATGTTCTCATTCTTGCGTTGCGCTTGTATCTTTTTGCCGATTGCTTGCGACAGCCGAGCATACACGGCTTGGTGGGCAGGTAGGTGACCAAAAGCTTCATGATCCCCACACATCGTCTGAACAACATATTCGATTCAAAAAACACACATATTTATTCACCGAGTCGCAGTACATGCGTAGTACGTTACGACGCAAATCCAGTCCACCGCTGTGACAGTGAAACATCAACAGATCTTCCTCTTGCTGGCTGTACTCAGGAGGTCTTCTCAGAAAGTCAAACTCCCATGAGGCATGTGTACTCAAGTGCCACTCATGGGGGTGTGTGAGAGAGTGTGGGAGAGTCGGGGAGAAATTCCAAGCTCAGCTCACGGGCAACATCTTGTAGTGATCCAGCACACTTGAATCCCCTCAATTATGGCCATCACTTATTGTTATGCCCCTTTTCTGTTTCTTCTTTTGGAAATATGAGAACAACGATATATCATCGGGAAATACACATCATAAGTGTTCATGAAGGCATCAGGCCAGCTCTGCTCCGTGTCTTCACCAGAAGTTGCCGATAAGCGACCTCTGCAATGTTCTACCTAAGCACCCAAGGTACTTTACGGTTACCAGCTAACGAATAACACCTAACGACTAACTACCTAGAGTCCAGAGTTCCGTTACCGACACACGAAATACCTCCGCAACAAAGACAGTGTGCATGGTCGGCACGCCTCTTGGTTCACAAAGTGCAAAGTACAAAGTACAAAGTGTTACGCTGTACGTGTTGCTTGATCTTTATTCATCTGCATAGCCGAGCACGTCGGCTCATATAACAAGTAGGATCATGAGCAGCGCAGGCAATACACCGCCAACGGCTCTCAGTGGAAGAAGTGGTCCACGTTCGAAATCTGGTTGGTTCTTCTGCCTTTCTCTCTCTCTCTTTCTCTCTCCCCCTACCTGCGCTATTCTCCCCCCTACGAACTGTGTTCGCGCCAGAAATGAGGGCGTTCTGACTCCCTTGAAACAAAATCCATAACTATGGAGTACTTGTACAATCACTGACGACAACTAGGATGCTGGACATGTCGAGAAAGGAAAGTGAAGTGTGACGAGACTAGGCCTGTATGCGGGCGCTGCATTAAAGCTCAACGGCAATGCGACTACGCACCCAGAGAGGCTCATCGGCCTCAGAACCGACATATCGCGCAGCCTGTCTTGTTACCAAAGGTCCTGTCGGCTGCAGCGATCGCCGGCAAATCTCCAAAAAATGCTGTCTTGCAGCAGAAGGATTATCACATGGGACGCGAGAGCAGTGCCTCTGTTCCATCCCCAGCCGCCCCATCTCCAGCGTCAGACCTGTCATCTGCCAGTTCTTCACGTGCTCCACTGCCTTCTATATCAGATCAGATCCCTCCCAGCCCTGGTTTTATTACTCCAACAGATCCCACTAGTCAGGAAAAACTCGTGTCCTACGACAACAGAATTCTTTCAAATTTTGAGACCAAGTTCATTGCCGTCCTCCAGACCAAAACTCCCAAGTGGTCATTCATCTCGGGTATCATGCATTTGTGCCGCGATGATCCAACACTCATGCATATGATATTGGCTGTTGTTGGCCAGCAGGTTTCGACATGGGAAGGATTGAAGCATGAACAGTTGCTGGCTGTTGAACACTACAGGAGAGGCCTTGCTGATTTTGCAAAACTGGTTGGATCTGGACAATACGAAAGGCATACACTTGTCATTGCTCTATGGCTTGTTGCTCAGTACGAGTTGAGATTTGCGGAGCAGGCCAGAGATATCTGTCGACATTTAGAGGGCTTCAATATGGCAATCGTTTCTCATGGTTCAGATCTCTTGCCAGGATTGAGTGAGCATCCTATAGAATCACCCAGTGCCGCGGCATTCAGATTGCCATCAACAACTCATCGGGATGTCATCAACAGACTGGGACTTTGGATTGCATACACTGATTCTCAGGCTTCCACCTTCGACCTTGGAGGGACGATAATGCATACACTGTCATATCGATGGCCTGGTTCTATTGATCGAGTCTTCGCCGGCAGTCGAAACGCTCTACTGGACATTTGGGGGGACGATTATCCTGCTAGCGAGTACGAGGATGACAAGAATAATCGTGTTGCGTTTGATTTGTTCCATTGCGGATATGTCCTTCGATACAAGGTCACCGAGTTTCGCCGCAGCATGAGAGTGCGAGAGGGTTTTCTAGAACGTGTTGAACAACTTCGTCACGAGATAAATTCCGTATCAGAGGTATGTCTTCTGTCAACGACCCTTCTTGTGCACAAATCAGAATTCCTCCCTTTCGTACACATAGCACGAGTTTGTCAGCTTGTGCGAATGTGACTGACAATCTACAGAAATATTCCTCTCTGATTTCACTTGCGGGTAGTTGGCCTATAAAAGATGAAAACCCATCAAGGTTGGTTCTCAATTGTCGATTTATTGTCAGCTTCTTTCACGCTGTCGAGCTCGACTTCTACAGACACGCATATTGGCACGAACCATTGACAGCACCGGCGACTATTGCAATGTCAAGAATTCTTAACATTGCAACAGTTGTTCACGAAACAGAGGGTCCGAATAGTCTCTCTCGGCATTCGTGGCCGCTATGGCTGGCAGGGATTGAAACGAGAGACCCCATCTATCAAAATTGGATCGTAGAGCGTATGATTGGTCTGAGCACCTACGGGACTAATGTTTTGCGGGCAACAACACTTCTCAAAGCCATAATTGAGAAGCAGAGGCTAGATCCCCAACGGGTTGATTACCTGGATTGGTTACGACAAGGACACTTCGAGGAGTTTGTTATTTGAAAGTCTGAGGTTGGCCGTTTCCGATAGGCGCAGGTCGTTGAAAACTCCAGTGTTCAAGGTTCATGGCAATATGCGCAGAATGCCGCGCAACTTGGGCAATAATTCCCCATAAAACTGGCAGTGTCTCCTTCGACATGATGGCGAATCCGACCAATTGACGGGGTGCAATTTTCGGCAGTCTCCACTAAAAATTTAGCCCGTCTACCCCCTAAGAAGCGACACAAGACTACCTAAGGTCGAGTATCTCGCTGCTCCAGCGCCTCCACTCCAGACCACACTCTATTCTCTGCGTAGGCGGAAAATCTAGCAGCATCTCGTGTATCGTGTCTCCTCACGGCAACGACGGGAAGCTCATTCAAGATCCGCATCTCCCTAGATGGCGTCTTCAGATGACAAGCACCGTGCGTCGGCGAATATGATCTCGCCGTCTGTGGAGCCCACCGATACGATATCGGGTAGGTTGACAGGTTCTGAGCAGATGCCACCCGCACCAATTGCGGAGATCGATGCGCGTGCCGAACGCTTCCTCCTATGGAAGATAGATATTATGTGAGCTTTGTCATGTCTACCAAAAATAATAATTTACTGATTGGGCTAGATTGATGCCTATTTTGATGATGTGTTATATGCTGCAATTCCTGGATAAAAGTTCTTTGAGTTATGCCTCTATCGTTGGAATCAGTAAAGATACGGTATGTACAATAGTGAGATTCCCAAACTAAACTGACACTCATAGGGTCTTACTGGAGATGAATTCTCATGGGTCAATTCAATCTTTTATTTCGGATACCTTGTCTTCTCATATCCGACGTCCCTGTTGCTTGTCAAGTTTCCAATTGGCAAATATGTTTCCACAACTGTGTAAGTTCTTCGAAAGTTGGTAGACGAGCTTAACTTACTGTCAAATAGTCTCGTATGGGCGGGTATTGTCATGATTCATGCGGCTTGTCATGACTTCTCGGGCTTAATGGCTGTTCGATTCTTCCTCGGTGCCGCAGAAGCCACAGTAGCTCCAGCTTTCGCCCTTCTTGTGGGAACCTTTTACAAGCGTAGTGAGCAACCTCTTCGACAATGCATCTGGTTTGTTGGAAATGCTTTAGCTGGTGTTTTCGGAAGTTTGGCTGCTTTGGGTATTTCCAAGTGGCATGGAGCTCTTGCAACATGGAAGGTAAGACATATGATCACATAGTCTCTACCCTACTAACAATTTTAGTACCTCTTTCTTATCTTTGGAGCGTGCACCGCTTTCTGGGCAGTTGTGATGTTCATCTTCTTGCCGAATGGGCCTTCCACTGCATGGTTCTTGAACAGCCACGAAAGAGTGCTAGCTGTTGAACGTCTTCAGACAAGTGCTAGCAATCAAGTCAGGGTTCTGAAAAAATCCCAAATCATCGAGTGCTTCACAGATCCACAAGTCTGGCTCTTATTCTGCTACACTTTCTGTATTAATATTGGCAACGGAGGACTGTCAAGTTATGGAGCTCTCATCGTCTCTGGTTTCGGCTACTCCACAGAGAGAACATATGTGATGCAAATTCCTGTGGCGTGTTCCCAAATCTTCTGGATCCTCCTCGGCGCCATCTTAACGACCTATATCAAAAACTCTCGCATCTTCATCATGATCTTTTTTGTCGTCATGTCCCTCATCGGAGCCGCAATGATGTTCGGAATTTCACACCATGAGCCCGGCAAGCGTCTTGCGGGCTTCTGTCTCACTGTAGCATATGTCGCCAACTTACCACTCGCGCTGTCCCTTGTCACCAGTAACGTTGCTGGTTTCACTAAGAAGAGCACCACCCTCGCTCTCGTTTTCATCGCCTACTGTGTGGGAAATATCGCTGGACCTCAATTCTTCAAATCTTCTGAGGCGCCGAACTACCCTGTAAGTCATCTCTTCCACCATCTTCACACCTGCTGACTTTTCAGACCGGACTCAAAGCTGGTGTGGCCAGTTATGCCGTTGCGACTCTAATGCTTGTCTTCCTCCGTGTATATCTTGGCTGGGAGAACCGTCGACGTACAAAGGTCCTTGCCGATCATGAGATCCCCGTGGCTGATTCTGAGGCGACGGATGATAAGGAGGTGATCATGAACGAGGATATCACTGATCGCGAGAATAGGGGTTTCATGTATTTGTTGTAAGATATTGATGGGCTTGTATATATCATTATAATGGGGAGCGCGTAGATTTCTTCTTGGATGTAATTTATGTTGATGGGATTTGGTAGATAGGATTGAAACTGTTTATAACGTTTGATATTGGAATTAGTGATGCAATTTTGACTGCTCTAGAAGAGTTTTGTTATTGACTCTAGGGATATGTATGTACTACCTGTGTCAGTGAGTCATACTCATTCGGATCCCTTATGATATACCGCTCCTACTTTCATCTTTTTACGCCTTCATCTCAACCGCGTTTCTACCTAAATCGCAGAATGATTATGAAAGCAGTCTGAGCTTGAAGAACCGTACATTTATCAAAAGTCGTCGAGGTCTCGAAAGGGATATTTTTGCAGGTAGTTTGCAATAGAAGATGAAAGCGAATACAATGTCAACGATTCTAGATCTTAAGCTCTTGGTATGCTTTTATCTCTAACAAAGGCATTGCCTTTTCTAGATTTTACATCTGTCAAGTTTCTGAAAGAAATGTTCTATCTCAGACGATCTTACGGGCACTTATTAGTTCTCTTTTATAAGTAGCAAGTTTATATACTTCTTGTAATATTGAATCCTTTAGTGTTGAGGGATAAAAGATATGCGCAAGGAGATTTTACCTACCTATTCTGCAACTCCTTCTCCGCCTTAGACTAAAAATTCCGCTCCACCTTCTCTCTTTACACCCTCGCTAACTTCCAATCAACAAAAAATATTATTCTTGTTCTGCAACCACACACAACACGACATGTACACTTGGAGTTAGCTTTGAAACATATAAATGAGAAGTGAAAAAGGGTTCAAAAATAAAAATATCATGCGGACTGAGAGGTTCGAACTCTCGCTCTTTCGAACTGCGGAGCGGAATATAGAGGAGAGGCGGGATTGGGCTGTAACCCTAACCCTAACCCTAACCCTTGTCCTAAACACAGCGCCTTAACTGCGAAGAAGTGTTAGTGATTGAACCTGAATTATATTGGTGGTTGCACTTACCCACTCGGCCAAATCCGCGATCGTTTTTGAAGATTTTTCTTATTCAAAAACATATAATTCAAAACTTCTTGAGGTGCACTGAATACTAACCGAATATTTTTGTATTTTTATTTAGCTCTAATTATTCGCTTAACTCTAACCCCTCGCTTATTACTAAGTAAGAGTAACGTAAGTATTACCTTGCTAGTCGATAGAAGCCCATGAAACTCGACGTACACACTCAATTCTCATTTTTATAACACTACTCAGGGCACGATAGGTAGTTATTATATGTGTGCTCGAACTGTTAGAGCTAATATGCATGCATCGTTTTTATTGAAAACAGAGCAGAAGAACGACATCAACATCCATGCATCCCCAAGCCGATTAACCTGGCGTACATGATAAGGAAGTCTTCTGCTCCAGTTTTTGCACATCTCACTGACCCAAGTCACTATGAGTCTAAAAACACTGAAGTGATACATAGTAAAGTCTGATTGCATATGTTCTGAAGTTTTGACTAGGCAAAACCTCGCGAGACGACAGAGTTCGAGCGAGGATGTATTAGGTACTTAGGTATGAACGATGTCAACTACCACACTAAAAAGTTCAAGATTGAGCCCCGCAAGCAAAGCACAACACCAAACACCTGCCAAACACCCAAAATGGCAGACGTTGATGAAGACACTCCTATAAGCTCTTTGCACAAGCAAGGACCTAACGAAGATAACGATATAAGTGACGAAACTCAAGATTTCCGATTCCTCGCAGCTCTCACTTCCAAGAATGCGACAATCCCAAAACGTGGAGAAAAAGACTTCGAACCTCATGGAACGAAGCAGCAAGATGCCATACTCGAAGCAAGCCGGGAAGCAATGCATGACGCATTAGACTATACTCGCTCTCACAATTCGAAAAATTACACAAAGGCATGGTTCTTCGGGGAAGGTTTAGACAGCCACAATGAATTGACGGATGAGTCGAGAGGGACGGGGTTGAGCGAAGATCATATCGTGCGAGTCGATAGACCGAGAGGACCGCACTACAGAACTATGGGATTGGTAGGAAAGGGAAAGGCAAACCAAGACTCTCTCTGGCTGTTACCGGAGGAAGCTCTGTATCTTGTGGAAAGAGGAAATCTGGATTTGTGGTGGCCAGCACAAATGTCAGAGTCAACTGTGGAGGGAGATGATGGAGTACCGATGAGTTTACAGGCTGCCTACGCATTGCTCATTGGCGAAGAAGGAGAGAAGGGGAAGGTCACGATGGATAAATACACCGTTTACGCAAACCTCAAGAGAACTGGTTATGTCGTGCTCCGAAAAGCTGAGGAACCTACTTCTCTTTCAAAACAATCATGGAGTCTTTTCAATTGGCTATTCAGCGCATATTTTGCGGAGAAGCCAGAAAAACCAATCAAGCACCAGCCATATGGACCTCTAGTCCGAAGCGGCCTTTACAGATCTTATGATGAAATATATCGACAACTCGCAATTATCGAACGCCATAAACCTTGCTCTACCCCAACCGATATGTCACCTCAAGCACCTTTTGAAGTCGTCTACCACATCTGGAAACCAAACCGCATCCCAACATTCGCAAAGTCAAGCCCGGGCATTCCGGATTTCCGCTCAGCCGTCGTCTCTGCCCGTGATACAAAGGTACCTTCTATGAATCAAATACTTGCCTTGGTCGAAAGCACTCCATGGGATCCGCCGAATAAGGAGTGGGTCGGTCCTGCGAAGAGTTATCAAAGAATAAAGCACGGATATAGGAACGTGATTATTGCTGTGGTCGATCAGGGCATCATAAGTTATTTGAGAATGGCAGAAGCAGCATTTGGTGAGGAACCACTTTACAAGAGATTTGGAAAAACTCCTGGGAGAGGAGGAAAGGGAGGCCCTCGTCGTGGAGGGAAGAGATAGCAGATTAGCATCTGTGGCTATACTAACCCAACATATCCCAGATAATGTAGAATTTCGCAAGTTATTATCTTGCCAATAAATGATTATGTGCACAAAATTAGGTGAAAGATGTACTCATACTCGTACAGCCCATCTGGGATGGTTGCTTTGTAATAAAACAATGAAGCTAGGATAAGGTTTATTGGGTGATAAATGAATTTCAATAATCAGAAGGCCAAGTTTAATAAGTTGCGATACCACGATAATATTTCTTGTAAAGAGGTAGCTATTTTTAAGGATATTGGCTTTTACAATGGAGAGTGAAAGCCTAGACGGATGCATTGAGAATCAGTTTGATATACATTACTCTATCTGAAAACAAGCTACACGTGATCTTACTCGAAATTCCTTCAAACTCATGTTTCTGTTGATTATTTGTGGAATGCGATATTTATGTCAATGGAAATCTCCAGATATCATTGGCACTGAATTCCAGCATGGAGAGCACGTGTATCTCCTGTATTAGTGGGTTGAGATATGCTGCATTAAAATCACTCCCCAAGTGTTGAAGTCAGCATAACTAAACTTCTTCTTCCATTCTCAGAGTAAGATATATGTGATTTTCTCACTGGCGAGTTTTAGTGTCATTCGTGTTTCAATCTGTGATAACACCTCGTATGAATATATCCTCAGATCAGTTTCCCCAACCAAGCTTGATTTCTCGCCTATTTGATCATTTGACAGGCATCCTCAAAGACGTTGGCAACAACCTCACTGTTCATTGAATACATCCTTCGCACACTCCTTATATGGGTTGCGACATACCAGCTCTCAGCTTATATTGAATTAATTGAAGTGTAGCCACAGTCGATTACTGAAGCAGGTACTTGGTGAGCTGGAACGCTCGACTTCCATGACTGCGCCGCTTCTAAACGCAGTTCGATAGCACGTGAGTAAAGTCATACCATAGTGAACAATGTTGACTGTTTGTAGGACGCATGCGACTCTTCTCTTCAGATCCAGGCAGTTGAGATCATCATGGAGGCTTTTGCGAAAGATCCGTCGTACAATTATCTCGCACATTCGGACTCCGACTCCGAGTCAGAGCCCTACAAAGATCAAGGCTTACCTCATATCAAAAGGGATCCGGAGAATGCCAGTGATGATGATCTATTAGTAGGTAGAAGATTTCGAGGCCGGAGAATAGCCAGATCTGTGGTTGCAGATTCGGAGGATGATGATAATCAAGTTGATGATATCAAGGGTAAATTTAAAATCCTATGTTGGTGTTTTCCCTACTTATTTCTGATTTTCTCAAGAAACTTCAAAATCTACTTCTTCAAAGAAAGATTCAACGAAGCCCTACTGGAAGTTAGCTGCAAATGTTGCACGACCCCTTCCGGAGTACGATCTGCTTCTAGGCGTATGGAAAGCATCAAAGCCAAAGCTTGATGCTGACAAAATGGCAGTCTACGGAGGATGGTGGACCAATAAAGCTGTCAAGTTCCAGATCTTCAAATTTACTACTGATGGTCGACCAGTCGATGGTGATTTTCCGTTAGTGGAAGCACGTAGATGTCCTTGGGTTAGATACAACGATATTGGACTTTTGCCAGAATTGGCGCATCTGGATGACAAGCAATTGAAGCAATATGTGAGGGAGCATGTAAAGCCACTTCAAGGTCGACGGCATGTTCTTTCTGCTTCGAAATCCACACTTCTATCTCCTACTCTGGATACAAAAGCGACTCTTCACCAGACCAATTCTAGCCCGCAACAAGACAGAGACAAGCCGCAATCCACTCCAAACCATCAGCCAACCAACTCCCATGGAAAAATTTCACGCCAGTTGAACAATGGTCGTCAACTGTCTCGTATAAGGTCACCTCAAGCGACATCTCCAGCTCACAGAGACTCACCTCTTCAAACAACGGCTCCAGCTCAGATAAACGCATCTCCTCAAGCGACCCCAGCTCACGAAAACTCACCTGCTCAAACAACATCTCCAGCTGAGGTACATACAATCACGACAGAATCGGAATCCACCAAAGATAACATTCACACTTGTGTCACGAGTGAAGATCATACAGTGGGTGTCACGAATGGGAAGATATCTACACCTGCTCCTCCTCAAGACAGACAAGTCGCGACTGCAACCCATGACGTGCTTGTGGATCAACAAACCAGATCAAACTCGGAAAATACCACACATTTGCCAAATGTTGACAAACAACACGTCTTGATATCTCAAAACCCATCACAGCTTGTTACCCCTCAGCCTTCAACAACCTCATCGAATCATTCATCTCCAAGATTGTTGGATAACACGACAAATGCAACGGCTGGAACCATGCCTCCTACTGGCAAAGACAGAGCCCCCAGGCCACCTCACAGACTACAAACTTCATCAAATCCTAATACGCGATCTCCAACACCCAGATCTCCTAGTACTATCGGTGAAAATGCAGTACAGCCACACAATTTGGGGAAACGTCCTCGGTCAACAGGGGACAGTGTTCAATCCCACGAACATGATCGCCGCCCACCGCCTTTGCGTCGTTCAATTCCTGGATCACATCTCCAGTCACCAAGGCCAGAAGAGCTGAAAGTCCCTGAACCAATTGTCCTGAACACCCCATACTATACAGATCAACAAATCGATGATTATCGTAAGCACTGCATATCTCGACATCGAGATATGTCGAAGTTCAACAACCAGCAGATTGCACTCACAATGCTTGGAAGTCTGTATCCGGATATCGTTAGGCAGAACCGTGCCATGAGACGAGAACCTAAGATCGCCGCAGATTCACCAGTGCCACAGCCTACTCGAGATTTCCTCTTCAGCTCGCCACAAGTTATGGCTTACCGGAAGCACAGCCTAAGAGCTAAGGGGGAGGACACTATCGGCCTTGCCGATGTACAAGTAATTACCATCATGCTTGGCGAGCTCTATCATGCGGAGGCTGTGCTGAAGCGCGCGGCAGAAAATAGGATAGTTGTGGCAGAAGCTCACAAGACCAGGACGAGTGCAGCACATGTGGATAAAGCTGCAACAAGCACTTCGTCGAATGAGTCAGTGACGAGATCAAAGGTAGATTCTCCAGAAGATCTGTCAACCAGTGGTGATGCTGGTCCTGTAGCTGCCCCTGAAAAAAACCCTGCAGCTTCCATCAAGCAACTTGACCGAGAGGCAGCTGACGGTAGCTGGATACGAGTCAATAATATCACTTATACTCGTTGCAAAGAAGAACCATTGAAGGATAGGTTTCTTGCTGCGCCTTACCAGATTTCTGAGATTGATGGAGTGGAAACTATCAGCTACTCAAGGCTCGAGATAGTGAAGGAAAAGCTCATTCTCGAATTTCAAGGGGCTAAATATCACAAGGTCCCGCAGGTACCAAGGATTGTTGTGCGTGAACCTTCCTTGAAGCGACGCAAACTTCGTCTTCACGACTCAGAGATCGAGGTCGCAGCCAGCTTTGTGCGAATGGAAGGTTTTGTGAACGTTGGAAACAAATGGGTGAAGCCAGTACATGTCATTGAGCAGATTCACGATAACAGCAGTGATAATGAGGACGGAGGTCAAGATGAAGAAGGAGATCAGATCATGAAGAACAAGACTTAGGAAATCTGCAATGGAATCTTTACGAGGAAAGATGTAATCTTGAGGTGGGAAAATAGACTCGACTCTGAATACGTCAAAGTCACCAATCAGCTCATGGTATTGGCACTGAGAATGGGACCATTTTATGCTGTTTTAGAGGACTTGCTTCTATTTCCTGACACTTCAGATCTATTCTCGAAGTTGCCCAAGACAATAAGACAAGCAATTTATGTGTTGTCCTTCTTCATTTCATCTTCTCGATAATTTGGGTGTCGATTTCAAGCTCCAAAAAGCCACTGGTGAACACCAATAGAAGAATACAATAGAAATGATTCAAAAAACAGTATCTCCCCCAAACTATGATCAAGCCGGTAAGCCAGCTCTGCAGATTGATATGCCGAGATTCGGGATTTTACAAGATTCATATCAGTACTGAGGGGGAAATATTGTGCTACTCTTACAAACAAATCTTCCACGCATTCTATGCATGAATTTCCATCAGCCATAGGACAGGCGAGGTAAAAAGGAGAAGCATCGAGGACAGAGATTACAAAGCCAATCCATATTGTAAGCAATAGGAACTCATGCTGGAAGAAATTCACCTCTACAAAGCATAGCCTTGAGCTTTACCTAAGATACTTATGCTACTTGATGCTCAATCATTGAATGGGGTGCGTAGTTTGTACAACCAGAAAATGAACCATACGCAAAACGCTTTATATAAAATGATGCAAGAGAACTGAGCCTTCATTGAACAATCACTGAACGTTAACCGTTGTCTATCAAAACTCCTTGTGAACAACCCATGATGCCCAACATTTCAGCGATCTCATAGAGATCAATCAACAACCTTGCAGCAATCATGAACTACAAGTCAAGTACCTGTACAGCATTCTGTTCTATGAATAACAACCTTGCGACGATTCCAGATATTCGTACCTCACCGCTATGCACGTACGCTGTATTGACATCTTGCACCACAATTATGATGAATTACTCCAATGCTAGGACCATTCAAATCGGTGAGAGAGAAAAAGTCTGCAAGTCGAGGCGAAACGGGATGAAGGTGCATCGATGGCGGCTGATAACGCGTCGAGATCTTCATGATGGATCTACATCGCACGTAACTATCACATCAACACTCTATTATAACCTCAGAACCCAAGTTTCGTCCACAAAAGATCTCCATATCTGATGGCATTTCTCCAGTTGTTTTTGTGTAATGCCTTACGAAACAGGCACGGCGTGCCACAATTGTTGGATGATTGGAGTGAGATTTTTCAAAGTCCACGACGACCCTGACACGAGTGGCAAGCCGACGCGGAAAATCCACGTCCTTTTGGCCTCTCCAGCGCGTCACCGTGCAGGCCTTGCATCATTGAGTCGAGAAGGGCTTGCTATCTCGAACGCTCTAAGGAATTGAGGGTGTGCTTGATAGAGCGAGACTGAGTTGAGAGGCTTCGAGCAAACGCTACCTATCGTCACCGAAGAAGCCGTCGTAAACGGGAATATCCAGTTGAAGTTGAATTTGCTCAATCATCATTACCAACCTTCCTTACAGTGCTTCGATTGTGAAGGGATCTCGAACCGATGAACAAGAAGCCTAAGACCCGTGGAGTTCCTACTGGTTACCTTATTGCAAGCCAAAAGTCTTGAGGGGGGTGAGTAGGGAATAACATGAACTCCTCCATGAATATGAATCATTGCTCTTTCGATGAGGACTGGATGTTGAATCTCGATGGGCTGTGAGCGGCTGGCTTAGGTAGTTATGGATATCACCTGGAATGAGGCCTCATTCTGTGGATAGATACCCACATTGGAAAATAAAGATAACGTTCATTCTTGAAGCCAACGTCAATAAGTACTCTATTCCGAGCAATGGGCACTCATGAGCCTTATGAAGTACGTCAACCACCTCAGCCATCAACCTTATCAACCTCCATCAGGGTCCTCGGCCAAAGCTTAGCCATGCGAGAAGTCTATTTCTCGGATTTACTGCATGACGTCGAGGCCACGCAAACTCCACCGCAGCAAAGCCAACATAAGCGGCGCCAACAGCCAGCCACAACGCAAAACAAAACAAAACAAAACCCAAGGCGGCTGAAGAGCGAAACCCACGAGCGAAGGAAAAAGGCTCCGACTCTGCTGCATTGTGCATAGTTGCGCGTCAACTTTGCCTCAATGGATATTTGTGTTCACTGTTGAGTTCTGCACTGCAAGCGTGGGTCGGCCGGTAAACAAGAAACACGCAGGTCCCTGCATCATGCACGAATACTCCATACTTCACTTCGTATCACCAAACTCTATGAACTCTCAAACAAACCATCCGTGGCGTACTCACGAGGACTTCTTCCAGGTGGTCTGTGAGCTCCAGACGGAGTACCGAGGGCAGGAAAGGCATCACGGGACTGAGCTCTGCTTCCAGACAACAACACTGAGTAATGGACACAATAGTGCTCCGTACTATGTACACAACAAGTGCACCGTGGTGCATCTTTCATTATTTGGGACGGTCGTGTTGGGCTGGGCGTCTTTAGGAGGCCCAGAAGCGGCGAGGTTCGTAAGCCCTGGCTGGTGGGTGGACAGCCGGATGGCCGGACAGGGTAAAGGTCGCTAAATGATGCCTGTTGCCGTGCGTTCACCATGTGAATTGCGCTGGCCTTGCTCGGAAATGTCTTAGCAGACCCCCTGTGAGACCTTGAGCGACCAATGGCCACACCCCCGTACCAAATTTCCAGATCGACATGTCCGTAGGGAGTGGTGGGAGGAATATCCCAGGACCGAAGGGCACGAGAGCACATAGGAGGACGCTGAGGGCAGCACCGTTAAGATTTCTCATGGCGAAGGCACGCAGACTTGATGAGTTGTCACGAACACAGATCAGGTGAATGACGTTCAGCGGGGTTAGATCACTGTGGGATTATGGGGTAATTTCTATTCCGAGGACAGCTGGCAGCTGGCAGCAGGCAGAGGAGCGCAGGACGCGTCCTTCCATGTAGGAACAATGGGAAAGGAAGAAACGGGAAAAGAAATCAGCGCCATCGAGGAAGACAAAAGATTCGGAAATGGGATTGGCCGCTCAGTAAGTAACACTCCGATACCGTACCGTGGGATGTCCTCTCCTACTAGAATACCAATCCAATAGAATAATCCTCGGCACCGAGCGCCCCTCTCGCTCGCACTGATATTGGTGTGGACTATCATATCAATTTTCAGATGCAACAGGGGAAGCTCAAGTGACCAGTGACCCGGCGGATCTGTACCAACACATACGGTACTTGGGTATGGATATTCAATACTAGGTATGGATACTCTAGAATGAATATGAATACGTACTACATGCTGAGTGAGTACCTACAGTTTTTCATTCATCAATCATTGCAAATTGGCCTGTACCACTTCATCCCAGCATGCCGGACTTCTAGAAGAGCACTTTCCGCACGGCATGCGGTTTAGTCCCACCAGCCCTTGAAGGCGAGAGAGCGAGGACCAGCCCAAAGCGGCAGCGGCCCCCCGGAGTGGATTGGACGAGCATCATTTCCCAATCACACTGTTGCGGATAGTTCATTCGTCTGCTCTGATGCCCTGCGTAAGACAGTCCCAGAGTCCTCCATGGGCTATGGCGCCCAAGCTCCCCCCAAAATTGCCCAGTGCCAAATGTGAGCCAAAAAGTATGCATCTGACCTTTGGAGACGGATAGCCCCATGAAAAGGGTGCCCAGAATATGGGAATGAATGGGCTAGTGTTGCGAGTAGGAGTCGATACATAAGTGTGACTGTTGCTCGGATTCGAGAATCGATTCATTCGGAGTATCCGCCTCACTACAAATCAGTCAGCTCTCGACTCTCAGCCAGCCTCAAGCCAATCTCAAACCAGACTTGACTGCTAAGATCTTCAACAATAAATAAAGTACACGAATATCCTCGAAGTTTATTCCATCAACCAAGTCACTCTCCACTTATTATATCTCTCTCGGACCAAAGATTATCATCGATTCTGACTATCAACTACTACAACCAAGTAAATCCAACCCAATGTTGGACGACAACACAAACATCATGTCCACTCCACCCTCACCAACACGCTCGACATTCTCCAATTCAAGCTGCGAAGAGTCCAGCAGCACCAGCAAGCAAACCCGCCGCACAAGCCGCTTCATCGAGGGCGAGCCAAACACCCTGCAAGACATGCGCAGCCTTCACCTTCAGAACTACAACGCCATCATGGCCGAGATGGACAGCTACGAGAGCAGCACCAGTGCCAAGCCGCAGCCCACCAACACCATCCCCGTGACCATCTCGCTGGGCCGCAAGTTCGGCACCAAGCACCGCCGCGGCGCCTCCGACGCCAGCCTGGGCAGCTCCGCCTCGGAGCGGAGCCTGAAGCCCGCCAGCCCGCCCATGCCCAGCCCGTTGGGCGTCGAGATGTGGGCTAGGCGCAGCCTGGATGCCCTCAACGAGCAGGAGAAGAGCGTGGGCGACAAGATCAAGAAGGGGCTCGGCAGACTGGCCGTTGCGCCGTCGCGGAGGGCCGGCATGAAGGTTGAGGGGTATGTGGGGACTTGAAGAAGAGGGGGAGATGTCGTCGCTCAACGGGCGGATTTTATTTATTTATAATGACTTTTATGATTGGACGAATATCGATACAACAGGACGACATGCTTTATGCTTTCGGAGATTGACGATAAACATGAGAGGGTCGGAGGAAAACAGAAAACAAGACACTAGAGTCGAGGGGAGAGGAGCAGAGGAAGAAGAGGTATGGAGAGGAGAAAACACATCCAGATACCGGCGTCCGGCAAGGATTTGATTCGGGGATTAGTAGTTACATAGTCTGCAAATAAATGCAATCACTCACAATAACCATCTAAACAAAATTGTTCCATCTCCTTGATATGATTCTGTAACCTCATACATTCTGCGCATCTAAATCAACCACAAATGCGCCGAGATTTCGCATAAAATCCCTCTTTCTCGTCCAACCACTCGCAGATGCGAAAACAAACAAATCAGATGTCAGTCCATAAGGACGCCCGAGAATGCGGGGAGGTCATGGGTGGTATTATCATAGAGTCCACCGGCGCCTTTGGCTCGAAGGCCACCCATCCACCACAACGCCATAAGCAATCGTCGCCAGAATCCCAAGAGGGAGGGGCGGGGGGTTAGGGGGAGGGAGAAAATCCTTGATACTGTTCGACACTGGGTCCAAGAGAATAAGAAGTCGAGGAATCGGAACTCTGTATCATCCAAGCGTCACGAAGGCAGCTGTCGGATAGATATGAGATATTGGACGGCGTGGTGCCAAACAAAAGTTCACATGCGGAGGAGAGATAGTTGTCCTCAAAACCCGGCTCCATCAATCAATCCAGAGTTTTCGATGCCCTCCTACCATCGTCAAGCCCAATGCCTTCAGCGCATCTCTGTGATCAGCCTTGATGATGGTCGCGGCGGGGAGCATTGGATTGTTGGGATCAACCATGCTAGCATCTCTCGCAGCTTGCTCAATAGCATCCATTTCCTCCTTACAACTCTGTTGATCGATCGGACATACCACGATGGGTTGTCGCAAGAGAATATCCTTGCATGATGTCATGTGAGCCTGTTAAGAAATTAGCCCAGCCCCCAAATTTCGACCCCTCACCCCCCACGTCGCAACGTTGTCAGCACTTTATCAGCTTGCTTACCTTTATGCTCAGGAAAAACTCGATTTTGTAGAGGCTTCCCATAGTTGTGAAGGAGTTGCAGCAATAATTAGGGAACCCTGGCTTTCCCTTCCTGATAATCCCTTCAGAATCTCGGATTTCCTTCGATGGGAAGACGAGCCCTAGATTCGTAAAATATCCTGCTTCCGGTAACCTCGTATTTACTGGCTGTACATGTTTCGCTATTCGATTGACTTTCTTCAGAGGTACATCTCCTTCGTGGTTGTACGTAATTTCCTCTTCGATGCTAATCGTGATCTTTGCCACTGATATCTTCTTGGCCTTGCTCATCCAATCAGGATTTGGATAGATTTTGATGTAAACGCTCACAGGATCCAGAGGTCCGTATGACCAGCGTGGTAATGAAATAGCCATTGATGCTAGATGATCTGATTTCCTTTCGGCGGTTTCAGGACGATTGTACATGCCAAATGTCGACAAAGTATCGTATCTTGAGATCGGGACAGGGAAGGCGTACTTCCTATTCTCAGCGTGACCTTGCTGAACAGTGACGACCAATTCATAGTATGTTTCCGCAGTTCGACTCGGGAGTTGTAATGATGCTGGCGGTACACGTCGAGCCACTTCCTCCCCTCCTCTGCCATACGGTATGAAGAGCACAAATGGTAAATCCATCACTATCACTTTCTCGGATTCCTTGCCAGCCTGACATCGAAACAGTAACATCTCTTTGCCCACGATATCTGTCAGCTCTCGCCGCGGTGCTGCCAGATGTTTCTTCGCGACCGAATCCGCGGCTGGGTGTATCGTTTCTCGTCGTTGTAGACATATCGTCACCAGTGATATTGCGACGGGCGCAGAGATTCCTGTCGCAGGCCTGATCTCTACTTTCCCTTCAATTCGCGGCTACGGGGAGAGGCCCGTCAGCAATGGCCTATGATGGCCTTTGATGCGCTTTGATGCGCTTTGAAGGAAAGACTCACCAGCGTTGCTGATATGCCCGGGTACCCCACTAGGAAGTTGCTATTGGGATTTCCCGAGACTCGGACGAAAGCTGCCATGTTGTCTCGGGGTTCTCAGCGCCCCGCGTGAGCGCACGCCGATGGTGATGTGAAGTTCTCGACAGCTCAGTCGTTTGTAGAGTCTTCATGTGGTCCTCGGGAATCTGTGACGCTCATGCGTTGGTAAGATTATGCCGTAGCTGAGGGTCGGGCTTCGGTAGGCGTTCATCTATGGTGGAGTAGAAATGTGCGAGGCTACACTTATCACCGACAGGGCCTTTGTTGATCGTATGATAGCCGTGTTTAATTCCCGTCTCACAAAGGCTGTTTGCTGTTGAGTCTTTTCTTTCCCTTTTCCTTGCCTTCGTGAAGATAGTGTTTTAGAGAACAACTAATTTTCTGAGAGATTGAGAGCCTGAGAGTTGCAGGAGCTAAGAAATTCGACAAATTGTGTTCGCGTCAATGCCGCAATTTACATTATCGAAGGTCGAGGCCTTGGGCGCAGAGAATTGGATGGAGCACGGTTCAATGTTGGTTCCAAGGGTTGAAGTATTCGATATGCATGTAGTAGTAATAGCCCAGCAGTTTGTGTTGTATTCTGTTATTCTGTTATTCCGTCGACTATGATTGTATTAGGTCGTCTGTGATAACAATGCCACCTTGATCTGTGTTTCGTCAATGTTCTTTGAAGGCGGAACACAGCAAGACAAGATGAAGTAATAAGGCAAGGCAAAGCAAAGCAAAGCGCAAGGCGGGCTGGGGATGTCCTGATGGTGTCCGTATGTGACACATATGAATGCAGGCAGCGTGCTCTTTACAGCAGAAAGTATGTATATGCACCGAGCATGCGTGAGCGTATGAGATTGTGAGGATAAGGTAGAATACAGAGTAGTAGAATATGAAGGAGTTGCACGCAGACAAGTGGCGGCTGCACAAGGTGGCGGGGGGTCAATTAAGATAGTTGAGTGGACAGTAAGGTATGATTGATGATGATGATGATGAGGAGGAGGAGGAGGAGGAGGAGGAGGAGGAGGAGGAGGAGGAGGAGGAGGAGAACACCAGCGAGAGATGGGCAAGGCATCAAAGTCTGTACCTACGAATCCATATCTTCATTGGAGCACCAGAGGATAAAAGGGATGATTTATGGAGGTAGAATAGAATATGAGGAGGACTGTGTCGACAAGTATGTGTTCAAGAGCATGTATCTTATGCCATCATCTACTACTTATCAACTCATTATTCATACTATGTACTTGTGGAACAAGACTTGGCCAAGTGCAGGCATTTCAAGTTCAAGTTCAAGTTCAAGTTCAAATCCAAATTGAGATCATGTTCATGTTAATCTCCCACTTGATACGGATGAGTCTAGATACCGTATGCTTTAAGCTTATGCCGGAGATCTTTTTGGGTTGAGAGAAAAGGTGGAGGAGAGGAGGAGAGGAGGAGATGGACGGGAATGGATGGGGGCGTCGATGATGATGAGCATGTACATTGACCCAACCGGGGCGGTTGCTGGTCAGTTCAGGTTCAGTGGCTAACGAAGCCAGCCCTGCTAATGCAAGTAATCGATAGGACCCCCGGCCATTGTCTATCTACGCGACTTTGACTTTGACTTTGACTTGACTTAACTTTATCATCGTCATTTTCAACCTTCTGCTCATGTTCTAAGTTGCGTTCACCTCAATCTTGCAAAAGGCTACCAAGCCGAGATCCCCTTCCGTCTTGCCTTACTGCTGCACCATTCTCTACTTGTATCTCCACGCGTCGTAGCTCTAATAGCTGATCATCGCCGCGTGACGCGAGAGCAGAGGCACCTTCAACATGTCAGTAACACTACACACCAATTTCGGCGACATAAAGATCGAGGTATTCTGCGAGGGAGCTCCCAAGACGGCCGAGGTACGTTGAAGCATAGCTCCCGAACGCAGCCATCCCCATCTCATCCAGCCCACAAAACAACAGCTGACCCCAATTGCCGCGCAGAACTTCCTCGCCCTCTGCGCATCGGGATACTACAACGGCTCGGCCTTCCACCGCCTGATCCCCAGCTTCATGATCCAGACGGGCGCACCGGCCGCGCAGCCGAAGGGGGGAGTGTCGATCTGGGAGGAGCCGTTCGAAGACGAGATCCGGCCGACCCTGCGACACAATGCGCGTGGCATAGTCAGCATGGCCAACAAGGGCCCGGGCACGAACGGCAGCCAGTTCTTCATCTGCTTCGCGGCGGCGCCTCACCTCGATGGCAAGAACACGGTGTTCGGAAGGGTGCTGGGCGATGATGGGCTGGCCACGTTGACGAGAATGGAGGCTGTCGAGGTGGACAAGAAGAATAGGCCAAAGCAGGAGGTCAAGATTGAGAGTGTCACCATGCACGCGAATCCGTTGGCCGATTGAACGTTGAATGTCGTTCTGCCCTGAGATGGAGGTCATTCGAACGTGCTCTGTTTGCATACCATGCAAGCTGCCGTCAAGAATGCCACATAGATGTTCATGCATAGGTAGGTAGGCGATCCAATAATCACGAGGCAAGAATGTTGCAGCCTCTTCGACATCCGCAACCCGACGGGTACGACGCCGATCCACACGAAGACGCAATGTAGGCGAACGGAATGTGTAGTCACATTGGGGCGAGCTCAAGAGAATACAGTCTGCATAGAGCCTTTGGGCTATGATGTACAGATGCATGAAATGTCATGGATTCAGCTTCTTTATTGCAACAAACTAGTGATGTCCTTGATAGTCATCATCCCAAGCACCCCTTGATATATCACATGAAGAGTAGACTATGCCGTTCATTACGCCCAACTCCTCATTCTCATCACAACATTATCTATGCTTTGGTCGGAACTAAGCTACGATCCCAATCAGATCGTCGAGGCAGCAACAGTAGGCCCCTGCAAGCCCATACCGAGACCAATTACCTCAAACAGAATAGGGTTCACTTCGACGGCCAGCCATGCAATGCCTGGAAGTTTACTGTGAGTAACATGCCAAGCAGCCAGTGAATTTGATCCAAACTTACCGGCATAAACAATCAGCTTCGTAACAACTTCAACATCATACCTAACTCGAGGTTTCTCCAGCCGCGAGAACATTTCCCGTTCCTCTCTTGCGTTCTCATGCTTCTCGTGATCATTGAACTCGCTGCCACCAGTCGTTCCGTTCGGAGGTGTAGCTGGAGTGAATAAAGCAGAACCTTGGCCCATCATTTGCTCATAAGAGCCAACCCTAGACTGCGCTGGAGTTGGCAAATTACCTGGGCCGATGCTGAACCCCGAGCCAAGCGAAGAGGTCTGCTCATCAACGCCTGATTCCGAGCTTGCAAAGTAGTCCTTGGAACTTCCAGGTGAAGTGCTACGCAACATCGGCGTAGCAGCTGCGGAGGAGTTGACGCTGTCCTTTCGCCTTTTCTCCCGATATGCGAGGGTCTCGTATGCATCTGCTGCCGATTGGGGACCAACTGATACTGCTCGTCCACGACCAGCGTGTCGGATCGAACCAAGGAGTTGAGGTATATCAGACATACTTGGCATAACGTTGTCCACCTTCAAATGAGCTGGAATATTGTTATATTCGGAGGCTTGCATAAAAAACTTTCGAGGAAGTGACAGTCCTAGTTTTTCAACAACTCGAAAAATATGGGGCAAAGCCTTCAATAAAGTCGGTTTCATGACTTCCCGCCAAGCAAAAATAGAGAGAACTCCAACAAGGACACGCAGAATGACAATAGTCCATCCCATGTGCTCCAGGTCGAATGGTACGGTCCCCGGCATAGGGAGGTCCCAAGCCCACCCTGATTGCGCAAAATGCCAGCCCCCTAGTTCGATGCCAATCATAACTCCGGCAAATGCAACACTGTCATCAAAGCAGGGACAATCGTCGGCAGGTTCGGGATGGATTCGAACCATGGCGATGATAATGACAGCTACAAAGAGAGGAACGTGCCACGGACTACTATACAAATACGAGTCCATAGTATCACTGAACACGCACTCAAAAGCGGATAACGCTGCTCCCAACATGCTACCAATGACCACATCAAAAAAGCCATGCATACCGCAGTACAGTCGTCCAAGGATAATAGAAAACGCATAGAAGTAAGAAACGGCTTCGAGTATAGTTTTGGTTGAATCTTGAAGTGTGCAGTCTGGCGAATGGAGAGTAAATAGTGCGTAGACCGCCACAGAAACTGCATTAGCAGAATGCGTTGAAGGAAATCCATATTCCAGGGCCGCGGACCCAGACATGGTAATCCTTTGAAGTGGAGGTGACAATGGTCTTGGTAAAGAAAGCATATCTTTAATAAACCCAGTAAAAAACACACCGGATGCAAGAATGTGTACCATACTAGTAGACAATTAGATCTTGGGTTATAATCATATTGCTTGGCTTTCGACGTACCCTCGACCCAATGAGGTATGACCGCACCAAAAGAGAATAGGCAAGACCACCATAAAGAAGGTGTGCGTCCCTAGGTTCGCAGTGATTGCAAAGTATGAGTCGAATGCCGGCGACCGCATATGATCTTGCATCCAGGCAAGATAGGGTGTCTCCCATCTGATAAGTGGTAAGAGTCGCTGTCGGAGGTTGTATCTCCATTGCGGCAATCTACGTTTATCTGGAGAAGAGTGGTCAGCAGCTATCTTTTCCTGGCAAATCCGTGCTCTCAGGTCGCTGCATTAAAAAGCTGGAGCTCTTTAGGCATACTGACAATGATCCAAGCTCCTCAAACCAGCATCTGGAATATCTGGCGCGGTAACGGCTATTGTAGGTGGGGTATCATGAGGATTCTCGAGCTTGTTGCCGACGCCATTGGAAGTGGGACACATAAGGGCGCATAAGTCGCAACAGCCCAGACAGCTGCGCAATGGCTATGTATTAAGCTATTGTGCGTTGTTGGGTGTTGTCCGGATTGAGTAAATCGACATCGCCGTTGGGATTTGATCATAGATTTCAAGAGCAAACGATTCGAGATTTCCGATAAGTCAACTCGATTTTTGGGCTTGGGGGTGCGCGCGCACAGAGCTAGCATAAGCATATCGTCTAATCGTCTAATCGTCTAATACATAATCCGAGGATCGCGACGGCTTGGTCGGTGGTCGGTGGTCGGTGGTCGGTGGCCGGAGGCCGGAGATCGCTTCGTAAGATAGTTAATCCGCAGCTCTGTCGTCACTCGGTAGAACGTTTCTCCCCGCCATTGTGACGTTGCTGGGCCAATTTTCTCTGACAACGCATCTGGGGGAACGTGCTCGCGCAAACGATAAACAAATCGGGCAACCGTGGGCAACCACGGACCACAAGCCCACCACGACTGCCTGTGTCATTGGATCCATACGGGACTAATTTAAGCTCATTGACAGCTGGATCATCAACATTCCTCTGACCGGTCATTCCTATCCATCGTTTTCCAAGAGAGGCCCATCATACGTTATCGCAGAAAGCCAATACCTCCGGCCGGAAGACGCTTCTACTTTTCTATCAAAAATATATATCTCCCAGTATAACTCGGATAACCACTCCAAAGCCGCCTAATATCAATATGTCGGTTACCTATGACAATGGTCATACCCGCAACCGACCCTCAGACATGTCAGAGAAATTCGATACCGCCCCGCGACGAAAGTCAACGCGTCGAGAGGAAAGCGCCAGATCAAGTGAGGGCACCGTCAGCACCATGAATACCACCTCCACAGGTCGCGCCTCGGCCGCTACGAATAACACTGAAGCTCCATCATACTCGAAAAAGATTGTTGTTGTTGGAGACGGTGGCTGCGGAAAAACCTGTTTGTTGATCAGTTACAGCCAAGGCTACTTCCCAGAGGTTTGAGATCCCCCACCCCATCTAGAACATTTTCCTAATCAGATTGGATAGAAATATGTTCCTACTGTCTTTGAGAACTACATCACATACCCTACACACGGCCCGTCTGGAAAGACGGTGGAGTTGGCACTCTGGGACACCGCCGGCCAAGAGGAATACGATCGACTCAGGCCTTTGTCTTACCCAGAGACCGACTTGTTGTTCGTGTGCTTTGCTATTGACTGCCCAAACTCTCTGGAGAACGTTATGGATAAGGTAAATCTGAAGTAGGAGAGTAGACAACAAAACGGAGTACTAATAATACATAGTGGTATCCTGAGGTCCTACACTTCTGCCCGTATACTCCACTCGTTCTCGTTGGACTCAAATCGGACCTCCGCAATAAGCGTACCTGCATCGATCTTCTCAAGACCCAAGGTCTCACACCTGTAACACAGGAGCAAGGAATGGCTGTTGCACAAAAGATGAATGCACGATATATGGAGTGTTCGAGTAAGGAAATGACTGGCGTTGAAGATATCTTCGAACAAGCCATCCTTACGGTTGTCGCAAACGATCCAAGTAACCAGCCTGGAACTCGACGCGAATCACGGAAAATTGGGTCTTCTTCTGGCCCTCCCGGCCCAACAGGAGGTGCGGGTGGTATGAGAAGGAAGAAGCGCAAGTGCAACTTCCTTTGAGCAAGTTGCTATGAGAACGACGAATTTCCCACCAAACGAATGATATTCCTTATGTTTGCATAGCACCAAAAGCGTTGGAGTATTGTACTGGAAGACAGGATCTGCAGTGCACAATTTCCAGCATGACATGGACGGAATGATAGGTATCTTCAGTACACGACTCGACTGTTCTTTCTTTTGACCTCGCCTACGAGGTCTTGTCTTTGGCACGGAGGATATGAAGGCACAATGATAAGATGCCACTGATTTGCCCAGAATTCCCTTTGTGTAATGACTTTTTCTCTTTTTGTATGCGTATTAGACATCGTAATGACTTTCCAACGACTTGATGATTCTCATTGACATTTTGACGTACCAAGTGAAAGGGTATCGTCCCTAAACTCCTGATTAACAAATCCATATGCGCCTACTGGTACCTTAGGCTATCCTATTTCCCGCCCATCGTGGTATCTCCCTCTTCATGCTCTCCTTCCGTGCCTCCAGGATTTTCTTTGGCTACAGCCTCGGGGTCCTTGGCCATGACATTTTCAAAAGTCGACCACAAAGCCTCCACGGAACTGAACTCATTGCCGACCTGGGAAGCTGTCAGCACCACACCACACCTCAACCCCGACACGAAGGGACCCCTTGCTCACAGCTATAACGCCCTCGAGGGACCTGTTCAACTTGTTGATGTTCGCTAGCACATGCTCGAAGCTCTAGACGCAGCGCAGATCGTTAGCAGGCTCTTGAGATTGCCCGACAACACAACCGCGAGAGGTATATGTATCGAGGGACGGACGGCCAGACGTACGATGGCGATCTCGCCCAAGAGGGCTTCGCGTTGCTGTTCGAATAGCGTCTTCTCGCCTGAGCCGCCATGCAAGGACGAGTTGGGGGCGCGGGAATTCGTCGATGCCATTTCCAATTGCTCTGTGGGTAGGTAGGTAGGTACCTGGATTTGTCGCGTCGGTTGGGGTTGGGCGACGCGATGGAGCATAGTTGGAAGTGGAAGTGGTCTGTGGATTTGTGCCTGATATTCCAGCCTGACTATTCGGGCTGTTTTTCTTTCTTTTTCGCTGCGATATTTAGTTTTCTGAAGTCTGAATAGCAAGGGAAGCCCAACACGGTCTCACCGACCGAGAGACCTTCCTCTAAAATTCTGCTTTTCTTTCGAAAAGATTATTTCCTGCAGAATCTGCAGCTTGGAGGCGCACGCATGGCACGCATCGACTTCAGACGCTTCAGACGCTTCAGACGGGGATATCTCAGGCAATTGTACCCATCAGCTGGTCCAACATCTACTCGGGGCTTTCCCAAAGGACTTTTATTCGTGCAAGAGCGGTAGCATGACTTGTGAGTATTAAGGCGTTGCCATGGAATCTGACACCCTGCTATGTCATATCAGACTGGAGTAGATGCCCGGTGAGCTGCGTTCTCTTTTGCTATTCAATGCTCCATATGGAATGCATGACATAACATATCATATCAGCATTCACATACTCATTATCATGTCGCTTCGTCTTTGGTTCCGTCAACGTCAACGTCAATGGCAACGTCAATACCAACGTCTGAAACGTCGATCTTTCTTGGGTTTGCCTTCGTTTTTCTTTCTTTCTTTCTTTCTTTCCCAAATCGCCTCGATATCGAATGTGAGCGCACCCTTCCTTGCTCTTTTGTATGTAGCCAGGCCGGAGCTGAGGTGTCGGTGTTGCTTTGGATGCGCGCATGTCATTCACTGGGAAGATGGTGTGATCTCGATAAGGAATACCATCCTCTCACTCCATCCTCCATCCTCACAAATGCCCCTCCGCTGTTTGGCGCACACCCGCCCATCAGTCCCTGAGTTAAGTCACTCCGTCCTCAAGTTGATGCTTGCACTCCTCTTTGTCTCTTGCACTTTTGTACCTCTGCACTTTTGCACTTTTGCAATTCTGCCATTGGCGGGTGCGGTCCATAAGAGCTGAGGCAAGCATATATACGACAGGGAACTTCGCCTGTCGGACTTGGACTTGGACTTGCACTTGGACTTGTACAAACGTTGGTGCATATGGCGACATATGTCCTTCCTACCTATGTCTCGGTCCTTCATCGTGCGGCTTGCTTGCCCACTTGCATGAAGACGTGATTGTCGTAGCTAAGCCATTTGATCTCAAATAAATATACCATCCATTCACCTTGCCTCGTGCCATTGCATCAAGCCTCCCGAGTATTCCTCATTTCAAGTCCTTGGCAAGTGAAGCACCTCAATATGACTGCCTCGCCATCGACTACCGAGGGTGACACTATCCAGAAAACTCCCCAAAGCTCCAAGGTTCAAAGCTTTCTACGAAAGGCTCGTGGACAGGTCGACCGACCTATTGATAAGGATAACAAGTCCAATTACATCAGCAAGGAAACGGCTGTTGGCTCCACTTCTGATACTGATCAATCAAGTGAGGATGGTAAGGACGATGTCTGGGCATCTGGTGGCTCTTCAAGATTCTACGAACCAATTGCTACATTCGAAGGGCGCCATCGATGGGATCCTCATGCGGAATGGACAGAGTTGGAAGAGAAGAAGCTTGTACGAAAGGTATGTTCATGTCGTGCAGTCAAATCCTTAATCTATCAACATTCTACACTTCAAGTGTGCTCGTTGCTAGGTGATCCTCACCAAGCCACAAAAACACTTGTAACATGACAAACTACCATCAACCTCAATTACTAACAGCCATTAGCTTGACTGGAGGATCTGTTCATGGGCCTGTGTCATGTTTTTTGCTTTGCAACTCGATCGGAGCAACATCTCTCAAGCTCTCTCTGATAACATGCTCGACGACCTTGGCCTAAGTACAAATCAGTACAACACCGGGCAAACAATATTCTACCTTACGTTCCTCTTCGCCGAGCTTCCTTCGCAGCTCATCAGTAAGAAACTTGGGCCTGACAATTGGATTCCAGTCCAGATGATTTTATGGAGTATTATTGCGTCAAGTCAAAGTCATATCAGTGGAAAGTCTTCGTTCTACGCTACCAGAGCACTCATCGGACTCATTGAAGGTGGCTTCATTCCGGACGTCATTCTCTACTTGTCGTATTTCTACACAAGCAAAGAACTGCCTATCCGCCTCAGTTTCTTCTGGGGTGCTTACATGTTGACGATGATCATTTCAGCTTTCCTCGCTTTTGGTATCTTGCATTTGAGAGGTCACAATGGGTGGGAGGGTTGGAGATGGCTCTTTGCTCTTGAGGGAGCCCTCACGGCTTTGGTCGGAATAATTTCCTTCTTTTATTTACCACCATCACCAACCGAGACCGCCAGTCGCTTCAGAGGTAAAGATGGCTGGTTTAGCGAGAGAGAGGAGGTTATCATGGTCAACCGTATATTGCGTGATGACCCTGGAAAGGTAAGCTCTCTCCCAAAATATGCTCATCTCAATACTCACAGATATTAGGGTGATATGCATAATCGTCAAGGAATCTCCTGGGCGCTCTTCAAGGAGGCTTTGTTGGACTACGATATGTGGCCCGTCTACCTTCTCGGTCTTACCTGGGGTGTTCCACAGCAATGTATCCAGTCTTACCTGACATTGACTCTCAAGTCACTTGGCTGGGGTACTTTCGAAACCAACTTGCTGACAATTCCTGCCTACGTGCTATTCATTATTCAACTCATCTTCTGGACCTGGCTCAGTGAGCGCATCAACAACCGCTTCTTGATTGTTCTCATGTGCCAATTCTATATGCTCCCATTAGTTATTGCGCTCGAAGTTCTCCCTGCCGGAGCCAACTCATGGTCCAGGTATACTTTGAGTATCCTGATGGTTGGATTCCCCTATGTTCATGCAATCATTGGTAAGTCAGCGTCGTCACAAAGTAGTATCTTTTACTAATTTCATCGACAGTTGCCATTACGAGTAGGAATGCCGGATCAGTAAGGACTCGAACAGTTGGTTCAGCACTGTACAATATGACTGTTCAAGCATCGAACATCATCTCATCTAATGTGAGTATTCCGTCAGTATTCTCAGAACAATCACTTACAAACGTAGATATATCGAACAAAAGACAAACCCCTCTACCGTACGGGAAATAAGGTGCTCTTGGGCATTATAGCATATACCATCGTCCTGATCATCAGCATCAAATTCTATTACATGTGGCGTAACTCTACGCGTGAGAAGAAGTGGGGTGCTATGACACAGGAAGAGAAGGATTTTTACCTTCAGAATACCACAGACATGGGCAACAAGCGCTTGGATTTCAGATTTGCCCATTAACATTATACTTTTTCTACGAAATACATACATAGTAGCAATATAGAATTTTCATGACATCAAACCTCGGTTTCCTTGCCATGATCTATCTCCACCACCTCTGCTATCCCTGCTTTTTGGTCTCTTCGCTCAAACCATCTCACCACAAGGTTGTTAGCAAACAGTGCCACGCCCATACATATCATAGCGATACTACCAGCCATCCAATTTGGTGCCTGGGTGGTATTATAAAATATTATACTCCAAAACATATAGAACGCAGTGCTGAGTGTATTCATGCTCGCTAGCACCAAACTTCTCTTCGCATCATCATCCCTGCATAGATCGTTTGCCCAGGCCAAGAATACTGTCTGCCCAGCATATTGACATCCATTCAGCATCAAGGCAAATATCTTTACACCGGAATTAGGTGGGTTAAGCATAATGGCGCCGGAGATGACGGCAGTGAAAGACAGAAAGACGCCCACGTGCCAACGCGATTTGGTGTGATCGGAGTACCAGCCCGCAAGAAGGGTAACCACAATGCCGACGCCTGAGATGGCTGTGGGGATGTAGTCGACCTGGGGCACCGAATAGCTTCCGAGAGACGTGAGGTAGAGGGCTAGAATGCCGTTCGAGGAATACATCTCGGTGTTGCTCGCGAATACCCAGATTGCCACCATGGTCCAGAACTGCCAGGTGAGGAGCACACGCCGCATCAGGTCCCAGCCAAGGACTCCACGTGTCTTGGAGACTTCCGGCAGTCGCTCTATGGCGAGGAGCCGTTCTTCTGCGGACAGATACGGCGCTCGAGTACTCCCCGGCGTGTCTGGAAAGACGAAGAACCCATACAGAGCAATGGGTAGCGTGATGAGGAAGTCGATGATGAACAGCCAGCGCCAGCCCGCCAGGCCGTGTCTGCCATTCAGGTTTTTATAGACTCCCCCCTGCAGGAAGCCGGAGAACAGGGTCCCGGCCAGACCACTGCTCGTGAAAATGGCGGTGCGCTTGCCCAGCTCCGAGCCCTTGTACCACGCGCCCAGGATATACTGGCAGCCCACGAAGGTCGAGGACTCGCAAACAGCCTGGAAGAATCGAATCACCATGATCTGGCGATAGTTTCTCACGAAGCCGGTGCCCAGCGTCAAGAGGCCCCAGCAAACCATCATGCTCGGAAACCAAATCCTGGGCGGCAGTTTCTGTAGGGCCAGGTTCTGTGGAATCTGCCCGAGCACGTAGCCGCCGTAGAAAATCGTGTTGATTTCGTTGAGCTGCTTCCCGTACATCCCGAGGTCTTCTTTCATCCCGCTGACGTAGGCATTGGTGAGATTCGCGCGGTCAAGACTAACGGTGTCAGTTTCTTGAACGCAGATGGTGAGTGAGTGCGTCACTAACTAATTGACCCAGTACATCAGACAGCAGAAAGAGAGGATAAACCAGTCGAGTTTCACTATTAGTCTTCTCTCCGCTTTTGTTTCCGCCGGCTCGCCCCAGACCACTGTGCGAATTTTCCTTAGAATGCCCATGTTGTGTTCCGTATCTCAGCGATACGCTGTATTGGATACGACGGCGCCTCTCCCGAAAAGTTCTGGAACCGGCCTGATTATGTAGAGGCTCTCGAATATCTCAAGGGGTTTCTTATCAGTTCCATACTTTATCTTGACTACCCTGTCGTATCGGTCAAATATTAGAGGTTGAGAGACTGGTTGTTGTTATCATCATGCATAGATCAACCACTATTTAAACCATGAAATTCTTTCGGTAGGTAGTCAATTGTACAGGGACGATATCGGCAGTACTTGGGGATGGGAAAGTGTCGCACTTTTAATCCGAGCTCACATTTGTAATTGTAAAAAGAGTACCTATGGGAGGGTTTTCTGATTCGCTCAATTGGGTCCCTGAATGGAGAAAAGCATAAATCAAATATCGGGTTGTAAAGTGGATGACGAGTGTCACGTGCTTTCGTGTAAATTGATTTCTGGTCGTGTCGTGAGGTTGCTCGGTCGATGATGACAATCGTCATCCATACAAAGACGACAAGAACGATTCTTCCAGTAAAACTTATTGCGTCTTCAACCACGAATACGACGGCCACATACATGCACATTACAATTACAAAACAAACCACATATATTGCACCTTGATAGGCGCAATTGAAATCATGCCTGCAACTCGCAGATCTCGCACCACCAGCAGTGGCCCAGCAGCCAAGGGCGGACAAAGCACACTATCCTTCGGTAGAACAGCAAAAGTCACGAAGCTAACGCCTGCAGCCAACAAATCCAACAAGAAAGAAATCATTGCCCACATCATCTCGGATGATTCCTCTCAGGGAGAGATCAAGAAGAAGGAGGTGGGCCATGTTACGTCCGAGGCAGCAGTGAAGGAGCAAGCGGTCGCAGAACTTTCGAAACCACGAACCAGAGAGGAGCTGGATGCGGGAAAGGTCTCTGCGGCACAGATCAACAAATACTGGAGGGCAAAAGAGGCAGAGAGGTTGGCGGCTCGGGTTCATCAGGAGGATTTGAGCATTGATGAGAAGATTCTGAGGTTATTTGATATGAGTTCGCAATACGGCGTGAGTGCCTTTTCCCCTCTGGACACGGTGGATTATTCAACTGACAAATACAATAGCCCTGTATCGGAACTGCAAGAATGAAGAGATGGGTCCGAGCTAATAAACTCGGCCTGAATCCCCCCATTGAGATCTTGGCTGTGATTTTGAAGGAGGAGGCTAGGGGAAACAGCAAGATCCAGAGAGCTCATATTGACGAACTGATGTCGAGTAAATTTGTTCTTGGGGAAGCCTAGGCTACTATCAGCGAGATTCGAGCAAGACGAAGAGACAAGAAGACGGGCTTGGTTTTGTACACGATTTTATTGCACGGGGCGTTTGGTATTGTTTCTGGCGATGGGAATCAGGGACTACGGAACACTATTGCTGGTTGCAATTCACAGCTCATAACAGCTGAAAGCTTTTATAACAGAAAACCGAGGTTAAGCATTGGAAAATACCATAACCATAGAAATGCCGAACTTTGTCTACCCGTGCAGTTCTTCCATGTTAAGATATAGTAAACCAAGCCACTTCAGATCTATTATTTGTAGAAGGCAGGTTGTTTAGCACAACAGCAACCTTACGGTTACTAGCAGTACGCTTAAAGAGTGAGTGATATGTCAGCCAGAGATGATCCTGGTCACCAGAATGACCGGGAATATAGAAAGCAGAAAGCGAAGAAATGGAACTTGGGAATCTTCCAGTCACGTGCTAGTATCAAGGATATCCTCGACAACCACCACCTATCGAATGTGAATTCTACCTGATAAGCTTGCAGATGCTGATATAGACAAGCTTTACCTTAAGCCGAATTCGAATGTTGACTCTTTTCTCGGTAATGATGGACGAAATATACTCGCCTGCGACATAATTGGGGCCAGCAGCATTTGCTAGAGTAAGAACATGGGAACCATCGGCGCTGGATAAAAATTCCTCTGATATCTCAACGGTGTATCCATCGTGTTCGATGTACCCAATTCTATTAGGATTATGATCAAGCCCTCGAGGACTTAAAGAGCTGTGAGGTCAGGTAATTTTCTGTAAAAATTAGCACTTGATATCAGTACAGTTCCCTGAGTGGCATAACCACATCAGCTACTAATGTCAATTTAAGGCTTATAACAAAAGTCATTATTATAAATGTAAAGATCCGGTACCATGCAGTCCATCATTGCATTGGATCTGATTTGTTGCTGTGCAATGGTCACTCCTACACAAGCTAAAAATAGTGAAGTTGCTGCGTTCATATTCTGGGATGTGTACTTGATATAACGCACAATCATCTGCAAAACTTACAGCTCTTCCGCACTATATAGGCTCCGAAGATTTAGATCTTGGAATGTAAATTCTTTGGTCAGGGGCTCTTAGACTCAATGGGGGCGCGCGCCTACAAAGCAAGCCCATATATGTAACATTGTATACACAACAAACTCTCTGCTGCTAATTATATATTCTCCTTTTATTATTCGTTTTGCTTGGATTCAGTTTCTTCATTTTGGTTTGAATATGCAGCATGGTTTGGACAGCATGGTTTGGAAAGCGAGGCTTGCAAGATCAAACTTCTGTTCGTCTTGAGTAGTTTCTTCATTTCAATCTCTTTTCCTTCCCCCCTTTAATCTGTCTATAGTCTTTTGTAAGATCAATCTTTGCAAAGGCTAGTGCCCAGTTTGTTTGCTCTACAATGCCTTCCCTACCCTGCTTGGTAAAATCAACGTTGGCATAGCATGCAATCTCAATTAGAATCTTCATAGCAACAGCATGCTAAACAATCTCTCTTCGAGAACTCAAAATTTCTGTATGGCCACTGGCTCGTCTCGTGTTCACCTCCCCTGTATAGTCATCGTGGTTTTCTCGATAATCAACTGCGATGTCTGATGTCTCCATAAAAGATAGCTCTATAGAGACGGCGAGTTATTTCTATGGAACTGCCAACTCCTTCGATAGCATTTGACCTATAAATAGACTCGATTGTTTTTTCTCCAAGCACTTCCAAGAGTTCTTCTATCGTTTCTAACTTGGACAGCTGCATCTTCTGGATCTCTTCAATCTATCCTACAACACAAGAGTTCACATCGAATTGGTCTATAAAACCCAATGCCAACTGCCGCATGCATACTTGTGGCCATCTAGGGGCAGACGCTTCTTTGAAGAAAATTAAAAGATCTAACTAAAACAATGCAAGTGCATCGACTGCTATTCCTATTGTTGGGATGTCTAAACCAAGTGTTTCAACAGTAATTGGCTGTCCCGAGTCTTTGGGTTGTGCTGGGCTGGAGAATAGTCCGCCTAAGTAGTTCCTGCTAGGCTCCTGAAATGTTCTATGTGGTTGAAATGCTCGAAAATGTTGAATGATTTCAATAGTTAAAATGTTTAGAGCCGAAGGATGTCGAAGAGAGGAATCAGATCGGAGCCATGCAAGAGCTAGACCAGTTTAATGGCCTGGAAATGGTGAATCATAAATGATTGTGCTTTCTGCTCGTTCTGGTGAGGACCTTCCGACTTGAAATAATTAAGGTACCTACCACGGTTTCGTCACATACAACGATCACCACAAATGATCTCAAGCACTTGGAGAGCTTTGAAGTCACAGTGTGCAAACGACATATGTCTGCTGAAGTGATTTGCGACTGTATTTGAAGCGCTTGATTCAACGAACTTGATATTGTGCTACACCTGAACTAGGTCGCCGAAGTCAACATGAACAGCAACATGCTTTACTCTTTCCTTCCCAGCTTAACTCTGAGATTCTTTGATGCATACCTTGGGGGATTGTTCAGACGTGTCTCTGATTGTGCTGTTCATCCCCAACCAAAGCAAAACTGCCCCCCTTCGTGCAATGCATCCACGAAACAAGCCAACGCCACTCTCGGTTGAACATTCTATTATCGGCAAGAGTTGAACACACTGAAATGGCCGAGCCTTGCTACGTAATGTTATGGTCCTTTTGTAGCGTAGAAATATTCGAACAGAGGATATCGTCTTGTTTGGTTGTAGGTCCGTAAGCCAGCATCATCTTGACAGTGGTAGATAAAGCCCTTGGGCTTCAGAACAAATCTCGATATATAATGTAACCTTAAGTCCGTCAAGAAGCTCGGGTGGAATACTGTTTCGCCGTCGATTTCGATTCGTAACGTTCGAGTGAGGCTCGTGAGCTTATGCTCATACTTCGCATGGTTTGACGCTGTAGTGGAGAGTCGAATCTGTCTTGATCTGCTAATATTAGTTTTATGTTGAAAGGATTCTTTCATAAACAGCTTTCGGCTATCTTGCTGCTCCGTAGCAACCTTCTGGCTCTTTTATGAGTTAGTGGAGCGTTGTCTTGGTCCTCTCATAGCCAATTCCGCAATTTTCCTGTTGCTGAGTCAAAGCCATCTTGATGTATACACCTGTAGCTTAGCTTGTATTTCATATGCATATCCTAGCTTCAAGAGAGTGCTTTGACCTCGAAATGATAATGCTGTGAAGGACGCCTTGAGTCCAGCGAAGAGTTTGTCCATGGACGTGCGGTGTACGAGGTCCAGAAAACGGGGGTATGGGGAAGGTGGAAAGTGATTCGAGATGCCATCCTAGAAAGCGCTGTGGCTACAACTTGACCGTGATATCAAGTAGAGAGAGCAAAGAGCAATGTATTTGTTGAAGAGTAATGAAGGAGTAGCCACTAGCCTTTATCTGTCTCCTTGGTCCTCCGTCTTCGGGCGGGAAGAGTGTTGAACCCCGGTCAAATTAAGGTAAACCAAGTCTTAACAACCGTTGGAGCTCCTTTGACTATCTTACCGCTTTTATAGAAAGACTCAAAGAAATAGAGTCTACGGGAATTGCCTTTGAGCTCTTCTGCAAGATATGCAGGTAAGTACACCGACTATTATCTACTGAATTCCTAACAAGATCTGTTTTATAACCTCGAATATCATCGCAGTACCGAGAGAACTTCATCTACTTTTCGACAACCACAACAACCAAGCCATCAATTCCAAGCCCCTAAAGAGCGACGACGAAGGGTTTAGCATCAATGTACTCTGATATCCAATAGTGAAAACTCTCAAAATGCAAGACGGACGAGGAAAGCTAGCGATAATCGAAACAAGGTCTTCGGAGAATATTAGGAGAAAGGTCTTCTATCCATGATCTTGATACAATGCATCTACGAGGAACACGACCACATACACAGCGTTTTCGCGATAAAAGAGTGCCGGGAACCATATTCGGAGTAGCGAGAAGCAAGTGTGTTCGAGCTTCGTCTAGTAGATGCTCTTTCGATCTTCAACAGCATGGACGGGCACAACTCGAAATAATGGAAGAAGTTACGCAGATATTAGCTTCGGTCGTTCTCTCAAATACCTTTGTACATATAAAGCACAACCCAGGTGATTCAGTTAAGTTTTGAATGGCGACATTCTGTTCTTGCATACAAGCTTGTTGATATGAGGAATAGAGACGAGCTGATAAGTCACGGATAGTACAGCTAAAAAGCAGAACGTCTGTACAGGTTCGACACAGTCTCACTTATTATTATGCCATGTTGATTGATCACCGCGATGGATAGTGGATAATAAGCTCCAACCAACAAAGAGTACTCGGGCCAGAATAGAGACGAATTATCTATGACAAGAGGTTGTTGTTTCAATAATTTTGGTTCAATTAGTCATCTCATCCGGCAACGAATACAGGTTACATAAAAGAGATAAGAAAGCTTCAAGACAAGAAACATAAGTCGCAGCTAACCCATCTAATCTATGCAATTCGTCTGCCTCATAGCAAACTGACTGGCTTCAACTTCCCAGGCAAAGATTTTGAACTCCACCTTAGCCTGTGCTACTCAAACATCGATGTTGTAACAGCATATCTGCGAACTCACATGGACTCGATGGTTCGTGACTTGAGGCCAAGTCACTCAGGTCTCGTAACCAAAACCCTCGAAGTCAATCTCACACGCACCAACACCAAACTCCTGATATCCCCCATAACACCCAAGAAAGCCCTCCATATGTGTGAAGTAGCTTCAAAATCGCCCTCTGGAGAGAGAAAAAAAGTCAGCGTTTACCGACTTGATGCAAGATAGAACCACTCACCAATCCTTCAACAACGATTACATCCAGAGATGACAGAAAGTGTAGTTCTTAGACTCGTAGGCAGGGTGGAGATACTCTCGTGCCTTTTTAGCAGTAGCCTCACATAGTCTCCTGTTGCTTATCTTTGATATGTGAAGCTCTTCCCGAAGATTCCATACGACAGGCGACTGAGCAAGAGAGTTCTCGATGTAGTCCTTCACGCTACTGCGATCTCGATATCTAAGGTGCCCAGGATCCAAGGAATATAATCCTTCAGCGATGGAATTGTACTTATGATCGGTAAACTCAGTGGAGAACACGATAAATTCCTCCTCTTCTTTGGTCCACGGACAGACTTCCGTCTCGCGCATCATTGCAGCTAATTGACTTGGCAACGTGGGGAAGAAATCTGAAGATTTTGAGAACAAGCTTATTTAATAGTACACTGCCGATCGACTTCTTCCAAAAGATGGACTTCGACTTATACTTAAAGTCCAAGTGACTAAGAATAATGTGGTTTTGGCAACTAAATTATCCAGTGAGACATACATAGTCGATCTATGATAATATTGAACGCAACGCCATTGCTTCACATGAGTCTTGCTGTAAAATCTGCTTACCCTACTTCTCAGGGCGAAGACCACGCAGGTCCCTTGCATGAATGTGATGATTTGTTCAAGGCAATCTATGCCAACAGAAGCCTTCACAAAGAAGAAAACTGATCGTCGATGCTACATTTCCATCTCATGCATGCGTTGGAGTACGAATTGCCGGGGCAGCTTACGGAGCTGGCTGACGCCAGCCGACACCTTTGACTATTGATTCAAATAACGCCATCTAAGCCTCCTCATCTTGTCTATTAAGGTATGTGCCCTTAATCCGTTGAACCGTTATATGATCATGACTAGGAATACTTTGGTGCCTCGGTTCGTACCGTAAACAATTCCATGTTATAGCATGGATTTTTCCTACTTCAAAAGCTCAAAGTGAATTTCCGAGACATCTCATGGCGCTATCATCGTGAGTTTCAACAGCTTAAACGGCAAATGGTCTTTGTATCGATTGGCTCGAGCTCTAAAGGTGGTACCGCATAGATTCTGTCAACCTATTGTTGCTTGTCAACTAATGTCGTAGCATCCATATGTGCATGGCTGCATGCTTAGAATATCTCTAAGCAGTATAAAGGCAGATCGTAGACATCATCAACACTGCCATGAGTTTTTTGTTCTCGGATCTTCCGACTTTACTGGGTCTTCCTTTCGTCCAGACAAGGATTATGAGGAGTCTCAGCTGAACAGGCCCTGGAATATTGCCGTCTTGCATCAAGTATGCAGTAGATTGACGCTCTCCCTACCATGTTCACCTCGTGAAACTCTATCTCCAACTTCTTCTGGTATGTGATATCACGTTTCCATTCTTTCTGTAGGCACATCATGGCCTGGTATTAATACGAGAAGCTTGGCCTCTCGCAAGTACCTCATGGTCCCAGCCCAGCATTATGACATTGCGTCGATTTCAGCAAACTCTAACAAATGAAGAACATCGAGGAGACTTGATGTATGTATCATACCTGTGATTCTGAGCATTCTCACCAGCAAAATGCAGAGTTGAAGCATACATTTACCTTTCGCCCAGAATTCCTCCGCCGAGACGGTGTTAATTCAAGATCCAGTAAATACCTTCATGGGCTTGAGTGTATTTCTCACATAGAAGCTCAACCCCCACAGTTGCACCAGCGTAAAACGCGTCTCCTCAAGAGCCTAGAACACTTGAAATGGCCCTGGAGTACCTTGATTGTATCAGCAAATGCCCACCCCGCAATGGGACCTGCAAATGTAAGGCTATGCAATGGTTCATGGACTCGCGTACAGGAATTGTGCGGACTGCGGGCTGCGGGCTGCGGCATCACACAACGCATCCGACGCGTTCGTGCATACGGACTATCACGCCAATGGAAGCCGGCTTGCCGATCCTGGCCTGTCCGAAATCGAGCCCTCCCTCTTCCGCACAATCTGCCGTGGAGTCCCGTTGGATGGCGGAAAGTGGGAAAGTGATGGGAGAACATGGGAAATTTATGCCGACTCGGGATACCGAAGGCTCCAAAGGCCAGTGAGAGGATCGCCGGCCATGTACTCGAGAACACTTGAGGATTGCCGTCCAGAGTACTGTATGCAGTCCGGAAAGCTGTTGCGCAAGGGATCCATCATCGATGCACGGTCGTCTGGATCGCCACCAACAAGAGTCTGATCATCACAGTATCGTGAGTAGCCCTTGACAGCAGGTCATCTGTACGTACCTACTCAGTCTCCTCAGCCATGATCGAACGGGAAAACGGCAAAAACGAGTTTTGTTGATGATCACGGTATTATGTACTGTAGTAATGTTTGAACCTCGGATCCAATAAGCAGATTGTTGGGCTGCAAAGGGGGTATGTACCCAATGACTGATATATCGGAATGCCAGGATGATAATCAGCCGGATGGTATATGCCCGCAGCAAACACCGGCCACTTAATCTCATCGAGCAAGTCCTATACAGCAAATCCCTTGAGCAAGTGCCTCGTGAAACAGTTATTGAGTGCAATGCTACCGGTAGTTGAAGATAATCACGTAGTGCAGTAGAGCTCGTAACATTGCGAACTCATGTTCGTACATACGCACCTACATTACCTGAATTTGGATCATGTGCCCCTTCTTATGTAGGGGCCAGTTGCTGGATGAATCCAAGACCGTGTTTCGAGCTCCTCATGAACATTGGTTGCCTCGGCATCGAAAGCGCAACTCAGCTGTTAATCTTTCATTGAAAAATATAGATAGGATCATGCATGCAAGTAAATATAATCAATCCAGTACCTGTACACGGTACACAAGAAATAGACACGCTAAGATGTTCGGCGTGTTGTAAGATTTACCTTACATTGCACGGAGTTAATTCGGTTTATCTCGACTCTTCCAAGACTGTGGAACCCCCTCAATATAGACGCAGCTCCAATCGACTCCACTTGATGAAGGAAAATAAGATCGTTAATCAAGGGAAGAACCTCCTCTTTTCGGATGTCCTGATATATCGTGTATGGCCCGATATTGTGCTTGGCCATTTGAAGGCTCAAAAAGAGGCTGAGGTGTGTTGGGCAGATCATTCAAAGATTTGTGATTTGCTAACATGACTGCAAGGAAACTAGCTCGATCGCAGAAGCCAAATTCAGTATTTCGACACTGTGCCATCCGTACCATTCTCCATCTGGCATATTACCTCTCCTGAATGTACATATATGTACATACATACACCCCCATCGCACTCACCTTGTCCACCGATGTCCATGTTTCTCTCCACCGTACTTGATGATGATGCCAGCCGATTGCATCGTCCAGCTCACTTTGTTACCCCGTTTGATGCTTTGCCATTCGACTTTTGTGCCTTCAACTTAGCCAAATTCTTCTCGACCTCCTTATTCACTCTAGCTTGAAGCTCAGGCCTGTATCCAAACTTGAAAAGAAGTTCCATCCAGACGAAGAAGGGTGCAAGGAAGAGGGCCTGTACGAGGTTGTCAAGCAGTGCCGGAGCTCTACCCTCAAAAACCCCATGACCAACAAATTGAGCAATCCAGCAGACTACGTGTACGGCAACAGCAACCGTGTTCGTCGAAGATGGTGAGACTGTGGTGAGATGATTGCTGTAAGCCGTGGCGCCGAGTATCACAGGTGCAAGTATGGATCCAGCCACAGGTTCAAGAAGGATGTACAAGGTGCTATACACTAAAGCCGCAAGTACTCCAAGGTTCGGTTCGAGATTTGGAATTGTGAGATAGGAAGGCAAAGGTATCGCTGGTGTGTTGGTAGCCTAGGCTCTATTAGTTTCCATAGAAGTCCAAATCACACTACCCATCATGATGGAATTTCACCTACAAGAAGTAATCCAGTCATCAAAATGAATGGCACACAGGCCATATGGATGAAGATGTTTGTAGGGTTGTGATGGTAGCTGCCATACTGTCAAAGTGCATTAGCCTTCTGCAAGGACGCTGAGAACGGGAACGGGAACGGGCATGGAAATGGAAATGGAAATGGAAATGGAAATGGAAATTAGAAGCGTACAAAGCATAGCTGGCGCTCCAGGTTTAAAGACATGGCGGAGGTAGTGAAGCTATTTGGATGATCTGTAGGCCAGCTTTATGGATCAATCAAAAAAGAAGCATCGAATACCGTAGAATCATGCCTGAGAGTGCACAGGATTTGTTGTTGGGTTTGTTGTGCGGTGGAGCGCAATCGTCTGATGATATGTATTCTAATTCCCTCGGTCGGTCCTCCGTTATTCCGGATTGACATTAGAGCGAGTCAGAGAGGCAGCATCGCGCCTAGGTACTTACTTACCTACTCGATCACGTGTAACTGAAAGAAGCGACGCCCACGGCTTCCTACGACATCACACGCATTATTTGTCTCCGCCGACGAAGCATTCTATATCAGCGTCCTCGGTTTCAACGAAAGCATCGACGACCTTTGCGCGCTCTCTGTGACGGACCCAGAGAGACGCCATAGTGTCCTGTCCTTGCGGACCACTCTTTGAGCGTACGTTTTGCTATGCCAGCGCTTTAACGCGTTTGGAGACTAATCCTCTCAGACTTTGATTGAGCTCAAGCGCATTGCATTCACCACCCTATTCGCATTCAGGCGGTTCCATCGAGCTACTGCATGAGTCTTGGGGTTTCTTACAAGTGCTGCGCGAATAGCACGCGATCTCGTTCACACATCTCGCTCCTCGATATTCGCTCACAATCATAAACGGCAGCGAATTTTGTCCACTGGAACCTCGAAACCTGTTTGATAACGCCCAAGATGTTTTTTCTCTACAACCTCGAGCGTGAGGTCACTCTTCATCCATCGTATTTCGGCCGAAACATGCAAGAATTGGTCACTGGCAGGCTGTTGAAGGACGTTGAAGGTACCTGTACCGGACAGTATTACATCATTACGGTTATGGATGCGTTCGATATCTCTGAAGGTCGAATCTTGCCAGGAAGTGGCTTAGCTGAGTTCACAGTTGGATACAGGGCTGTTGTCTGGAGACCATTCAAGGGCGAGACAGTAAGATGAGCTGCTGTAAAAGTGCTTGGACCAATGGCTCACAAATTTCGAAATAGGTTGATGCCATTGTCACATCCGTCAACAAAATGGGATTCTTTGCAGAAGTTGGCCCACTGCCTCTTTTCGTATCTGCTCATGTTCGTAGGCTAGCTTTATTGTTATCGAACATTGCATACTAACTTCACATAGCTGATTCCAAGTGACATCAAGTTTGATGCCAACGCTACACCACCACAATTTACAAACAACGAGGATTCGGTTATTGAGAAGGGTACAGATATTCGAATCAAGCTGATTGGTATTCGCTCTGATGTTGGACAAATGTATGCCATCGGCAGCATAAAGGAAGATTACTTGGGGTATGTATCACTTTGATAGCACTGCCTTTTGCAAAGCTTTCAAACTAACGCGTGCATAGGTGCTTGTCAAATTTCTAAATCATGAATTGGAATGTCTCTTGTAATATACATGAGACTCTTGACGACATCCATTTAAAAGGGGAAAAGGAGGGGCGAAACTCCTATACTGTGCATTGTGCCTTGGATTTGATTGCATTATGCCATCATTCCAGAAGCTCGGCTGTTAAAGTACACTAATTGTATTATGGCCATCAAAAGCCAATTGTTGAAAAATGCATCCAGCAGAATACAATCAAAATATCAACATGAATGGGCATCCTTCTGCCATCGCAAGTATGAGAGACATTGCCATGGATATTAGACTGTACTAGCTTCCTAATTTCGTGTTTGGTGAAGTCTTCAGGGGTTGTAGATTGATATCTGTACCAGATTGCTACGGAAGCTATAAGTCCTTTCATGTGTTCCAGTGTTAACTCCATCATAATCTGTCCTGCTCAGAGGTCTTTGGCACCTAAAAGTAGGTTTGGAAGTTTTAAGTGGAGTGTCGCTCTCAATGGCTGAGGAGCTTAAATAAATACCTAAGAATATGGTTCGAAAAGTCGAATTATCATGGCCTATTTTCATATATAGCTGCCTGTGATAACGCGACGCAGTCAAAGAACCGAGTCATTGGAGAAGACTGTAAAGTTGGAAACAGCTTTGTCGATACCAATGATCTCTAAGTCCCACAGGTTGGATAAGTCACCTCACGCTGCTGTTTTGAAGTACTTACACAAGGACATGACCAAGGGAATCTAGTCGGATATATCATTCAGAAATTCTATCAAGCCTGTGGTGACCTGGACACTTCGAGACTCTTGATATTGTGTTGACCACGTACTTATCAAGATCTATGGGTTTACCAAGAGCCGCAAAGTTATGTAAAGCCATACAGTTATTGAAGAAAGCTATATACGTCTTCTCAGTTATACAGTTACCAAGAGCCGTAAAATTGTTGAAAGCCATGGAGTCATCTTTCGTTGCACATCAATCATTCATATAAGATTATCTCCGTCGGTTTGTTACGGAGTAAATGGGCGAGTGCAAGGCTCACAATAAACAGGCGACTGTGACCATTTACTGATGAACTAATGAACTAGCTGACCTCCAATGTCAAAGTATTCAACGCCTTTTCATTATCTGTAGGAACACGGTGGTCCAAAAGAGTTGCATTCAACGCCTTTAATGGAATCCTGCTGCAATTTTACTTTCCCATCCTTCTGCCCGCTCAAACCCATTTGAATAGCTTCTGAAATCCACCATTGCTTTCCTTATACCAGCCTGCTCTGATAGTACAAACGGGCCGTACTGGAAAACTTGTTGGTCCAGTGGTTGCCCGGCAATGATAACTGTCTCATGGTCAGTTCTCATTCTACAAAGGTCGATAGGGGACGACTTACCGAATCTAGCTCTTTCTTTTGCATCGGCATCCACCTCTGCAATAACGGAATCCCCCTCTTGTTCCAGAATAACGTTATGGAATTGGTCCACAGAAGTCTTTCCGCTACCGAACTTCGCTGTTCCATTGATGGTATACACGAATGTATTCCACCCAGCAGGAACGGTCTGCTCGATCTTTCCGCCCGGTTGGATTTCAACGTCAAGGAACCAGACCGGCGTATAAGAAAGATCTCTGACGCTATCTACACCATAACTTTGCCCAGAAATGACCTTCACCTTCACTTTACCGCCATCAGCCTCTGCGACCGGAATCTCCTTGGCCTTCAAGTCCCGATATCTCGGCTCGCAGTCCTTCAAATCTGCTGGAAGATCCACCCACAACTGCAGTCCTACATTAGGACTTCCATCACCCTGTGGCCGTGGCATCTCAGCGTGCATGATTCCTCGGCCCGCGGTCATAAATTGCAGATCGCCGGTCTCAATGGAACCAGAGTTTCCAGTAAAGTCTTCATGGTCCATGATTCCTGAAAGCATATATGTGATTGTCTCTTGACCTCGATGTGGATGATCAGCGAACCCAGCCCCTGGATTCACCGTGAAATGATCCAGCATCAAGAAGGGCGTGAAATATCTTTGGTGAGGTGTACCGATTGAGCGGCGAACCTTTGCTCCAACACCTTCGGAGGTTTGCACCGCTTGGAAAACCTGTCTGATTGCCCGTGGAGTTGACATGTTGTCTTTGATACTCTTGAATAATTGAGAAAGTCGCAACAGTCAGGAGTTTGATAATAATATCAAGAATCTAGGATTCTGAGGCTTTAGAGAATTGATGAGATTATGTTATCGACATGAGGTATTGCTGAGTTTTGTAGGCTTTTGAAGTATCTCAGGAGGAAATTCCTCATAATGATGAACGTGGTGGTTGTTGATGACCATAAATGCTGCTTATAAATCAACTTCTAATGGTTGGATTTATCATTATCATAAGATGTAATTGATTGTCGCTGCTTACGCATTTTTCTCGTCAGCATTACTCGAGTAACTGTGCCGAATATATAAGGCCTCAACATCGAGCCCCCTAAACACAACTTCTAATAACTGAGTACTACGTATATAGCCCACAACACATATGCTCTGGGCAATCGTACACTTTTCGACAAGTGATAGTCTTGAAAAGATTGTACCGACTGTATGGCTCTAGAACATTATGTGCCTCTGAATGCGTCAAGAATAAATGTACAGCGAAATTGTACGACTATGTGTAGTTGTACTTTTTGATGGATAGACGACCTTCAGCAACAACTCGTCCAGAAACATACTTGTACATTTACAGTTCTCAAACTTAAATGGCCCGTCAAAGGGTCCGCATAAGTAATGCCGATGGAAGTGATTTGTTTTGAAATCATGCGAGTCTATGGCCTCCTTTCTCCTAATCACTTTGAAGTTCACTTGAAATTCTAGTAATTTCTCATACCTGTCTGCATACATCTGCCTGCCTTCTTGAAGACTAAGACTTAGAGATCAAGGGTGCTTTCTTTTTCGGAGTTGTCCTTACAAAGTCTTAATCAAAGTCGACAAACAGTTCTCTCTTGCATGCAGAGTTGAAAGTGTCTATGAGTCTGCCGCCTCCGCCAGACCAGTCATAAATGATGAGCAAGGAGAACAGGATATCTACAAGCAACTTGTCCTGCCAGCAGGCCGAATCAATACAGCTGAAGCTGGACTATCTGGAATTTTAGGAACAACGAAAGATCTGGGTCCAACCCTGGTCGCATTTGCAAATGCTGGCTTTGATGAAGGCAAAATTATACCCTTCTGCGTGCGGCCACTCTCTTGGCACGCGCACTCAGTAAGTAGCCCAACTATTGTTGATTTGCTAGTAATTAATTCAGACAAAGCCGATGGGGGCGCCCCTTTGAGAAGTAATTAAACGTTGTTTCGTCTACTGTTACATTCTCGTTCTTACAGGCTCAATGGCATACAAGACTATCGACCTCGTACTTGAATTGACGATACTGGATCAATTGCTCTTTCCGGCTTGATCAGATACCTCTACAGCGTCGGGTCTATAACACCCAATGGTTTTTTTACACCTGCACCTCTGATGAAGTCGGCTCGTTCGAAATACTAAGAAATTATGCCTCCGAGATCAATACACTTGGTTCAGTCAACTATCACTCCTTTTCTAAATCCTGGCCTTTCGGAGACAACTAAATTCAAATCAAAAGCGCAATCTTATGTCCCAAACATGATAGTACCTTTGTCAAGCTTACTTCTTCTCGAGGCTGCCAGCATTACTCCAAAGTGGACCATAGTTGTTGATTCGGAATTTCAAAGTGTCTTGAAGTGACATGGTTGTCCGCGGGGGCTCAATTGTTTACACAAGTCGGATTATTCTCCAGAGTCCAGACTACACAAAGTTTAGGACGATTCTAACAACACCATCAGGCCTTATCTATTACAATGATCTTCGAAGAAATGTTCTGAGAGAATAATCGGGCAGAGAATAGCAAACAACTCAGATCTCACCTTTGGTTATATCAGGTATGTACCAAAATGAAAGTTACTGAAGAAGCTGGTTACTTGCATTATTGATTCTACACGCTGATAGCTAAAAGCCGAGAACGATTAAGAAGATTGGAAGACATCAAGACAACGCCCGCTCAACACCAGGCAGAGTTCGTTCTATCCTCAATCACACAATACACGCAGATACATCACCGCATAACGCCGTGACTGCTTACATGACAGCGCCGAGTACCATCATCCCCCAAGAGATCAACCCGAGTGAAAGGAGAGAAGAGAAGAGGAGGGGAAAAAAGGGGGAAGATAAGAAAACTTCAGTAATAGCTTACGGAGAACTCGTCTTGATACAAGAAGAAAAAAGGAAAAGGAAAATCATAAGAAAGACTCTCTCCTTATAGCAATTAGATTTATGTACTTCGGTGAATTTACAGAATTTAGTTAAGAAGGTCAAACTCTGAATCTTGAAGTAGACCATCTAAACCATTGCCGAATGGGTTGTCGATGTACTGGGACACATCCAAGAACCCATGAGGGTTACCGTACGCTAGTATAGGCTCGAGACCTTTTACTGTATCATAGAATGGCTGCTGCGCGCTGAAAGGCAGGCGTTGCAAATAGAAGTCTGGCTGTTCAGAGACTGATTTGTTATGAATGGATGGTTGGAAGCCATCTTGCTTGATGTTGAACTGCACATCATGTCGAATGTTGGCGTTGTTTTGTATTGAGAGGTCATCGAAATGTGAGTTCGGATTGTAGTCGATGGCATTGTCGAACTCCAAATTGTCTTCGACGTCGCTGCTATCACCGATATTGCTCACACTTTGGTTATCTTCCGTCATTTCAGCGATTTCCTGCATCCATTTTTTAAGCTGATCCATGGATGGCCAATCACCTCCACCCTTACCACCCCGTTTCAAAGACTTGTCTTCAATTTTGCTACCTTTGGTACGGCCCTTTGGCCGAGGTCTGAAATGGGCCCTTCGAAGGTGGGCTGCAGCATTGTAGTAAGCACCATATCTTTTCTTCTGCTGGCAGGTTTTGCATTTTGACAAAGGTATGATGGGGGTCGGCTCGTCTCGAGATCGATTGAGAGGCTTAGGCTCAACGCAGATGAACTTCTTGACAACAGGCTTGTGCTGACGATCTTGATGTCTTCGGAGCTCATGTTCACCACGAAAGCCATCTGGATGTTCGTCACACTTCATGCAGAACACTCGCTCGTGTTTTGGTCGTTGATATGGCATCTTTGGAATAGCAGTAACTGCACGGTCTTGGAAAACGTTGTCGGACTGGCCGCCGTTTGTGACTGACGAAACAGAGTTTTGCCTAGATACGACAAGTCCGTCTTCCTTTTTGGGAGCGATGGGTCTAGCTGCGAGTTGGATCTGTCGTTGCAGTTGTTGCTTGGATCTGGAGCTGGCTGATGATCCTGAAATGTTGCTGTCATTCGACCGAGATCTTTGCATATCTTCGACGAAGAAATCTTTAGCTTCAAAAGGCTCCATTATCTGTGGGGAAGCATTCCCTGATGAGTTTCGTAGTAGATCCGCACCGCCCATACCTGCCAACCACATAGATTGCTCCTCGTCCATTATCCGAGGAAATGTTACCGACGTGTTGGAATGTGGAGTGAAGGCAGTAGGACTGTAGCTTGATACAGAAGAGTTGATCCGCATCATTTCGAGGCCTCCGACCCAACTGCTCTGCCGACTCATGTCACTTGGAAGCGTAGAACCCATCGTCAGTGTCTCGCTTTTAGAGGTTAGTGGGGACGATATACCGAGTATTTCACCGTAGTTGGAGGAGGTTGTAGAAAAGCGGCGGTCCAGGCCAGCTCCAGAATTTGCGTAGAAGTCACTGGGTGGACTCAAATGTAGTGAAGGCGACTTCGTGTAGGTGGTCCTCGCGAGATAATTTCCAGGGTCCTCGCCAACACCAGCCAGTTCCTGTTGTCCTCCAAGACACGATTGTTGAGAGTCGTTTGGCACACATCGCTGATCGGCGTGATGATGTAGATAAGCACCCAAGGGGTCCGAGTCGTTGGCCCACATGTTGATAGTTGTATCACAGTTGATGTTACCAAATATTGATGACTCTGAATTACTTCTCTCGACTGGCGTTATCGAATAATCCTGAAAGGATTTTCTGGGACTTTCGTTCATGCTGGAGGTGGTCCATGATCCGAGAGTGTTGGGTGGGCCGTGTCTCTAGAATATAATCAGCAGTGGCGTGAGAGAGGGAAACCAAAAGCTTGCTCGTACAGAAGATCGTCGGTTCTCGGTTGACCTGATTTCAAAACTCGTTCCTGGTACTTGACGTCCATCTCGATGTTCCCTAATGCCCGAAGATCGATTCATGATTGTCCCAGAAAGTCCTAAGGGATTACTTTTGTGGAAGTTGGCGGATTCAGATCTGAATTTTGCCTGTCGATCCAAATAATCTTGCACCTGGTGTTTGACGGTGGGTTGCCGACCAAGTGCTTGCATAACGATATATTGAAGTAACAAGTGTTTATAGGAATGATATGAAGAGAAAAGCAGTTATGATAGATGATGCTTACGAGTCCAACAACACAAGATGAGATTGTGTGGTTCGCAAGTGGTAACCACAATGATGAGAATTGAGGAGAGAAGTAAAACAAGGCAGACGAAAGAAGGATGGAAGAAGTGAGATCAAATGAACTAAGTACTTATCAAATAGCAGTTGTGAGGGAAATGAGCCTCAGTCAATATACGAGTGTAAATTACCTTAGGCTGGTGTCGTACATTAACATGCACATCAGGATCTCATGAGCTGCATTGCGTTGCAGCTGTCCCACACCCTCCACACACCGAACGCGTGCAGTTGCGGGTCAACAAATATCCAAAGCCCAAAAGTGAGGCGGCAGATGTAAGAGCGAACGAGGTGACAAGGAACTTATTGACTGATTCCGAGTGGCTGGTCCTAAAATAAGGCAAACATGCGTGGTTGCCCAAAGAAAGTGCGTACGGTTGTAGCTTGAGGGGATCGAGTGGAATCGACTGGATGGACGCCAACAAGGTACTGCATGTCGAGCCACGTTGGCCATTGTGGTTCGTCTCTGACTCGTACCTACCAGACTCCATAGACTGATGATAACACACGTTGGCTGTCAGCACCACAACGGTACATGGCGGTCGCTGAATGTTGTGAATCCAGAATTGAGCTGTCATTCGACGGCAGGCACAGTCGGGCAGCAATGAGAGATTTCATATGCATCTATGGAAAACCTCAGTGATGCCGTGCTTGCAGTGAGGGCTTGGTCAATGGCAACTGTGTAAGAGGAGGCATACCGAAAGGCCAACCATGGCACGACGACTGTTGGCCAGAATACCCTTCTAAGCCCCGTTACTCCACGGATCTCGCCCAATTTCAGAGGCACGAGGAAGCTCGGAATACGCTCACTTGCTATAGTGCTTATGGCGTACACTCTGGTAAAATAGTTTGGTGCTCGATTCCGAAGTTCAAGCCCGCGCTGGCATGGGTGAGGAATCAGAATGACCTCGCACTGCATTCGCCCAACATGGCACCAATGTCGGTGTCGCGATCGAATGTAAGTCATAACAAAGTTGAATATACTAAGTGGAGTCTGTAGAGTATGCACGCGTTGTGGGGGATGTGCAGCTTCTGCAAGGCATACTCTTGCTCTGACAGCTCGATGGCGTACTTATCCAACGGCCTCTCTCTACAGAATTGCATAATATCAGTTAGTCAGTTGCTTGGTACGGTAAATTTGGCTTGCTCACGAAGCCTGACCCAGTGCGGACGGAGTGCGTGTAGCAGATGAACACATATTGAGATGCAGCATAATTAACAGCTCAGCGATAAGGTAGACAACTACTACTATAGCTGTGACTGAGATAGAAGAATGAACAAATGATGAGTTGAGTTTCGTCTTGATGTTCGAGGTGCCGTGCGGATAAAAATACATGAAGTTTCGCGGAACCTAAAGCACCTACTTTAGTGCTGCCAGCGTTGACTTCACTCTCCGGGGAAAGCTCCCCGATAACGTCGTAAAGGCCATGGCACGCACCAACGTGAGCTTATCACACGGACAAATGATACTCCGCGGTTCCCGAGTACCGCCCGGGTGCCAACTGTGGCCAGCTTGCGTTGAAGGTGACGACGGATCAATTTAATATTCCTACAACATATCACCTTATGGAACGATGCGCCGACAATATCCAGCATTGCTGACCCTCGCCAGCACAGCTTGGGCAAGTCAGGCTGTATTTAGTGTGCACGATGACGTCCTAGCATTTCCACAGGTACAGCTTCCAATCATCAAGTGCTTTCGCGATAACTGACTCGATAACAGTATGAAGTAGTACTCAAGGATTCATTCATTTCTGATGTCGACGCCCATTCTTTATTACGAGGACTCGCATACGAAGCTTTTGAAACCGCTCGTCATGAAGACGTTGATATGATGGGCCTTCAGGCTCAGCTGAATGACAAAGACCGCGCTCATGCATCATCACCCCCCCAGGAAACCTACGAGATCATGGTACAGGATGGAGAAAGATTCTTCTGCTCAATACCCACCCTTGATGCCCAAACCAAGAACGAAACATCCGAAGCGGAGGCTCGAGCTGCTGAGGAAAAAGAACTCGCAAGGGCAACAGATCGAGGCGTCGAACTCCTACAAGATCTTGATGGACCATGCATGTATTTTCTTTCGGATTACTGGTCTTACTCGTTCTGTTACACTTCTGAGGTTAAGCAGTTCCATGCATTGCCTCGGCAACCAGGGAAGCTTCCTGTGGAGGACAAATCCATTACGCCTTTCATCCTGGGACGAGCGAGAACCGGAGCAGACAAGATTGAAGAGTCTGGCACCACTAGTGTCGATGTACATAAATCAACGAAACCCATTTCTACTGCGACGACCGAACTACATGTCAAGGGAGATACCAAATACATGTCGCAACAGCTCGAGGATGGCACAATCTGCGATTTGACAGGTAACCCTAGACGAGTTGAAGTTCAGTATCATTGCTCTCCAAACGCCAGGGATCGTATCGGTTATATCAAAGAAGTTACAACATGCACATACCTTCTTGTTATCTACACCGAGAAACTCTGCAAAGATATTGCATTCATGCCTCCAAAGGAGAATACTGCCAATGAGATATCCTGTCGCATGATCGTCCCTCAGGAGGAGTTGGAGGAATGGGACCAGGTGAGGAAGTGGGCCAACCAGTTGGAAGACCAAATCCAGGAGGAAGAGGAAAAACTGGTGATTGTCGGAGGAACCGTGCTTGGTGGTAAGCAAGTTGTAGGTAAGGGAGATAAAGTTCTCCCTGTCCCAGGAAAGGATTCCATGACACCCAAAAAGATCGCGGAGCTCATTGCTAAAGGTGCTGCTGAAGGCGGACTCGTGGAGATTCTTAGCGACGAAGCGATCAGAAACCTGGATCTGGACCCAAGGTACATCGAGAAGTTGAGGGAAGAGCTACAAGAGGCGGCCGGTGATAAGGGCTGGAAACTAGAAGTGATCGAAGTTCAGGGCGATTTGAGGGAGATCAGAGGGATTGTAGATGATGAAGACGAAGAAGAAGATACGGCGCCTTCAAAGGACCCTGAAGCTGAAGCCACCGAGGAAGGTAGCGAGGAGGAATACAAGGAAGACCTTTGAACCCTTTCATAGCAATAATGTTGTTTTCCTTGTGATTCAAGAATCCCCATCGCGACAACCCTTGAAGTATATTTACCGTTAGCCACAACATATGCAGATCTTGAGCTACGTAAATTTATACAAATTCTGAACTGAAGCTGCTTGACAGCCAAAAGAATACAGTGCAAATCCGGTCTACGGCACAAATTCTGTGTCATAGCCAGCTCCACGCAGTGTCTGGCTCAAACACATGTTGGCGATACTCGTTCTCATGGGCCGGGGTCGTTTCAGCCTCCCTATGATCTTTCCATACCCCCGACCTGTCCTGTCTCAGACTCGAGCTCACACAACTCCATCGTAGGTTCAAGCAATGCACAGTCATACTCACTACTTGCGCTTAAGCCTACGTCTGGAGATCGGCCATGTGTACTTGACATAAGGCTGCATGCTGCGTCAATGACCACTGAAACCTCTATTTATTGCGATCTGCGAAGAATGTGAACAGGGCCATTAGTCTCTCAATTGACAGGCGACAGCAACTTCTACTAGTGGGCTCTGAGTCAATTTTGGTAATTCTTGTTTGCCGCTGAATACACATATGTGGAGAAACGATTCTGTGCAGTCAGGATCATCTCACCGGCTTGCCATACTATGAGTGTTGTTTTGCCGTCATTTTGAAACCTTCTTGCAACGTCAACAGGAGAACGAGGTATCGAGATCTTTGTTGTTTCATTAGGTAGAGTGCAAAAGGTAGAAGAGTATTTATTCGCCGTGAAGTTTGCTATTGTACCTCACATCGTCCCATATCATCTCAATCATCAAGCATTATAACCACAGCTAGTCTGTACTTGTTTAACTACTCCTCACTTCACAATTATAACATTGATATTCCTTCGTGCGTCTCGAAATCGACCGACTCGTGTCTTTCCAGAATGAAGACATCCTTCACATTTATCATCTTGGCTTTCTATGCTATGTTTTCTGCACAAGCTGCACCAATTGCTACATCTGATAGTCTTGTGGCTCGGTTTACACAGTAGGTCTCCATCCACTCCATCACAATATGTACTCTGTTATCACATATCTCTGACCTCATTACCAGTGTTGGGCTATTTGATCGTGGTCGCAGTAGCACGGTCTTCAATAAAACCGGCTTCAAGGCTATCAATCCAGTGGCCGGACGGAAAGTTGAGGCTCAAGATGGCAAAGTTGAAGCTCGTGTACCTTACTCTCCCCCTGCTTCCAGGACCGTTGTTGTCAGCAACAACAACGCTGCTGTAAACACTGGAGGAATCGCTGGATCTGAACATGGGGCTTTTAGAGCATAAGTGCTAGTAGATATGGGAAAGTATAATCTATGATTACAATGGAAATGCAAGAGCAGATGCAGTGTTCTGTCTGATATCAATAAAAACAAAAGATTTGAGTTCCATGTCGTCGATCTCTAAGAGTTGAAGCTTATCTACCTAGAATGCAATGGAACTGCTCGGTGTCCGTTTACAGCTTCGGAGTGAGCGGCCTGTCCCGACACTATACCGATGCCACCAATCAGCTTGTTCCCTCGGCCATATCACCATACCACCATACCAATGATACCATCAGGGCATTGATTCGGCATTCTACTATCATTCCGCAGCATGCTCTGTAATCCTTGTGCGTACAGAAAAAAATGTTTGAATGACTGTTATCGACTTTTCAGCAATCCTACCTCGGTCCCAACTCCTTATGCCAAATTTGTTCTAGTTGTGGTGATACCATCTCAATTTTTGTACCTTTTATATCATCGTTACCCCGCACCGGTACAAATACTTGCTGACTCATACAATCTGTGACGACTCGGTATTTCTCAATCCATTTCTCTTGTGGTGTGTTGGTGCTTGGCCATTATGGAGGGCTCATCTTCTGGTATACGGCCACTGAGCCCTCGGACGAAGCAAGACGATGATAGGAAGGGAAAGGATAATAATGATGCCAAAGTTCAAGATGTTACCACGGCTTCAGAAACTGAGGATGTCGACGATGACGAGAGTCTGATTTCAGTGGATTCCAAAACCCAGAAGAGACTTGTGAGGAAAATCGACCTGCGATTGTGTACAATTGCGGGGATTCTGTGCAGTTTAAACCTGCTCGATAGTGGTATAATTTCCAGTGCTTCTGTTACAAGGTCAGTTACTCTGTTGTTCCTCTTCTAAAAGCAGTTGAGAAATACTGAATTGTGGATAGCATTTTTCAAGACCTCGGACTAGGCATTGGGAATAGATATGTAGGTTTGCTGATCGCAAGATTGATATCACGTATACTGACTATCAAAGTCCGTCTCGATTTTGGTATACACAGTCGCCAGCGTAGCATTTCAACTTCCAGCTACACTAGCCGTACGGATGCTTGGACCTAGGATTATGTTCTCATTCATCACAGTTTCTTTTGGAATCATTACCATGGTTCGTCTTGTCCAAGTATCGTTGAATCCTAAGCTAAGAACAAGTGACAGTGTACAGCCTTCATTACCACTTGGAAGCAAATGATTGGTCTCAGAATTCTTCTGGGTATGGCTCAATCGTGTGTATTTCCAGGCCTATCTTATTTAATAAGCACTTGGTACACGCGGAAAGAACAGCAGCTACGATTTGCCTTTCTACAGTCAGGAGAAGTCAGCATTGTTGCACTTGGGGGCTTCCTGAACTTCGGACTTAACCACCTGAACGGGAAGGATGGATTAGCTGGCTGGAGATGGATGTTTCTTGTGCAAGGATTGATAGCTATAGGTGAGAAAGCCTTTCCAGTTATAATATCAGTAAAGACACTAACCAGACAGTTATCGGCATTGCAACTTACTGGTGGATTGTGGACTTCCCAGAAAATGCCCACCAAAGCTTCGCTTTCACATCCGCAGAAGAGCAAGAGTTGGCAATATCTCGCATCAGTGCAGATCGAGGAGACGTAAAGGCAACTGAGTTCTCATTCAAACAATGCATCATCCACTTTACAGACTTCAAAATCTACGGATTTTCTGTATTGTTCTTTCTTTTGAATTTGGTCTCGACATCCTTGTCCTACTTTCTACCTCAAATTCTTCAGAATGGCATGGGATTTTCTGAGGACCAATCGATATTACTAGCAGCTCCACCATACTTCTACGCCGTCATACCAGTCATTCTCTCATCTATTGTTGGAGACAAGTATCGATTGCGAGGCCCTACGATAGTCTTCAACTGCCTCTGCACTATTGCGGGGTTTTCAATGCTGGGATTTAGCAATCAAGTCACAGTCCGATACGTTGGAACATATCTAGCAACTGGAGGCTATGTATCGAATTGGGCGGCCATGAATGCCTATCAAGCAAATAATATTTGTGGTCAATGGAAGAGAGCTACTTTCGCTGCAGCAATCACTGCTTGCAATGGCCTCGGTGGTATTGCTGGGAGTTTCATTGTTCGATCCGTAGAGGCTCCAAGGTACATGACAGCCATTTGGGTCTGCATAGGAAGTCACATACTCATTATTGGCATCGTGGCTGTGTTCTCAATTTACTTCTGGTACGCAAATGGCCAGCAAAGAAAAGGAAAATCAGTCCTGGAAGAGACAGTGGGGTTTAGATATACTTATTGAGACCGAGCAAGGACAATGATACAGAACCATAGGATTAGACAAAAGAAGGATATAATTTTGCATGGCCACAAACTCTTTGGTATTGTTGGAGGTGAATTCACTTGTGCTCACAGAAGAGATTCACCTCATTCTTCACAAGATTATCTGGCTTGGCCGGTTCTAGACACAAAGGCCTAGAAGCAAAAGAAGAAGGTAGAGCGGTCAATGATGCAATGATACCTAATTACGAGGAGCAGACTTTGGTGGCTGGGCGAACGTGCTTTGGCAGCATTGCTCGTTAGTTGTTAGTAACTCACTTATTTACCCCTGTGACTAGGACCTCACTGAACCTGGAGATATCTGTTCGTGTTAAGAGGGTATATCTGAAAGCATCGCAGAGCTCCAGAGAACAAACACAGCCTAAGTTTTTTGATGAACAAACATTGATTTCTACGTTTGAAAACATCATTATTTATCTCCGCATTTGTCCACCCGCGAACGATAGGGCGTTGCGCAGGGGAGAAAGATCCTTTCCAGCAAACCTCAATGCCCACGCTTGGACATAGATTAATGCGCTAACCATATTCGGAATAACGTCATCCGTACCCAGGAACTGAACCTCGTGGCTATTCATGGTAACCGTCGTCAACATCGACCCAGCTCACGATTGTGACTTCATACGACTTATTCTAGAGACTCTTCGAACTTCTAATACTCATACACATCGCACAAACTCCCCGGAGAGTCGACTAAACCACATAATAGACAATATCCTCAGGAGGGCTCAAATCCCTGTTCCAATTCCGATTACAGGAGCACGCATCGTCGGCGCATGGAAATAGACAGCGCAGACGCTGTACGACGGCAAAACTAAACGCGATATACAATTTCGCCGAGGATTCAACTGCTCTTGTGTAAATATGGGGTTCCTTGGGGTTTATACTGCGGTCTACGATTATGCTCCACAGGGTGAGGGGGAACTTACCATATCCGAGGGGGACACTTTGTACGTCTTGGAAAAGAGCGGAGAGGATGATTGGTGGAAGGCAAAGAAGAAGGCAACCGGCGATGACGATGATGAGCCAGTCGGTCTGATTCCAAATAACTACATTGAAGAGGTATGTTGGACGTGCTTTTTCAGCTGCTCCTGATCACTTCAGCTATCAGGGTGCTGGCTTGGGAATACGCTCATATGTGATCTGCAACTCTAAATGGCTACATGGTGGATTTTGCTCCAGTTCTGTTAGAAGCTGACATGCGTTGAATAGTCACACCCTTCACATTCAGCGAGAGCACTATACGATTACACGCGACAAACCGACGAGGAGCTCTCATTCACAGAAGATGCTGAACTTGAGGTTTACGACACGTCAGATCCAGACTGGATTCTTGTCGGATTAGATGGCGAATATGGCTTTGCTCCCGCCAACTACATAGAAGTCCTCGAAGCTCACGCATCTACACCAGCTGCTGCGCCAGCACCTCCGGCCCTACCAGCACAGCCTCCAGCCGCGAAAGAGAGAGCACTACCACCTCCACCACAAGTAGCAGAGCAAGAGGAGGAAGAGGAGGAAGTAAGACAGCCTTCTCCAGAGCCACCAGCGAGTCCACCGCGCAACAATCCAGCAACAGCTCTGGCTGGTATCATAGGTGGACGCCAACCTGCAGCAGTCGCATCTCCCCCACCCTCTCTAAATCTCAATACCCGACCTCAGTACACCCCCGAAGATTCCGATGAGGAAGATTCACTTAGTCCTGCCCTACCAACACGGCCACAAGCCCGAAGCAATGAGAGCTCTTTATCTCGATCTCCCGGAGTTGGTCCATCGCCCCCCCATAATAGGATGTCGCAGTTCCGCAATATGGATGAGGATCTCGCACACATATCGCCGGGCGGCTTTCATTTATACAATATCAACGAAATGGTATCCGTGATGGGCAAGAGGAAGAAGATGCCTACAACTTTGGGAATCAACCTTGCAACTGGCACGCTTATGATTGCACCATCAAAGGCTCGTGATGGCCCTCAGCAGGAATGGACCGCAGAGAAAATGACCCATTACTCGATCGAGGGAAAACACGTATTTTTAGAACTTGTCCGACCAACCAAGAGCGTAGATTTCCATGCAGGCGCAAAAGACACCGCCCAAGAGATTGTTGCAGCACTTGGTGAGATGGCAGGTGCAGTGAGAGCCGAGGGTCTCAGAGAAGTTTTTGCTGCGGGTGCAGGTTCGGGTCAAAAGCGGGGACAAGTTCTTTACGACTTTATGGCTCAAGGTGATGATGAAGTCACAGTGGGTGTTGGAGATGAAGTCATCATTATTGATGACACCAAGAGTGAGGAGTGGTGGATGGTGAGACGGTTGAATACCGGAAAAGAGGGTGTCGTGCCAAGTAGCTATATTGAGGTTACCGGCGCAATCATTCCACCAAGCTCATCTGGAATCAACGCAGGAAGATCAACAGTGGAGCAAAATCGACTTGAGGAGCAACGTCTTGCCAAGGAGGCACTTCGGAATGCAAAGGAGGATGATAACCGCGAGGTAGGCCCAGGAATGAGACTGCCAGAAAGAGGTAGTAGTTTGATGGCAAGAGACAATGGTAACATTTCGACTCAACAGTCTAGAAATTCTAAAACCGATAATTCCAAGAGTGGAAAATCGAGTGAGTATTGTCCCTTGCTCACAATATGGTATGGTTTGCTAATGGTATAGAACCCGATCCATCCAAAGTGCGTACCTGGACTGATAGGTCAAAGTCCTTCAGTGTTGAGGCACAGTTCCTGGCACTCAAGGACGGTAAGATCAATCTCCACAAGGTAAATGGCGTCAAGATTGCCGTCCCTGTGGTCAAAATGTCCGTGGAAGACCTCGAATATGTTGAAAGGGTCACCGGGGTTTCCCTGGACGAGGATAAACCGCTCTCCGATATCAAGAAGCAACGTTCCCGCTCAGCAAATGATCGACCCAGACAAAAGGCCGGTGCTATTGTCGATCACACAAAACCCGAGTATGATTGGTTTCAATTCTTCCTGTCCTGTGATGTCCCTGTTGGCCTCTGCGAACGATACTCACAGATTTTCAACCGTGATAACATAGATGAGACCGTCCTACCGGATATGGAAGCGAGTGTTCTCCGAACTCTTGGCATCAAGGAAGGTGATATTATCAAAATCATGAGGACCTTGGATGCCAGATACAGACCAGGTAAAGGCAAAAAGACCTTCGACGAAGATGGAGAGGGAGGCTTATTTTCTGGCGCAGGAGGAGCACTACGAAACAACACTCGCAAAGGTCGTCCCGCACCCGCCGTACAGACAAACGATGTGGTGGATCCGGAAGCTTTCAAGAACGGGGAAGGTGCCAAGAAGTCGGCGGACGGTGTTGAGACGCCACTGGCCTCTGCTCCAAAGCCAACAGAGAAGAAGGAATCAGGGGGTGGCTTCGATGATGATGCCTGGGATGTCAAGCCAGCCAAGTCTCAACCTGCTGCTGTCGTCCCTGCCACTCAAGCAACTCCAGCAGCTGCACCTGTTCAACAACCTGCTTTGACTGGTGGAATGCAAGACCTATCACTGCTGTCGCAGCCTCTTCCTCCACCTCTTGAGCCTATCAAAGCTCAGCCCACTGCACCAGCTTCTGCCCCAGCTCAGCCACAGGTTCCACAACAAACAGGCGCGACTCCATCGTTCTTCGCAGGTGTTGCCGCCCAGAATACCGGAATGCAACCTCAGCAGACTGGTGCTCCACAAATGAATTTCGGACAGCAGCAAACTCAGCAGAGTATTGCTAGACAGCGTCCCATGGCTCCTGGAATGGCTCAAGGAACAAATGGATTGATGCCTCCCCCACCTGTAAGACCTCTTTCTGCTCCACAAACCCAACAGCAGAGTGCTTTCAGTGTGCCACCGTTGCAGCCTCAGATGACTGGGTACCAGAGTTCTGGCGGCTTCCAACCACAGGTTGCTCCCCCTGGCCAAAGTCTCAATGACCTTAATAACATGAGAATGCAACAGCAGTTCAACCAGCAACAACAGCAGCAGATGCAACCACAGCAAACCGGTTTTGGCCAGCAAATGATGCCACAACAGACTGGTCAGTTCAATGGCATGCAGCAACCAAATGGCTTTGGACAGCCTATGCAGCCACAACAGACTGGCTTTGGACAAGCTCCTCAGTTCATGAATGGTCAGCAAACTGGCAGCCCCTTTGCCGATCCAAGAGGATCACAACAGTTCCAGCCAATGCAGCAACAGCCCACCGGCTTTCAAAACTCATTCCAGCCTCAACAGCAGTTTCCGCAAGCAACTGGCGTCAACTCTTTCCTCCCACCTGCTCTCCAGCCCCAACAGACTGGTATGAGTGGCTTTGGACAGAACTTCAGCCCACCACCAGTACCGCCAATGCCGCAACAGACTGCCACTCCATTAGTACCCCAAAAGACCGGTCCTCCTCCACCTGTCAGATTTGGTGTTACGGGAGATTCAAAGAAGTTGATGCCACAAGCAACGGGGAGAAGGGCCAATCTTTCACAAGCTAGTAAGTTTTCTAAACCCCTTTGGTCAGGGATATTTGCTAATGAAAACAGCTCCTCAGAATCCCTTCGGCTTTTAGATGGGAGGTTATTTAGTCTTCTGTCTTCTCAAATTAGCGTAGTTGTGTTCTGTATGATAGGCATAGCAGTGCATCGTGAGGCCATGTCGCATTCGTCTATTTAATCATAAAGGATGGTTTTTACTGTATCAAGATTTTTTTTTAATATTCTTGGCTGTAACGTGCAGCAATGATCGTCTCAAGCGTTTTAAGTGAAAAAAGTACTTCACCAGTCCACATCACTCGTTTGAAAGCCTGAGTCGAGCGCTTATCACTTCTCTCTTGGTTTCCCATTTTGTGAGCCCTTCTCGGCATTTGCTGTGGTAATACTGAACCAGATCTTCCATCTCTTGTTGGGAACATGGAAAGAAGCAGGACTGTCCAGAGTAACAAATATATGAGTTAACAACTATTCCCGATAATGTAATTTTCGGAAACTACATAGTCATCGAAAACGTGATAATCACTTAGAGTTATCCATCTATTCAGGCTACTACCATTTGCATTTTCAAATGGTTCATCATGGGAAGATCTGTGGAAGTAAACTCCCGGCGGTTGCGGTGACCTCAGGGGTGTGTGATGTTTGTGCTTTGCATTGTGGTCGGACTTCCCAGGGTCGCAACACGCACTGACGCCCTCTTCTCTTACATGGATTGTTTTCGGCACAGAACATGGCCACTTGTAGCTCTCAACGCTCATTATGGAGATCAAATGCTAACTTTGTTATTGCGACACTTGGTGTTTGGTGGCTACATTTCCTTCGTCTTTCTTTCTGTGTTGGTTTCTCCAGTGTTGTTACTCGAACTCTTTGACGTTGGACAGGTATGAAACTCGTGAGGGCATCTTCTTGTGGGTGTCTCACGTCTTCTAGAGCCAGGTGGCATACAATACATATTGATGCTGTAAGCTTCATTACTATTTTGAGTTCTCTTTCTAGACCCTTACAGCTCTGTTTAGTTTTGTGGGTTATTCGAAATACACATGCATGTGGCTTGGTCTATGTGGTCTTCGGTCCAATGATGCGGAAGATCGACACGAGGTTTTGCGACGTCTAGATTCATACACACATGTCACAAACCCTCCCTCACCAACTTCATGGTCTGTTATTGAGTCTGTCCACTGGTACGAGAGTTAGCCATAACGAAGATACTCGCTGTGAAGTGGGCTACTATTGAAGATCCTAGTTTGGATCTCTACCTTCTATGCGATGGAAGGCTTGATATAAAACTAAGAAATCCCCGCTCTATCTCTAAGGCTCTCCTTTCCAAGCTATCTCAACGTTATTTGTGTTTATTTACATTATTTTCCACTGTTTCTGAGGCTTGAAGCCCTTTTATTTTGATTCTAGCATCTCCACCTTATATTTCTCAATTTCCATTTTCCAACATGAAGGGCCAAGTTATTTTCTCATTCGCGCTGGCCGCATTTACTACTACAGCATATGGAGCTCCTGTGCAAGCAAACCAAGTCCAAGCCAGGGCTCCTTTTGTTGACACTACAAAGAACTTCGATAATTTCGAGGCGAGAGAGGCTTATATAGATACTGGAAAGACATTCAAAGTCACTGGGAGAAGCCCCTCCCTCGGAAGGAGAGCCAAGAACTCAACAGCAAGTACTGCAGGTACACCCGCCGACTTACCAGGGTAGGTGCTTCTTGAAATCTTTGGTGGCATTGGCTAATCATTATAGCTGTCCTGCTGGAGCCCGTAGAAGACAAACACCACTCGGTTGCGATCCGACAAAACCCGAAGTCGGCTCTGCGGCTACCGCCTCTCTTGTGACTGCCAAAGCTGCAGCAACTGAGACAGTTGCCAAGGTCCAGAGTTCCAGGCAAGTCAGCAATGGTAAATCGCTGTCTGAAGAGAGCAGTAGCCTTAACGGCACCCCTACGACCAGAGAAAAGAACAGTGTCAGGCAGCTTGAAGCCCTTGACGGTGGGGCAGGGGGTGATCCTCTCTCTTCTCTACTTGGTGGAGGCGGTGCAGGAGGAGATGCGGGAGGTGCAGGAGGTGCTTCGGATCTCTTGTCTGGACTTACAGGCGGAGCTGGTGCAGCAGGAGGTGCTGACGCGGGCGGAGCTGGTGACCTCTTGAGTGGCCTCACCGGTAGAGCAGAGGGAGCAAATGTCGAAGCTCGATCTCCAGAATCAACCGAGAAGAACAACCCTAGACAACTCGACGCTCTCACTGGAGGAGGTGGTGACGACCCTCTCTCTTCTCTGCTTGGTGGAGCCGCTGGAGGCGGCGCAGGGGGAGATGCCGGGGGTGCAGGAGGTGCAGGAGGTGCTTCGGATCTTTTGTCTGGCTTGACAGGCGGTGCTGGTGCAGCAGGAGGTGCTGACGCGGGCGGAGCTGGAGATCTCTTGAGCGGCCTTACCGGCAGAGCAGAGGGAGTAGATGTTGAGGCTCGATCCCCTACACCATCCGAGAACAGTCGTGCCAGGCAGCTAGATGCTCTCACAGGTGGAGGAGGAGATGACCCCCTTTCGTCTCTTCTCGGCGGAGCCGCTGGTGGAGATGCAGGAGGTGCCTCAGATCTCTTGTCTGGATTGACAGGTGGTGCTGGTGCAGCAGGAGGTGCTGACGCTTCGGCCGCGGGCGGAGCTGGGGATCTCTTGGGTGGTCTTACCAAATAATTAGCTGTCGAATTCGTAGTCATGCTGGAGGAATAGAATAGATTGATCACTTGAAAATAAATTCAACTATCGTGAGAACAGAGTAATGGTTATTATATACCGGTTTATAGTTGTGAGAATAACTATGACACTTCGATCGATCCTAAAATCTCTGTTGGTATTTTAATGCTCCTGAAGCCTATATTTACACATAATGAATTTATCTTTACCAAACAATTTGACACCTAAGTTACATGAACAATGAGGTGGTTCTGCCACATACCTCGTAGATTGTCTTGAACGGTCTCCGATATTCGAGTATCATCTCCGACAAATCAAATCACTCACAAGACCCAAAACTTCGACCTCGAACTTCTCTGTAGTCACTGCAAACCTGTCCTCAAAGCGCTCGAATCTTCCTCAAGAATTCTGACAAGATTATGTCCTCGAACACCCTCGAAGCACACTCCACGAGTATAAATGGTGATTAAAAAAACCCCCCACAGACTCACCAACAGCAAAAGATGTGCCATTTCAAACCCGCCTGTCGTGACCGCAAACACCGCCAGTACTTCCTTCGTCATACTGAGTGCGAAGACGTACACGTAGGTCGTCCCTGTACTTCGATGACTCTCGCCCGACTCCCAAGGGTCCCGGCAATCAACAGATGTCCCGAGTGCGTGGAAAAAAGCGTGTCATCTGACAACCATGCTCCAGAACTTGTTGAGGAGGTACCGAAAAAACTGGATGAGCTTATGAGGATGCATTTAGGTGTTGATCTCGATCTTGGAAGTATCCATGCGAATAACAAGACGCCGTTTTCTCCTTTGTTTGAAGGATTCGTTGGCCGACAGTTTTCTTGGAGACTGTTCGGCCTGAAATCCACCGCAGATCCCTTTATGGGATTTGGAACAGAAACATCGGAGGCCTCCTCGGACTCGTCACGGCACAAGGAGGAGGGAATGATTGATTGCCAGGTAGAAATCTACTACGTACAAAATGAACCGATACCGCTTACCTGCACTGCACCCATGGGAAATGAGGCTATTGACCTTCTCGATCGTGATCAAGACTTCATCAACGATCCTGAGGCCTACCAGAAGGGGATCCTACAGGTGATTTTGCGCGAGAAGAAGTTGATCTTCAATACATCTTGAATGATGCGGCGCTGCAGACAATCAAGCAATATGGCCAGCATGCAATGAAAAATCTGTCGTTGAAGACTGTCGATTGATACAATCATCTCCTGTCATTGGTGTATCTTTACATGGTCCCCCTTATGAGCCACATTGAAAAGATTGTCCCTGAAAAAGTCAATACACGAACTGATCTGCGGTTTCCTGTTATCCAGAGGAACGTGCTCTATGCTGCTTCTCAAAAGCTTGGTCGGCGCAGCATTCCATAGGTAAACAGCATACGAGAATAGAAGACAAGAGAAAGAAAGAAAGGAAAGAAAGAGAAAGGAAACGGACGAGACAGCCATGCGTGACCGTTCTTGACATTCGATTCAATCCACAACTGCCTAGGTATTCTGGTGACTTTGAGCTATTGCTTCCGAGGCACATTTAATTAGCTACTGTAAATATCAGTCTGTGAATTTAAGCTTTTTGGTAAAGGGTTTTGCACTGTTCGATAGGTTGCCATGGGCCTCCGGCAGTTTCCCCAGAAGCTGCGCTGTTGACTACTACATATTAACTCAGTGTCGATGATATGTATTGAGTTTATACAGCAGGGCTTGTTGTCTCGGCGAAAGCTTTCCCAATGAGAACGACTCTCCGCATGACTTCATGTTAGGTTTCGAGGTTTTGTAAGCAATAATCGTTAAGTCCTAAGGGAACTGTGACATCGCCGAAAACTGTAGGGTTGGGATGGGCGTTTAGAGGACGCATTGAGGATGGATGCGCCATGGTCCGAAGGTGGAGGGGGATGAATCGGGGATTGTGTGATGATGTTGACAAAGCAAAAGTCTATTGGGATCAGAGAGGGCGAGAAGGCATTGATTGTTAAGGTACAGTAGGGCACGACAAAGTTGAGAGATGACGTCGCACCCAATGAATGAACATCTCCCCGCCAAAAAGACGCGGGGCTGATGATAACATTGACTCTAATCATCTCAAGCCCGTCAGTGAGAGAAAAGATCACCTATATAACACCGCATCACCCCGAAGTTATAATCATATATCCAAATAGAACCTTGATCAATTGAACTCCGAATCAAATCAAATCACAAGTCCACATAGAAACACATTTCAAACCACTACAATCTAACACCATCCAAAATGTCTCCCCAACCAAAGGTCCTCTTCGTCCTCTCCTCCCACGATCAAATGGGCTCAACAGGGAACAAGACCGGCTGGTACCTCGTACGTCTTCTCCTTCCCCAGTCCCCAAGTTCTTTTTATTCCATTTTACGAGAAAGGAGTTGTATGATTAACAGAACGAACAGCCCGAATTCGCCCACCCATACAGCGTCCTCGAGCCCCACGCTGAAATCACCATTGCCTCGCCCGCCGGCGGAAAGGCGCCTCTGGATCCCTCTTCGGTGGAGGCATCCAAGGACGACGCTAAGAGCGTCGAGTTCCTGAACACAAAGCAGGCGCTCTGGGAGACGACACAGCCACTCTCGTCGTTCTTGGGACGCGCGAAGGAGTTCGATGCCATCTTTTATGTCGGTGGACACGGACGTAAGTACACCAGGTGAAATCCAAGCGGATGTGTTTTGCATTCTTTTTATGAAGGGCCACATATCAGAAGAACGTGGGCTGATTTTACAATTCTAGCCATGTTTGATCTGGCCACCGATCCTACATCGCACAAGCTCATCAACGAGTTCTATGCCGAGAAGAAGGTCATATCGGCAGTTTGTCATGGCCCAGCCGCTCTAGCTAAAGTGAAGCTTCCATCTGGCTACCTCGTCTCCGGACAGGCTGTTACTGGCTTCTCCAACGCTGAGGAGAACGCTGTCGGTTTGATGGAGGTCATGCCATTCGCCCTGGAGGACGAATTGAAGGCGGCGGGCGGAAAGTATGAGAAGGCATCGTCAGACTGGGCTGCCAAGGTTGTTGTAGCAAATGGAGGCAAGCTTATCACAGGACAAAACCCAGCTAGTGCTACTGGTGTCGGAGAGGCTATTCTCAAGGAGATTAAGTAAATACCCTACCTGTTTCTATGTACAATACATACATATATATATACATAGCTACAAACTTAATATACTCAAAGAAAGCAAGCAAATTTCTTCCTGCTTTCATGTGTATGGGACTTCTTTTATCTTTCATTCGCACATTAGAAAACAAGAGCGCCTGCCCTACCATGTCCAACTAGGCCTTTCTCCGTTGTCTAACGCTGGTACTGTCCACACCAATCTTCACCTTTCCGTTCCCCGTTGTTCTCTTCACTGTGACGTCCGACTTCTCCTTCGGAGGCTGGAAGCGTTTTCGTACTGTCTCGATCATCTTTCCGAACCAGAAAAAGTTCAGTGTGTTGAGGATGATGTTACTGCCCATATAGGTGAAAGCCAACCATACCGGCACGTATTCCTCACCAGCAAATCTCATGACATCGCTATGAAGAGGGGCAGCACTGTGCCCGAGCTCGGCCTCATGTGCTGCGTATGAGGTAGTATTGTAACCGGCCAGGTGGATGTTGGCAGCAGCTGGAGTGTGATGAAGAGCAGCCCAGACGTCCTGGTAGACCCGAACAGACTGATAAGTTCCCCAAACGAGTCTGCAGCAGAAGAAGGTGAATAGAAGCATGATGCCGTTATAAAGTTGAGGTTTTGAGCCAGTCATGTCGAGCTTATCGAAGAACCAGTGGAAGTTAAGGAATGGGGAAGAGAGTTCGTAAAGAATAAAAGTGCAGCCGTAATAATTCACAAATGGTCTCTGTACGCACGTCAGCCACTGTTAGCCCCATCCAACATCGTTGACCAGGACAACTTACAAATCCGAAGGAGAACACGCACAGCGCACTCAGAGCGTGCGCCAGCATGCCCAGCCCAAATACCTTTACGTTCTGCAGCGTAATCATGAGATCCCACAGGAAGTACCCCGTAGCAAAACCCTGGATCATACCAGCCGCGCCCGTGTATCCCCAAATCCTCTCCTGCCAGTCCATGTTCTTGCGCTCCTCGTCCGTAAACATGACCCAGAGGGCCAAAGTATTGATCATGGTGCTCTGGCACAGTGACACGACGTGCACATCCCAATTCAGCTTCCGGGTAGCCGATAAGGCACGGTATTTCTCAGGAAACAGCCATGTGGACACCGTGGGCGCGACATAGACATTAATCATTGTGTAGGCGGCAAAGGAGATGAGGACCTCGTGGATATGGAGGGGAAGGGTGGTGAGGTGGGTATAATCTGCGAAAGGCTGGACGGCCTTTGAGAGCCAAGGTATCGGAGGGAAAAAAGGATCCTTCATGATGGGGACTGCTGAAAGCCTCTGGGACAGGAGGGAAAGAGTTAAGAATGTGGTTTTGTAGATGGAGACAGAAACAACACACAACTCCTACTGATGGGAGTGTGATGGGTAACTCGCTTCAGCCAGCTGCTGCTTGGCTCTGGCCGGGGATACTGAGCTTCGCTGCCTCTCTGAGGGGCTTATCCGTTGTTGTTGAGCTCGGGAGTTTAACGCTTGCCTGATTGGGCTTGAGTGGGGAGCTTCAGCCTTAAGGACCCTGAGGTACCTAGGTACCTAGGTATCATGTAGATCTATGAAGTCCAAGGGGTTCTGATGCTGGCCAGGGAGGATTATATGAAGAGTCGAGGCAAATAGTAGTGAGTTCGTAGGTGTCTCTTAGTAGAAAAGATATTGAGGTTATTTCTGTTCGGACGGGACTGACAGATGTACAAGTAAAGAGCGAGGAATCGAGCATTTATAGTCCGGAAGTATGTACAGGAGGGACTTGTCCTTCTTTCTGCCTTTCCACCAACATGCGGACTGACGATGGAGTTCACTCAAGATGTCAGATATGTACACACCTCACTTCGTGTACTCCCCTGTGCGTCATGGGCCACAGATTATCCTGATTTCAGGTATCAAAGTGAAGTTGAAGCACAAATTCCGCTGGTGCTATCTTATGATCAAGCAAGTCTTTGAAGGATGCATAATAGCATCTCAAGACGAATATGAAAATACCAGAGGGTCAAACACTGTGGGTTGGCGTGTGAACAAAACAAAGTCAGCAGGTGAAACCAGGTTCACACATCACTCTAACCTTCACCTTTGATTGTATCACGAGCTTAAATCTCCTGATAGTGCCAAAGGGGATTCTATTTTATAGTACAGAGATTTCAAACAACGCCCGCTCTATCGCTCGACATGTACATGTTCACGTTTTTCGGATGCTCGTTAATAAACACTTCCTCTGAGACTTTTATCCACTCTCTCCTCCTCTGACAAACCAACATCTGGCTCTTCACCCCCATCACTGCCCACATCGCTCTGATCTCCAAGAGCATCAGCCTTAGCTCCTCGACCCATGCCTTCTTTACCATCTGTCTGATATTCGACGCCAATATGCTTTCTAGAACTGGCATGAATCTTGTTCTTTTGCGCAAGCTTCCTCTGAATATCTTCCTCGGCGCTGAATTCGGTATCGCTGCCCGCTTGACTTGTATTGCCAGATGCAGAACCTCCAAAATCCCGGCCGGCCCTGACAACTAGAGAACCGTTAGGGCTCTTCAATCTATGTCGAAGACGATCCTCAACACTGATGAAACTTGGAGTCCCGTCTGGACTTGAGACAATTTCATCCAAAGACTTTTGTACGTCGACTCGAGGAGGTCCAACGATGGCCCTGGGGTCATCTGAGAACTCGTCTTCTTCTTCACCAGAGGAAGATTGCCATCTGCGAGAGGCTGCCGGTCTCCGAACAGCAAGATGATGATCATCATGGGTAGCCGGTTTTCCATTTCGCTCCATGGCGTGCATGGGATTCTCCGGGCCCTTCTTGTGATGATGTTTGCCATGGTCACAGCCATCCGGACACCCTCCCCATTTCTTCTTATGCGGAACTGGACTTGTAGTGCCTGCTTCTCCGCCAGCGATAGCTTTTTTCAATTTCCTCTCATCCTTGTCTTCTGCCACAGCACCTTTCAATAGAGCAGCCTCTTTATCTCTCTTTAGTTGAGACCAGGTGCGAAGTTCGTTTTCAAGGGTGTATTTGCCTGAATCCGGTTGTTTGCGCATAATCAAGAATTCGCAATGGTTGATATTCCGGAGATCTTCGAAATATTCGACTGTATAGTGATACCATTTCATGAGGAAAACGCGAGACATCAGGCCATGAGTAACTATAGGGAAGTTAGAAAACATCAGGTCAAGTACGATGGAAGACTTACCCAAGACACAAACACTGGCACAATCTTCTTCACCAAATTGTCTCCAGAGACTCTCATTAAATCCGCTGACACGATCATACGCATCTGCCGCACTTTCACCATTGGGAATCCGATAGAAAAAGTGACCATAGTCCGCTCTCTCCTGCCACATCCTCTCCATCTCAGCGCTACATGGCTGAAAATTCCCGAAATCCTGCTCCCTCAACCTTGGTTCTTCATAGACTTTGATAGAATGTCTTGGGAAAGGACTTGGTGAAGGGTCATCGGAGGTCAAGGTTGACAGAATGCCTTCAGTGGTCTGTCTCGTTCGTCTATATGGTGACGTGAAGAAGTGAAGAGTATCGTCGGGGCGTAATAATTGTCGAAGTCGTTTGCCAGCCTCTTCGGCTTGGGTGTGTCCTTCTGGGGTGAGCTTCACTCTGTGATCAGGTACAGTTTGGTGAATGTCCCTGTTTTCTGGCCAAGCGGTTAGTCTGAATTCCACATCTGAAGTTGCTGCCCAAATGATCGTCTAATCTCGTCGGAGCAAAGGATAGTGGCGTCGCAGAAAACAAAACAATACAACTCACTATTTCCCTCGGACTGGGCGTGTCTAATCAAGATAATCATGCGAGGTTTCCCCATCTTGAAGATTTGGAGATTCTGCGTATATGGAGGGAGATGACAAGAAAGGGCAAAGAAGAAGTGTTCATGAACGGCGGGGTCATTCAGTACGGAGTGTACCTGCAGAAGCGCTTTAGGTGCTGTCACGGCGGCATGTCAGTTGGTTTCATCACAAGGCTACCTGGATACGCTATCAGTACCTAGGTACCTAGGTACCTACCCATGTAGTAATTGAGTATCGATAAGTGGCTACCAATATCCGGCACCTCCCGCCGTTTTACTGGTCCCTCATTCTTCTAAGCCTTACAGCTCGATACCTAGCTGGTGTACCATTGAGCTCTTGGGCTTCATTTGTCTCAAAGCGTTAACTTACGAACTGCGCGCCGCAATCACAACCAGAGTGACTTCACGAATACGAACCTACGACCTTCTTTGCAAAGACAGAAAGTCCCCTCTGGATCCCCGGCGCTCTTTGCAGATCGTCTCACTTTGCAACCTTATCACACCGCGAGTCCGAAGATTTATACCTCCAAGAGCAGTACACAGCAGTACTCAACAGCACCCACACCATGTCCGAACCAATTCCTGAATCAATCCCAACATCCCAAGACCCACGCAGCAAGCGACCCGTCAAGAAGCGCGCCCTAGGACCGGTCTCCGAACAGGCCAAGACACTGGACGCGCTGTTCGCAAAGCCGGATGTGGAAATCAAGGTTCCGTCGAGCACAGTGAGCACGTATAAGGGGTCTGCACCGCCGGAGATCGTTGCGAATGTACAGGGTAGCAGTGCGGGAGCGGGCAGTGGTGAATTCCATGTGTACAAGGCCAGTCGGAGGCGCGAGTATGAGCGCTTGAGGGCTATGGATGAGGAGGTGAGGAAGGAGAAGGATGGGGAGGATTTTGAGCGGGAGAAGAGGGAAAGGGAGGAGCGGGATACGGAGAAGACGAGGAAGAATAGGGAGAAGAGAGAGAAGTTGAAGGCCAGAAAGGGGAAGAAGGGGAAGGAGGTTAGGACTGGTGGCATGAAGGCTAGGGCTGATGGAAACGGTAGTGCGGATACACCAGATGCTGTTGATGAGGAGACCGAAGCTGCTGTTGGAACCGAGGCGGAGGCCGTTGGTATTATTATTCATGACGATTGAGAAGATCATGAGTATGATTGAGTCAACCAAAAAAGAATTTCCCGCTATGTTGGGTATGAAAGGGCATGACCGTTAACGTAGGGTCTCACATAAATCACAATGCTAAGTGCGCTGGAAAATCTCTTTTAGATTCCGCGGGTACATATGGTACAACGGTATGCCCACAGCAGTCCTATTACATTTCATACACTGACCTCACAAGAAAGGCTTTAGTCGTCTCCACCGGTCATTCCACCACCACCTTGCTTTGCAGCCTTGGCGCTGCAGATGTCATCAACTCTGAGGAGCAGGCAGGCAGACTATGAGAACGTTAGTACGTTTTCAATAGGAGAAATCGCTGAATGAAACTTACCTCAACTGCTGTCTTGATGCTCTGTAACTTGACAGCCTCTGGCTCCCAAACACCATATGTATCCATGTCGGCCAAAGTACCCTTGTCACCATCGATACCCCACGTGCTAAGACCTTCAGAGTGCTTGGCTCTAAGTGCAGTCAAGACTCGGATAGGGCTGGCACCGGCGTTTTGAATCAGAGTTCTTGGGATGACCTCCATGGCCTCGGCGATAGCCTTGTAAGGCCATTGCTGAACACCCTCAATGCTCTTTGCCATCTGTCCTAACCGAACAGCAATGGCCATCTCTGTGGCACCACCACCTGGCGATAATCTTGGATGGAACATAACATTTCTGGCAACGGCCATGGCGTCGGCCAAATTTCTATCGATCTCGTTGAGGATATCCTTGGATGGACCGCGAAGGAGAATGGTGCAAGCTTTAGGGTTCTTGCACTTGGTAAGGAAAGTGAAGTATTCGTCTCCAATCTTCTCAATCTCGAAAAGACCGCAGTGGGTACCAACATCAGACTCTTGGAGATCCTCAACTCTGTTAACAATGGTGGCGCCGGTAGCTCTTGCAACTCTGTTGTTGTCGGTCTTTCTTACACGACGGAGGGCGGTGATACCGCCCTTCATCAAGTAATGTTGAGCGAGATCTAGAGAACAGTCAATTCGTGCATTGTACAGCATCATAAAACCTCGACATACCTGAAACTCCCTTCTCAGTGATGACCAAATCTGGCTTAACAGCAAGAATGTGATCACACATAAGCTTAACCTGCTCCTCCTCAATCTGCAAGATCTTGTTCCAGTCTTCCTCCTTGCTGATCTCGATGTTAGTTTGAGACTCTCCCTTCTTGTACTCCAACGTGCAGTCCAAAAGCACCACTCGTGGGTTCTCTATTCTTCTTCTCATCTTTGGGTGTGTGATGTCCTTGTTCAGCATAACTCCGTCCAACACTCTGCTGTCCTCAATCTCGCCTCCAGGAACCTTCTCAACCTTGGCATAACGCTTGATATCAACTTCCATCTTTCCACCACCAGCTTCGTGTGAAACGGTTCTAACGGCTTTGAGTGCAAGGCTGCACATGAGTTCTGACCATCTGTTGACGAACTTGGTGCCGATTGAAGAAGAAATGAGGCTGTACATGGCCTTGTCGTCGTTGATATCGACTGGAAGGGAGATCTCTTCGATAATCTCCAAAGCATCCTTCAAAGCGCGCTTGAAAGCAGAAATAATAACAACGGGGTGGATGTTGCGCTCGAGTTGGGGAAGTGACTGTGCAAGGATCTCACCAGCTGCAATTGTTAGCTTCAAACCCCCCTTATAAAGATTCTTCCGGCTCACCAAGAATGATAACAGAGGTAGTTCCATCTCCAACCTCCTCATCTTGTGTTCTGCTAAGCTCAATCATGGACTTTGCAGCTGGGTGTGAAACCTCAATTTCTCTGAGAATAGCGTGACCGTCGTTGGTCAGAACGATTCCTCCCATAGGGTCGAGAAGCATCTTCAACATAGCCTTTGGACCCAGACATGATCTGATGATATCTGCCACGCTGTGAGGTGTTAGTAGGGGTCCAAGTAAGGAATCCTCGAGATTCGCTAGGGGTATAATACGTTTTGGCAGCTGTGATATTCGAGGTCTGAGCCTTACGTCCAGTTTGTCTGTCACCAGACTGGGTGTCTATGATTCATCAATCAGTACAGCTTCACAAAGCATCCTTTGCAACGTCACATCAAGCTTCGTTGATGCTAAGTGCTTGGTAAGGATAGGACCTACTCATAACCACCACGGGGGCCTGCATCTTGAAAGGATGTTTTGGGAGACGACTGGGGAGCGAGGTAGGTAAAGAATCAAGAAGTAAACGAAGCACGCGACTCTGAAGCTTCGCAGTATAATTCTCGATATGGACGAGGCTGTAATGGAAGGTTGCGCGTATAGTATCAAGCCCGACCTACTAGAAGCGCGTTTCCGTTGGAAATTCTCAAAGCTTCCACCTCCCACATGTTGATACCTGACACATGAGGCGCTTCTTCTGATTCCGCTGAGGAAGTTTTGACGGTGGAAGGCGGAATGGGTCTTGGGCGGAAACAAGCGCGGAATTGGCGGAGGGCTCGCTCTTTAACACTCCAATAGGTTCGTGGTGGTGAGACGCTCGCGCGCCGCATACTGCAAATGGACAAGCTGCGCCTTGTCAGCTTTGTAGATGGCAACCTAGATAATAATCACTATCATGCAACTGAGATTAAGTGCCTCCAATTTTTACGTGAATGAATTTATTATATACATATATATATACCTATCTTGGCACCCAGACCTCCGATGTTATCACATATCTCACTCGCTCGCTCTTTCGTCGACTTGACTTGACTTGACTTGACTTCACGAAACCGAGTGATTATTGTGCTTTCACTCCTCGTTGCATCACCAGAGTCTTCCTGCATTTTATATTTATATCACTCCAAAATACCATGGGTAAACTTGTCAAAGCACTTAGTGCTGGCATTGGCCTCGCCAGCGAAGCTTATTCTGCCCGCAAATCTCCTTCTCCTTCCCCAGGATCAATGAGAGAACCCCCTGTCACCCAAGCATCTTCGTCGACGCTCGCACCGCCGGAATATCGTGAGGAGGACGATTATTCCGAATCCGACGATGAAGACGAGCACGGAGACAAAAAAACTCAAGACGATGAAGCTATCTGGGAATTGGATGAAGCACAGCCTCCAGCTTATACTCGGGATGCTCCAAGTCAAGATGGAGTTGATCAACTTATTCGGAATTTCTGTATTCAGCATCCATTAATTCCGGGAACTAGACCTCAAGGTCGACTCGAAGATCCTGTGATTCTTCCACAACGACGACCGGAAAACCGGAGTCGTGGATTCATTCGAGCTTATGCTCCATCCCTCAATGAGTGTGGGATTGATCAGAAAGCATTTCTGGATTTTCTAGATTCTTTTGATAAGTCTATAGAGGTATGTATTTTCCCTCAAAAAATATGCTTGATGCCTTTGTCGGCTTATGGATCAGTATAATGACATGATATCAAGGCTTCTCCATATCTCAGAGTAGCCAACGTTGCCTTCGGCGTTGCAGGAACAGTTCCAAGCTTGACAGCTATGATAGTCTCGATGATTGGACAGCAAGCAGTTAAGGTTGGTCAAGAACTTGAAGGTCGTCACAAGTAAGCATTAAGATTTGAAGCAAAACAATCTTGAATCAGCATCATCCTAACAGAGTTCAACCTAGGACCAATACATTCCTTGATCAAGTCAACGAGTCTCTCTTCAAGCCCCATGGCCTTTTCGCTGTAGTAATGAGCTTCAAACCGACTTCCAATGTCCCCGGTAGCCGTCTTAGAATTTCAAATGAGCTCATAGACGTCTCACGCAAGATGCCCAAGATGAAAAAATCTCACGGTGTCACTCATGGTGACATAGAGTTACCCTCGGCAGCCCCATTGGTATTTCCAACACTGGATGCTTTACCAGACGGCGAAAAGCAGAGTTGGATCAAGAAGAGCAACCATTTCGTAGCCGACTACTTCGACCGACGAACACAAGCAACCTTTGTAAGTTTTCCACCCTCACTTTGCAGGGAAGCGGGAATGAGAAACACAACCCAATCCAAGATAAGAAAAGCCTAACACACAAACCCAGGCCGGCCAAAACCCCAACTCGGGCTCCCTCACCGTCGCAGCAACGCCGACCTTCACCTCCCGCTACAGCGACCCCAATCACCCCGCCAGCAACGGCTCTCTGATCTCGCTGGTGACAGGCGGGGCCGTGAACCTACGTGCGAGGCGGCAGTCGCGCGGCAAGGGCCGACGCCGCCGTGGCCGTGAAGAGCGTCGCCGCCTCGGCAACAAGAACCCGCGCGGCGTGCTGCGCAAATTCATGCAGCAGGACGTGCTGTACCTGCTCGTGACGAACTTGCCCACGGCGGCTGAAGTCGCCGCGGAGAGAGCTGCGCATCCTGAGCTTGATACCGGCGGCTATGTCAATGTTAATGCCGGTGCCAGTGCCAGCACCTCGCAGTAAGAATGCTCCAGTACTCTAAATCTTCGTACGGCGTTGTTAGTGGTGGAGAAGCGTTTCCATCGACGCAGACCGAGGGAATTCACTCCCACTCACATCTGCAAGCGATCTCTCCCCCTCCCCCCTCCCCCCTCCCTCTCTCCCTCTCTCCCTCTCTCCCTCTCTATCAATGGGTTTCAAGCCTACCCTACCGGCGACCAACACCCACCCACCTATGTATGTACAAAGCACCCATCCGTAAGCACCACCCACCTCGCAGGGCACACACCCAAAAAGGCAGCGAGAAAGCGAGCTCAACCCACAGATGGGACGACAACGGGCATGGGACAGCGGATCCCTCACCGCCACGTGGTGACCCGGGGTCGCAGCACGCGACGATCCAGGCGATCGGCCTCGCCTATGCCGCATACGGCAAGCTGGCAGCGGAGAGCGAGGACGCTCATCGGCGCCCAAACGGCGAGGCCGCCTGGCACCTCCCACTCCTCCCCCGTTCCCATTGAACGACTCCCCATTGAAGGGCTTCCCATTCGCATTTGCATTCGCATTCGCATTGGCCTTTGCATTGGTAGTTGGGGTTGTTTCCCGCACTGCAGGGAATGGGTCCTTTCGCGTCATGTGGCCTCGGACGCTGCGGTGGGTGTGGAGCTTCCGATGATGCAAGCACTGGGACTGAGGGTGAAGATTCTGGAGCGGAGGATCGCCAGCTTTGTGAGGCTGCTCTGCGTGTTTGGTGCATCGGTCGGGGGTGCAGAGAAATTTTCATCTGCGAGGTGCGGGCGATGGTGACCGCTATTCCTCGCTGGGATTCGAGGTGGGCGTAGATCATTATTCATAGGTAGTCTTGTATTGGGCAGAAAGACCATGCTTTTTTCCCTTCTTCCTTTCTCTCTTCGTCCGCGGTGGGGTATTCGGGGAGGGTTCGGCGTTTTGCATGCTGGAGTTGTACAGTATGGAGATGGAAGGCCGAAGATATGGAGTGTGTAAATGGATATCTCAATTCTCCAGAGCAGGGTGCAGAATTTTTTATAGTTGGTACAATAAACAAATATGGTATCTCATCTCATGCTAAGTTCGTTCGTTCGTTGTGTGGTATCCCTTTCCAATATGCCCTTCCAGCCGCAATAACAAAAAAGTCCAACCATTATCCCGATGCCGTTCACTTTTTTAGTCCAGTATCCCGGTCTTTCCGTAGTTTGCCAACAATGACCAATGAGAAGAAAAAGGAAAGAAGATCATGATAAGCAGAGCCATTGGCATTGGCATTTGCATATCGCTTAGATCGATACCATGGGTGACACGCTGGTCCACACATTGTAGGAGTAATTCAGATAAATGTAGTAAGAAAAGTGTCTTGAGAGCATGCGGTGATCAACCGAAACTGAATTCTAATGGCGTCGTTAGCGAATCTCTCAAGAGAGTAATGCTTGACAATGACTTACCAGCATACACGGGTGCTTTCCAGGCCTTTGCTTTAGCCTTCGCCTTAGCATCATCCTTCCGGCTTCCACTCGTCTTACTCTTGCCCTCAGAACTCCTCGTATGTTGGCTCAAGACGTCCGGCTCCGACGCCATATTCACTGCCCCTCTATCTCTGATTCCTAGCTGTGCAAACATGCCCTCACCAAGCTCATAGCCACAGTGAATGTCCTGCATCTTACAGTTCTGGGTCATGATCTGATAGAGTCTCTCTGAGACCTGAGACGCGGTAGGGCGATCGAGAGGATCGAGAGCCATCATGCGCGTGATGACTTGCAAGGTAGGGGAGATTCCGCGGAAGATCTGGTCCTCCTTTTTCGATGCATCTTTCTGGAGTGTCGAAATCCAGGAATCCACCTGCGCAAGATTGGCATGGAAACTGGAATCGCTGCCGGCTTTCCCAATGGTTTTGTTTTTTGCGGCACGATGGGATGCGAAATTGCGTGAAGCACGTTTAAGGAAGAAGGTGAGGATTTCTAGAAATATGCAGCCCATGGCGAAGATATCGGACTTTTGTGGATCGATGAGGTTCGACGCGGCGGCAAGTCCAAACAGTGAGAAGTCGATCATAGGATTCGATCCCGTCGAAGAGCCTGAGCTAGATGTGGAAACAGAATCGCGAGAGGAAGCCTTGGAGAAGACGGAGCCATGGCGGGAGGAGGTAGTAGTGCGGCCGAAACTACTTGTTGTAGGCGAGAGACTTGCTGGTCTCTCCCATTGTTCAGGAGAAGCATAATCGTACGACTCTTTATCTAGAGATTTCGAAGGTGGAGGCGATGGATGGAACGGTCCGCAGTCTCCAAGGAATATGTTCATGTCAATATCAAGCATGACATTCGACGGCTTAATCTTGCGATGGGCAAGACCTTTGGAGTGTAGATGCGCAAGTGCTGATGCAAGACATGACAGCCAGTTGAATAGCAATGCGCGTCGATCTTGCTTAGCAAGAATTTTGATTGATTGCGGGGTAACGGTGAGAAAGGACTTGAGTGTACTGTCGTTGAGGGGTGCCATTAGAACGTAACCGCAATCCCGATGGATATAAGCTGCATAAAGAGACATCAAGTGTTCGTGCCGGACGGCTTTCATAGCATCGATATTCGACAAGAAGTCTTCCTGGGTCATCTTGTTCTCACCAATCCCTAGAAGTACACGTCTTCGGATCAACAAATCGTCTGGTCGTCCCGGAAGATGAACCTTATCGACCTGGCTAGTCGGCGTTCCCATAGGTCTCCTGTCGGCAATCTCGATTGGAATAAGTTCCTCTTCGTCATAGACTGTGGTTTGGCCCTTCTCCAACGTTCTCAGAAGGTACATGAATTGTCGTTGATAAAACTTCCTCTCCAGTCTTTCGTTCTTGTTGTAGGTCATCTTGAGGCGCTGGATCTGTTCCAGAGGGATAGGTAAATCATCGTCGTCCCACGAGTCGTCGACAATGCCGAAGATCTGATCGGGCACTCCCAGGTCCAGCAGTATAAGGAATATTCGTTTCGCCTTTTCCAGAATCCATTCCAAGTAGGTGTCGTCGGTCAATTCTCCAAATCCAACCTTTTCAGTGAGTCGAAGCTGTTCATCGGCTCTGAGCTTCCCCATCACAAACTGTCGTGTGACCGTAGAGTCTATCAGTTCCTCGTCCCACCACATTGTGTCGTTTGTTGGATTTGCAGCAACATTTGCATCTGCGCCGAAGCCAGCATATATATTCGCATTCTTGAGAATCGTCTGTGGGTCCACAGCTATGGACTGCGGGCGGAAATCCATGCTGACCTGTCAAGAAGGTGTCAGACTGCTGATGTCGACCCGATGGTTCGGTGATTGGTGAATTGACTTCCGTTAAAGTATGCAGGCAGTTTCGGTGATGTGAATGCAGATCGACAGGAATGGTGTGTTGGATATTCGTGGGATGTCGGTGTTGGTAGATTTGCCGTGGCGGCGCACAACTATCACACACGCGCACACAGACACCACCATGGACTGATTGGACTGCTCGTGCAATGTGCTTCCTTTCGTATGCAGGTCCGAAAGCCAACTGCATGAATCCCGCAGGCTGTTGACTGGGAATTATACTGTGCAGGGATGGAAATAACCCTTCTGGGCGGGACAAGTTGGATGTGTTGCAGAAAGCTGTTCTTTGCAAGTGTTGCCGGGGCACATCGGCGTACAAGTACTGCCTTGTGATGTTGCGATGATACTTGTAGAGTCGAGGAGTATTCGCAGCGATCGATGCTGGTCTGAGCTCGGATTCCACGTTCAATATTTCGGTAGCATGCGGAGCCCTTGACTGTGGATATCCCAGGATGATGAACCACACAATTGCTTGTGATTTTCCACCGGGGTGCGTAGTCCTGGATCCCTGGTGGAGCTGGAAGGGCTGTGAGGGAATATTGTACAAGTGTTATTGCGTACTTGTACAGTGTATGGATACTGAAGTGAAGTCTCGTCGCACTGCGTAGTGGTGGAGGTGGGGGTGACAGTGGTTGTAGCTGTAGCTGTATAGAGAGAGGGGAGGATGAGAGGATGAGAGGATGAGAGAATGGGTACACGACTGAATGAGTAGCAGGTATGTAGACAAGCTGTATGGAATCCTCTGAAGAGTAATACAGACTACTTGTATATGAGAATATGCCGTGGCACGATGACACGCATAAAGCTTGTACTTCGAGCGCCAACAGCACAGTCCAATACGAGAGAGTATGCGATGCCAAGTAAGTATGACAGCGACGGCAACAGCAGCAACAATGACAGCAACGGCAAACAGGAAGGATGGAAAGGGGGGTCAGATGAAGCTGAAACTGGGGATATACTGGAGTAGACGGGGAAGAAACGAGCAGAAAGGTCAATGAGTGGACAGGGAGTGATTCTGCTTGACAACACGAGGGAGTACAGTGCGTGTATTTACATATTGTGTACGCAGCGCATGTGCAAGTGCAAGTACAAATACAAGCACAAGTACACCAGAGTAGCCACGAGGACCCTCTTTTCCCGGATACCTACTCAAAGACTCACAGAGCTACTGGATGACAATGGACACAGCTTTGTCGGGGCCGCGAGGGACGAGTGTGTAGGAGGACCAATTGCCGCCTTGAACAATTGGCTTTGCCACTTGACTCATTGGCTGGCCTGGGTATCATTGGCTTTGGACGAGATTGACTGCTTCTCCTTCTCCATCGCCTTTGCCTTCGCCCTCTCTTCTTGCAATTTCGATATGTGAGTCCCTTGATCACGCCCAAAAGACCAGGCGATGAAGGCCAAGGGATAATTCCGATTCCAATTCTAAGTCGTCGGGCAGAGCACGCGCGGTATTTGCTTGTCAAGCGTGCAGAATGGCTCCAGGTACTTGGCACGGTGCGGATGGTGCAATTAGGGTAGCGTAGTAGTGCAGGGACAAGTGGAATAGTGTGATTGAGATGAACTCGGTAAACTCTCTGGCGTTGGGCGCTGCCACCTGTGCCTCTTGCAGAGCTCATTCGCTACTCCGATGAGCGTCGCCGACGAATAGGTGCCATCGCATACCTACACTATTCCGCTGTCAGTGAAGAACCGTCCCTGAGACCGATAGGTCTGGCGTGGGCTGGGAACAAGCGCGGGCCTGTTTGTCTCTTGATCTTTGCTATGGGAAGTTCCAGGGTCGTCGGCCAATAGTGAGCTTCTCATGCATAGGACGAGCGAGCACGAAGGTGAAGGTGAAGGTGAAGGTGAAGGTGAAGGTGAAAACGAAGACGAAGACGTGATGTGATGTGATGGCAGTTCACAAGTACATAGTATAGTACATAGTACAATAGTGCAGAATAGAATGTGACATGTATGAACAGCTCTTGGCAGATCCTTCTACTGCGTACGAAGGTGAACACATGCAAGCCTCTCTGTATGAAGAACCAGATAGATGATGACTTTCTCTTGCGCTCTGTCAACATCAGTAGAGCAATAGAGCAATAGAGCAATAGAGCAAAGAAGGCGAGAGTAGATCGTCGCTCTCCAGGCCCAAGGGAGAAGACGCAATAAATAGGTACTGTAGGTGACACGATGAGACACACGGTCACTACCTGGTGGACGAGGATATAGACAAGTGTACGCGAAAATCATACCATTCACCAGCAATTGACGAGTGTGGAGGGGAAAAGGCGTTGGCGTCGAGATTTGCAGTGGAATTGCGAAATGAAGAGGGAAAAGTGAGGTTGATGAAGTTCCTATGATTGTGTTATCTGCTATTGGCCTTGACCTTGACCTTGACCTTGACCTTGACCTTGATCTCGACCTGGAGATGTCGATGATCGATTGAGCTTGAGATTGAGATTGAGATGGGCGATATGTTGATGAAGAAGCTGAGATGGGGAAAGTAGCGTACCTGGTGGCAGCAGTTGTAACGAACAAGATCGGCCTTGGCCACCGACTGTAGATACAGCATCTCTATGTTTTTTGGTTCTGGCGAACGACGCAACGCCCAACGCCCAACGCCCAAGGAATAGAATAGCACCTACTTAGATGCGGAGTCAGTCGGCCTTTGCTTTTCCTTTCTCCCATACTATGTGCTCCGTGAATAACGAACGACTACATACATACTTGTACTACATGTGACTCCCTACACCCCATAAGGTCAAGAGCATCATCATTACCCACCCGGGATTATAAATACAATGTTGATAACTCCATGGAGTCAGCCATTGTCCTATTCGATTCATGTGGCGTATGTGACAGCGATCCTCATGACCTCCCCCTAATCAACTAAGTGAATCAACGACATTTCTAGCCTCAGCAAACGTGTTTATCCTCCTCCTCCTCCTCCTCCTCCTCCTCCTTGAGGCGCGGCACATGACTCTGAAAGCAAGAGCAACATGCATCCACGCTCCGATCGTAGACGCCCATCAGAAGCTCCAATCTTCAGCATGTCTCGAAAAGCACCCAGAGACGCCTTGAACACCCTACGCGTCAGCCATGGTGGCTTGCTCGAGGCGGCGGCCTCTGTCTACGCAGAGACGGAGAACTTTCCACGCTCTTCGGGTGCCAGAGGTCTGGGTATGTACACATTACAGGTAAAGTGCTCCGTTAGGCTGACCCGTTGCTGTGATTCCTCTCCCACAGCTGCTATGTATGTATACACGAAGTACGATGCGGACCTGTGAATTTGTGGCCTGAAGCGTGTAGCGTGAAAGGGGGCTTTGTGGAGGGGGTGAGAGCTTGAAGGGATGCTGGGCTTCGGGGGAAGATAAGCTCACAGCCGCTGAGTGGGACTTTGGGGGTTAGGAGGTGAGAGGGGGTCTTCTTGCGTTGAATTGGATTGGATTGGATTGGATTGAATTGAATTGCGTAGAGATTGCCGTGTATATAAGCACAAAGTATGAAGGTCGATAAGTATTGAAGTAATTAGTTACTGTTTATATCACACTTATTGCGTGCCCTTATGTACTCCGTGTGATGTTTCGTGCAGATACTATATATCAGGTAATTATCCATACGTATACGTACCTATTGAGATGAATACAAGATATATTCACTATAATGTAATTACTCCAATCGAACTCGAGCATTCAACAAGCCTCGTACTTTGACTTTCCATTTTAACATTCCAGTGCCCTTTCAATATCAAACAATATATGGAGTGCATACATAGTATCGAATCCACAAGTACCTAACACCAAGAGATCTGAGTCGTCAACTGATGGTATGAATCATGGTGGATTCCTTCCCCCGAGTGTCGGAGTGCGCACACACCAGTAGGCTCCATAAGACTACCTGCTAAGTATGTACCTCTAAGTAGCACTTTAAAGTCACGATGATGAGGTTGAAGTCAAAGGAAAGAAAGCTGAGCTCAGATCCCAACGACAGAGACATCACAATCTTGCACTTTTGTGTGTACAGTGAAGTGCGGTACAGAACTTCCATACTATGTACGTACAGTACGTACGTAGCACCGAAGTATTGTATTTGGGTGTCTGGGTGTCTAATACCATACCAGTCATTCGATCTGATGATGATAAAGACGACACCACAAATTATTGGAAAATGTCCCCACAAAGCAAAAAGCAAGTGGAGACTGAGACGGACTTTTCGCGATTTTCATCATCATCTTCTTCCTCCCCTCTCTTACCCCCCCCCAACTGACTCCGCTCGTGGGATTCCGGCAAGAGAAGCCTAAGTTCCCAAGGTGCACCTAGACTGGAACGAGGGGGATCCAATCGGAGACGGGACGAGATACAGTACACACAGTACATACGTAGTACATATCAATATGTGTGAGATGAAAGGTGAGTGAAGCCGTCAAAGTGATGGCGTAGGAGAGGGCTTTGGATGACCTAGCATCCAGTACTACTTGTACTTCAGAGATGATTCTTTTTGATGAGATGAAGAAAAACGGCGCAGAGATTGCTGTTGACGGGAGGCCAGATTCAATCTCTAACGTCTGGCAAGGTTCGTCGAAAGTTCTATTGCTGTATTGCGGATGTCCCCAGTTAAGCAATATACTTCATCCATAGGAATCGAAGCTTTCCCGTTCCTTCGTGCTAAGCTGGGGGGAGATCGCTGGGTTTCTCTAGGCACTCCGTATGGATGGACGAGCTTGGATTCCGGTCCGTAGGTACTATGAATGAGCCAAGCCTCATCATCTGCATACGTAGTACGTATCTGTCTCTCTTGACTTTCCACCAGTCTGTCAGTCAATCAGTAGTCAGCATCAACGGTTCGATATGATACCGATACACCAAAACGCCTCTTCATAATTCTCGTGACACCCTCAGACGTTATCGCCTGTGCAGAATTGGATATCAACTACCCTTTGTGATACTTGGTGAACTTACACCTCTCTTAGCTACTCTTCATGTGTATCAGAATGCTCCAGAGAAATGGGAACGCCTACCCGCCCCTCTCCCACTTCCAATTGACTTTGGACCCTACTCATCCACGCCCATGATGCTCACTCGGGCCGTCCTCAGCACCCTGAGGGGGGGTGGAGAGGAAGGACTGGGGAGTGAGGAGTGAGGGACGAGGATTGAGGCTTCGGCGAGATTGAGAATGAGATGAGAGCCTTTGTTCGTGAGCTGAACAAGCTGCACAGGCTGAAGCTGCACCAACTCGTCCCCACCTCGCATCGCATACTTCACCATATTCATCAATGGCCTCCGAGCCTCAATATCCATCTTCAAGCAAAGGAACATGCGGGTTGCTGTATGGAGTACATACAGGTACAAGTACTGTACATACATGCACGGTATCCGTTCTTGTCGTCCTTCTCTCCACAGAAGCGAAGATGCACTCCACTTCCACAAGCCCTGTCTTTTCGTTCTTTTCTTTCTTTTCGTTCCCTTGACTTCCCCTACATCCATCCGTTAGTCTTGGCTTTTGAATGTTGGTTGCTCGGACACTCATTCGCAAAACCCATCCATCATCTGTGCGCTGCTGCTGCCGCTGCTGTTTTGCCGGCTACCGAATAGAAGTGCAATCAAAGCGCCGGTGTCAGCGTCAGTATCACCACACAGTTCTCCGCATGTAACATATACAAAATATATAATATCCATCCTCTGCCCTCTGCTCTGCACTCTGCACTGTGCACAGTGTTGTGCAAGGCACTGCCTGTAAGCCCAATCCTTCTGCTCACACAGAAACACAACAGACAATAATCACAAACAAGTCCGGGCGTGCTTGAGCAACATCGAGGAGCAAACAGAGATGCTGTGATGTTGTGATATCTGAGCCCGTCCGGGAGTGCATGTTTGCTCGTCCTCGATATGCAGTGTGATGTATCATGTAACATTGTTGCTGGGTCCAATGCACTCCACCAACGTGACATGCTGCATATCTGCTCCGTACCTAGGTAGAGGTCGAGGTCGAGGGGTCTTCTTGGATGCTAGGTACGCGTATTGTGTGAGATGGGGCAGGCTTTTAATTACGATACCTGTCCAGAGTCCAAATACGGAGAGTAAGCATACGAGTATCAACAGATCGTGAATCTTTTCTACTTGTACATGCCGGAGGATTTCCCGCAAAACTCCATGGTCTCTGGATGGGTATCTAGGCCTGTACATATGTACTTGTGTATCAGACCTCCAGGAACGGCTACTCTTGCGACTTGCGATATCTTTCCCCTCCTCTGATGTCCAACTGCGGCAAATATCACATCTTCTAGGTCCAGCATCCTGATTCCTGAAGCATATAGATCCTCTGGTAACGACGGTAAGATCGTCTCTATGCGAGGTAGACACGCTCTCTCTCTTAACTTTCTAGTTTTCACAGAGGTGAGTTTGGCATGCTCAAGTCCTTCTGTATCACGATCCTAGTCTTCCGAGGATTGGATATTCTTCCGTCCAGTTCAGCCTGGTTATATGACGGCGTAAGGGGTTTCTTCACCGTCAATGACTCCTTCATCACAGCCACAATCACAATTATATTCACGTCCATATTGATGTCCTCATCTTGTTTGAAAAAATCGGATTTTCCATCCCATATGTCAGTCAACAGAGGAAATCTCACGTCCCCCTCACCTTCACCAAGAGACACCTATGTATCTCCCCTTTCATCCTCCACGTTCAAACCCAATTCCTCCCTCCCTCCAATCCCATTCCCTCATCCATCAATCCATTTCACTTCACCTCACTTCACTTCACCCAATCCTCATCACCGCAAAACCCATCGTCCAAACACACACAAGTTGCATCACCTTAGACACCAACAAGCTCAATACACCGTCCACACGAAGAAGCAAAGGAAGAGATCTGCAGACCCGGCGTGCAAATAACGTGTCGGGCCGGGAGATGCACAGGGCGTGCTCCTCTTTCATCTCGCACCACGTGTCGGTCGTGCCTCGATCTCCTCGCTGGGATCGTGCACTGAGACATTCTCGCTTTTGTGGCCCTCCTGCTCGCACGCGAGCTTGGATTGAGCTTGAGCTTGTGCTTGTGCTTGTGCTTATTCTTGGAATGGGATGGGACAAGATGGGATGAGGTGAAGTGAGGTGAGTGCGCCTGCATAGGTAGGTTTTTATGAGGGAAATTTGTGTTGTACTGTGGTTTGTATCGTATGTTACATTACGTCTCGACGTCAATATGGAGCTTGGAGCTTGAGCACGGAGGTGAGGGATGGATTTGTGTAGGCATCAATAGCGACATAGGCACATGGAGCAGTAAGTGTTAAGTATCAAATCTTTCATACAATCTCATTATCCAAACTACATTCCTACCTATACTCCAATCCTACTTCCTTTCTCTACAACTCTTCAAGTCTCTATCTACTCTCAATATCTACGTCCCAGTTCCTCCCTCTTCTCACCCCCTGAACAAGATCCTCTCAGCAACAAATCTCCCATCAATACCCCCCTTCCTTGTCTCTCCTTCTCTTAACTCCCTTTTCCGCCCGTTCTTTTCGCTGTGTCCTCACCTCTCATCCTCATCCTCATGCTCGTCCTCCTCACCAAGCCAGTCTAGACGCCGCGGCACCTAGAACTTGCTGCTGAAAGGCAACCCGCATTCCACATCTCACTCCCTGCCGCACAGCGGGTCTTACTGTCCGTACGCATACACACGGAGGGCGAATTCACGGACTCACTGCCGCATTGGCAAGCGCCAGCTTTCGCCGGCAGAGTCGTTGCAGCTTGAGAGATGCTGTGATTGCGTTGCAGGTTTGGAGCGAGTCCATGGGATGGATGGAATTTGGGTGGAGTTTTGCGGCTTGGTCCTGTGGTCTTCACGACGTGGACTAGGATGGCCTTCAACTTTGCTTGGTCATCGATGCTGCAGCATCATGATAGGTCTGCTATCCGTAATCATGGTCTGTGAGGTCTTGTGCGAAAGCTCCCTTTGACTCCTGTGTCTGTTGAGCAGGAACACAATCTTCCCCGTCCTGAATGCTATGGTTATGGTTTTGCTGCGGGAGCGGTCGGGGTGAGGTGAGTGCGTGGGTTGGAGATGTGACGAGATGAGAATAGGGATGAGACGACGAACGAAAGGACGAGAGAAATAGAGAAGAGGGGTATAGGTTCCGTTTTAATTCCCCTCCCGACGTGTCTCTTCGTTACTGGGGACTGTGATATGTCCTGCGTTTCCCCGACATCTGGCTGATATGCATGACCGGCAGTCAACGTGCCTCTGGGCCTCGCGACCTCTGCCAACGGCCACCTCTGTCTGTGAGCAGGTAGGGACCGTACCCATGTTTGCTGCCGATTGCTCGGATCGTCAGATCTCACTCAAGATTTCAGCGCTGTTGTCGCGCCGTCAAGATTAGCGTTTGAACCCTGTTTCTTCGAGGGGACTCTGAGTCGTTGTGCTCTTGAGAAGGTCGTGTTATATACTCGCCATCTCTACATTTTCATCACCGTTCAAGAGCGATGGTCTATGGCACAGCATGTATGAACGTTGGTGTCCAAGAGTGGAGTATAAGAAGGCAGGAAAGAACATGAGATTATTACGAGGTGAGTTCGTGCTCGCAAGACTGAAAAGCAGAACAATTCCGAGTAGCAGAAGGGTCACTTCGTTGCCTTCTCGTGGTTCGTGACCCTTATCAGTACATATGGGTGAGGCTGCTACGACAAGATCAACGGTGGTAATCTATCTGGGGAATCCAGATAGATGGGAAGTACATCGTCTGCGATGATGAAGGGGCATCGAGCGAGATGTTGAGATGTCCAGATAAACAACCCCGGCCAGGCCCCGATAGTTTCGTCGTCTCCAATTGATGAAACCCCCGTTTCACAAACAGGAGGTGAAGAGGAACCATAAAGAATAGAGGGCTCGGCGAGGGTGTTTGTACAATACACATCCGGTTTCATCGACCTACCCACACAAGATGCAATCCAACCATCTCATATCTCCCCTGTCACACCCGCATCACCCTCAAGAACACAATAAGACAATGCGAAAGCCCCCGACACACACACACAGAGACAGAATCAAGAGTCCCACGTGACGCGCATCACGTTACATTACGCGGTAAACAAATCGATCAATCTCGAACATCAGGCCATGCACAAGGGCGAAAGTCAAATCGGGAGGGAGCAGAGAGTTTTTGGCGATTGTCGTGGGATTGATGGCGTCTCGTCGTCTGGTGCTTCGGCGGCGAATCATACGCGAGAGAACTAATTAGGGGGTCCGTCGGTCGGCAGGATTCACCGATGGGCCGTGAAGATTCTTTGTTTTTTTTTTGGGGGGGGGGGGGGGGGGGTGGTGGTGGAGAGGGAGAGGGAGAGGGAGGAGGGAGAAGAGAGGAGGATTCACTACTTAGTATACCCGAATCACGTACGCTACTACACTTCATGGCCGCTTTTCTC